>NW_021030367.1:53503-129115 GCF_004153795.1 Camellia sinensis
TGGTCCTTTGAGTCTTGTTTGTGCATTCATTAAGCTTGTACAAGCTTGGTTCTTTGGCCATCATGCATGAAAATGCTTGGTTGATGGCTTGAGAGCCAAGAACTACACTTCTTTGAGCTTGAAAGATGATACGGAGGGTAGCAGTACACACATTTCATGAAAATGTATTGCTTTGCCTTTGTTGCTCTCTGTTGTAGCAAAAACAGAAGTCCAGAAAAGGGGGTGGCCAACCGGCCACTTGAAGTAGTCGACCGCCCACTTGAGCTAGCCGACCGGCCAGTTGTTGTGGCTAACAGCCACCTTTTGTAGCCGACCGACCACTAGTGAATTTTGGACAAATGTGTTCCTGTGTTGGAGCAGAGGCAATCTGGTAGTTGGTACAATTTTCAGTGAGCAAATGAGTGCAAACAGAGGCATCAGTTAGCAAGGCAATAGCATTTTTGGGTGGAACAGCCGAGCACGCATACATCCCTCGCCCTCGAGGCTGTTTAATTTCCTTAATTAGTTTATGCTTTGAATATCATGTTTGTAGTGTTGTAAGTCCTTATGGATTTGGTTGTTTAGGCCTTAGACACCAATCCATTTGAGTTAATAGTCTTGTTTACTTAGTTTTCAAGTAAAGAATATCACTTTTGCAACAATCATCTTTGCATAATCATCTCTGCAAGCTCTCTCATTTCTTTGCTTCTTTTGACTAAGAGTTGTATCCGACACGGGATTGCCGTTCAAAGTATAAGAAAGAGACCCCTCATGTGCTAAATGGTTTAATCTTTTCGAAGATTCATTACCAGGGCATTACATCTCTCTTTTTTTATAGTCCTCTTAATCGTCGGTGCATTGTTTCTAAGGGACTAGTTTTTAATTTAGACCCTTGGAAATCTCAAAGAAAGGTTTCATTATAGCTTGTCATTGAGTTTGGATTTGAGGTCATTATCGCCCTTCTGGGGTTTGACTCCAAGTTTATTACCACTCGAGAATAGGTTTGATTCCTTCTTTGTGATTACCCCCGTAGAAAAGGGCTTGAAAAGTTTATTTCTCGGGTTAAGCTATGCTTGTTCATCTTTATTGCTTTTGGACTTAGTGGACGTAAATATCACTTATAGACAAAATGGAATAAAAGATAAGAAATGGAGAGGTAAGATAAAATTGGCTTAAAAATTAGATTGAAATCGACATGAAGAGCTAATAAAATTGGTTGGATTCAGTCGGACGTTATACTGAATCCGTCACTTCAAGAGTCATTGCATACTAATTTCGTGATGTTTGATGGTTCTTAAAGCGTGTCTACCCCCTTTCTTGAAATTGACTTCCTGATATGAGGGAGGTACTGTTAGTCTTTTAGTTTTTAGTAAATTCTTGTCCGGTTGATTCTCAAAATCATCACGCAATCAACTTTTAATACTTGATGGTTTGAGACCCGAATCTGCTCCTCCCTTGAACATCTCTATGATAGAGAAGGGCAGAAAGGACAAACATGGCTTAGAAACACTCTGTCTGTATTGTCTGCATTGTTTTCACCTCAGGGCACAAAAATAGTCTTCTGTAAAAAAATAGGGCACGACTGGATTTGTTTGGCCCCCACTGGGCCTCGTTGTGGGCCGGCCGAGCTCCAAAGTTTGGTAAACAAAGCACTTTTGTTGAAACTGAGAACTGTGGTTGAGGGTGAAACAGAACAATTTCCTAGGAGGCAGACAGAGCAATTTCTAAGGGCTGTCTTCGTCGGCACGTGTGGGATCCTTGTTCATTCTTTACATATTATTGTTGTAATTGTTGTAATAAATTAGATAGTATTCGTTTGGATTTGTAAAGACACTTGGACATTCGGACCCTTTTGCATGAGGGCACATTTGTAATGTTGTGTATGGCTTCCAACCCCTATTTCTTTCTCTCTTTTATTTATATGCTTATGGTATCATCATGTTTTACATTTTCATGTCATTGCCATGTCTTGTATCCATTTTTTGCATGCATATGTTCAATTCATCATTCTAACATTTTTACCATTTCTTACTTACTTGATATGTGCGCTAAATGCATGCTTTGAATTAAGCCATATGTCATGTAATGAACCGAACCTACTAGTTGCATTTTGTATGTGTTGCATTTCTGAATATTAGGACATGCATTTTTCTAACTAGTTTATTCTATTTTGGCTTGCCTCGATTGAGTACTAGGTGGGCATTTTTGCTTTAGCGTATTGCATATATGTTTGTATTGCCGTAATCAAGCATGTTACCATGAGGCTAAGTACTTGTTTGATATATCTCTTGAGTGCCTGTGGATGAAGGCTATTTTGCTTAAGTTGAGATGATTTGATTAATGTACATATGAGCTCACTTTTTCAAATAGTACATATTCAAAACACTTTTCAAAACAAACACTTTGAAATCAAAGCATGTCAAAGTGAGTGAAATAGTCTATAATTGTGTGCTTCATATAGTAAATTAGCATTAATAATCAGAACAAAAGCATATAATGTACATAAAAAATCACATCATGATTAGCAGAGGCCAATCTTTGAACGGGTAAGTGGGGTGCGCAATCCATGACCTTCCCCTCTCATACCTAAGCTCTCGAGTCGAGACACTTTTGTGATGATGGACAAGTGGCCTTCGGCACGAGTCACGGATTTTCTAAATTTTTCAAAAATATTTAGGTGGGGACTCTGAAATCTGGTAATGCAGTCCATTTTCGGCATCTTCGATGATAAATGGATTTTCAAAAGATTTACCGGATTTAGACTCATTTGTGTTCTTTCTATTTCACATTACACTTGTGAAACTAGATTCAGAATCACGGGAGGCCGAACTGTAGGGCTATCGTATCTGAGAAGACTAAACCCCTCTAAGCAGCACAAAAAGCAAGCTACAACACACTATTTTGACTGGCCCTAAGACTTGAGAGCACAATTCACAACCTTGAGGGTGATCAAAAGGAAGTTTGGAAATAAAGAAGTTCATTCTTTCTTTGGTTTTCAATCTCTTTCATTTTCTTGCATTTTTTATCTTATATTTGTTTTCCTGCTTTAATTTCATATTAGTTTTGTTGTAAGCTAACCGGAAGTGGTTAGTTGAGCCACCTACGTATTCCTTGTTTGTTTGTTTTCTCGATGTTGCAACAAGACAGGTTTTGCTAGGCCTAGTTGGTCGGCCGGTTAGCTTCTTTTGGACGAAATGGAGTAGTCTTCCAGTGTTGAGCATACCAATTTTCGATGGTCTCCAATGGAGTAGTCTTCTCTGAAATGGAGTAGTCTTCCAGTGTTAGCTTTTTTTAGACGAAATGGAGTAGTCTTCATTTGAGTGTTTGGTGAGGTTTTTTATATATATTTTATTTTTTTTGTATTATTTTCCTCATTCCTCTCTCATTCAGTTTGTAATTATTTATTCAAAGTGTCATCATAATTCCCCCGCTTCTCTCTATCTCGTTCTTTTACTTGTTTTCCTTTGTGAATATGTATCATATTTTATTTTTTATGGTATCCATGCTTTGCATCCAAGTTTCATTATATTCATTTGGCTAAGTTTTCATTATGGATTTAATCAATTCTTATGTGATTATGTGTGATGCCTCATGTTCTTGAGATGATTCACATGTCATATCTTAGAAGTCGAATCTTTAGTTGCATTTCATAGTGAATTACATTAGGATTTTGTATATAGGATCGTGCATATTTCGCTAACTTTGTATTGTAGCTATTCACGGGAAGTCAATAAACATGTAAGTTTTTATGCTTTAACATCTCCTTTGTGTGTGTTTTTCTTACTATGTTTAAGCATCCTAACATGTGGCTACTTGCTTACCTGATATAACTGTATGAATGTTGGTGGATATTTAATTGGGAATGATGTTGATTTGCGTGTTTGTAAACTTAATTTCTTTGAGTTGTACATCTTCAAAACTCTTTCAAAATACATGAAATCAAATTGTTCCAAAATGAATGGCATAATTTGTACTTGTTTGCTTGACATAGTAAATTGTAAGATTTATTTAATAACTGGAATATGAACATATAAAGTCAACAAAACTCATATCATGGTTTAGTAAAGGTCGATCTTTGATTAGGTGAGCGGCGGTGCTTAATTAATGACCTTCCCCTCTCATACCTAAGGTTCCGAGCCAAGTATCTTTGGTTACGACGAGTAATGGCCTTGGCATGAGTCACGGGTTTCATAATTTTTCCAAAATATTAGGTGGCGACTTTAAGATCTGGTGATGCGGTCCATTTTTGGCAAAGATTTTCCAATAAAACGGATTTTCTATAAAAGTTACTAAATTTGGACTCTCATTTATGTCTCACATTACACTCGTGAGACTAGAAAAAATAAATCGAGGATCTGAACTATTTAACACGCACGAGTACCCCCCAAGCATGTTACAGTTTTTGGCGACTCTACCGGGGATTTTATGAAACCTTGACTCGAACTCCATGATATGACTTTTATTTTCAATTATATGTTTATTGCATTGCATGCATTTGTGCACTTAAAGTCCGTGTTACCGAGAAACTGGTGGGCACACAATCAAACTTTTTGTGACACTATACCTATCTCTACATTACTTTTGAGGCCTTGTGCTATAACCTTTTTAGATCGGTCAAAAAGGTAGCTCTGTTATCTAAGGTTCCCAAACTTCAAAGAGAGGCTACATTGACTCGTCTGACTTCTTGGGATCATCATTGGTTATTACCTAATGGACTATTTGGTAGCGTCAACTTGACTTCAACCCCCAAAGTAGATATAGTACCTTCTAAAATTATGACTGGATGCTCTCCTATTTCTAGGATGTATGATACCTCTAGTTTGAATAATGAAGCCCTAAATCAATTCAAAGATAAGATAGGGTAACCCCAGCCCCCATAGGAGTGCTTGTTCTCTTTCTTACTATGTGTTATATGCAATGTATGGTGATTCTCAGATTCATATGAGTGGTTCAGTCATTTCAGTTTGTGGGGTTGAGTTCAGTTTCTTGGCATGATTTAGTAGTAATCACTTGATACCTCTTGTTGAAATTTGATTGGGGTTCCATTTTATTTTGCTAAGTCATTATAGCTAGCTTCAAAAAAGTTTGATCCCACAAAGTCTACCAGCATGAATCCCTAGAACTTATGGCATATCATACCATTTATGTGATTGAAGAATGACCACCTGTTGATTGCACGAGCTTTATTTTGAATGCGATGGATGGCCCTCACTTAAACTAGCAATTTGAGAAGGGTTTCGTTTCAAGTTATGAATCAAATGTTGAGTCCAAGTCTGATTCCATCATGTCTGTGGTGTCGGAGTTAGACTCGAGTTAGTCTAGTCAAACAGAATCTATTGATTTCATGAGTGCTAACCTAGACATATCTATCATGTCTAGGTCTTCTTTGTCATTTTCTTTTTGAGTTTGTTGTCATCACTGAGTCATTCTTTTGAATAAAAATGCTGTACATTATGCCTTCTTTGTGCCTTTAGTTCATTGTATTGACCTAAATTTTCAAAACTTTTCTTTCAAAATTTTGATGAAAACGAAGAGGAAGAAATTTCTAGGGTTTTGAAAAATTTGATTGATTGAGAGAAAGAAAGGTGTGCTAAGCCCTTAATGGATAAGATTATTTTAGTTAATGTGGGTACTGAGAAGGATCCTCGTTTGGCCCAGATTGGTTCCTCACTGTCTTCAAAAGAACGTGAGTGATTAGTCGCTTTATTAAAATATTTCAAAAAAATATTTTTGCGTGGTCCTATAAAGACACGCTTGAATTTAATCCTGAGATTGTACAACATAGGATTCCTCTCGACTTGAGGCCCAACCCCCCTAGCTTTCAAACCTCGATTCAAAATGTTCAATGACAAACCAAAGTATGAGGCTTACATTGTTGGATTAGAAGCAGTCTTAGAACTAGGGGTAAAAGGTCGGATGTGATCGATGATTCAAAATTGAGTCGTTTCCCAAGCCTATGGAGACCAACAAGAAAGTCAAATCTCAAAATTTTAGAGATGGAGATTTAGTGCTGAAGGACAATTAATGTAGAGACCCTAATTTTTGTAATTACCATCAAATCCCTAACCATGAGTTTATTTCAATAAAGCCCTTGAATTTTCTCTTAATTGCATTTTAAACCCTAGAATCAGGAAGCATCGCGGATTAATTCGAGTAAACCCTAATCGATCCCATAGATTAATAATCACCTTTTAAAACCCTATTATTAATTATTAGACCCTATAATTGTAGATTAATCACTTTAAAATCTTAATTCCCGGTAATGCTGTTTTTGCTCGGTTTCTCGCCTTTGTTTGTGCATTAATTTAACGGGACCCAAATTTATTATTCTAACTATTTTCTAATGTTAGTAGATTATATACTAAATATCAAGGTTGTATAAATTTAGACATGGTCCCTATATACTTCTATTTTATTTCATTCCAAACCTTGATTGTAATATTTTCTTAATTAATTTACTTATGCCTATTATTTTATATTTATAAATACAAATATCTTATATATATATATATATATATATGTATATTTCTTGGAGCCCAAGTTGTTGGTCATGTGATGGATGAAAGGGCCTTGATGGCACCTTTGACAAATTGCACTTATAGAACTTGGCCCCTAAGAAACCTCTCAATCCTTCTCTCTCTATATATGTACACTTCTCCCTTCTCATTTTACACATTTTTCAGCCATGCACTAGAGGAGTGAGAGAGAGTTATCTTGGAAGAGAGAGAAAGAGAAAGAGAGAGAGAGAGAGAAGAGAAGAGAACAAGAAAAAGAAGAATTGTGTTGAGTCTTGTACAACAAAGGTAAACATACATCACCTCTTCTCTCAAGTTCTTTTACCACTTGTTTTTCCCCTCCTAATGCATGCTCTTTATATATATATATATATATATATATGTTGTAGTCTAGGCCTACACTCTTGTATAAATGTGTATTAATCAAGAAATGGTATGCTTCGCTTTCTTTCTTAAATTTCCAACAGCAAATCTTTTCCCTCTCTTGAATTTATTTTCCTATCGAAACTCCATAAACTCAAAATCTATTTTTATGGTGTAATATTTGGTATGTGTAGAGTATGCGATAATTTTGGTAGGACCTAAGGATGTATTTTTATAACCTAAACAATTTTTCTAAGTTTGTTACTCATAGAATCAGAAAAACAGTCAACTTTCTCTATTTTTATAAAATTTCAAAAAAATAATATTGAGTCCACTTTTATGTCAAAATCTTAATCTTGGTGTTATATTTTAACTAAAATTTGTTTGAACTCAAGAGAGTGAAGGGTTCGAGAGAAAAACTGATTTGTGTAACAGTCAACGAATCTGGACAGATCTTGGTAATTATGAATTATCTTAAAATCTAAAATACCTATCCTACTTTCGTAAATTGAGTTTGAAACTAGACTTGTTTATATACAAACCCACATAAGGCTAGGTACTTAGGGCAAATAAAATTATTTTTTTCATAATTATTTTCAAACTGGTTCAAATTTGGAAATCCGAAAATTTGTGTTAATATGCTCTTATTTGGTTTGCAACTCTTATATTCTATGTTTCTTGAATGTTTTAGTCTTGATATGTAATCTATGATAAATTATGAATTTCCTTTACCATGAATAAATTACTTGTTGTTTAGTTTAGATTCGTAATTATATTGACCATGCTTTGCTGTAACTGAGAACATAATGCACTTAATAAAGAGGAAATCAAATGGGATGGCAATGGGTTACGATCATTGTATTAAATTTTACGAGATAATGAACGATGGATTCAAGAGTATGATAAAGTGGAATGTGTTCCATTTTTGTGAAGTCTTGCGCAAGGGTGCTTTCGAACCCTAATATGGCACGGGAGGTATTCTGGCTGCTTAATGGAAATGGGAGGCATAAGGGTGGCAGTGAGGGTCTCACACAGGGAGAGTGACCCTGGAAGCCCGTTCCTTTGGGGCAGACCGTGATATCACCACCCGGGCATGTAACCTAGGTGCGTGGGCATCATTGGTAATTGTGCGGTAAGCGACGCATTGGTGGTTATGCAGTAAACGACGTATTGGTATTATATTAACTAAGGAGGAGTCAGAATTGCCCATGGCCAGTGTTAGTGGTTGGGTAGGAACAGCATTCCGCAGGGAGTTTCCTAGAACTAACTAAAATTGACTATTATTCATGAGAACTGAAATTTAATTATAAGCTCTGCTTAATTGTTGTTTTCGTTGTATGTTATGATCGTGTAGTTATGTTACTTGTGTATTTGGAATGGAAAAATGGTCGGGGTGTGTGTGTTTACTGGGCATTCCAAGCTCATGGCATTTTATGCCAGGTGAAGGCGAGTTTTACATTGAGAACGAAATCCCTAAAAGCTTTGAGGAACTATGGCTACCTTAGAGATTAGATTTTATAATTCCTGTATTTTGGATAATCTTTTTGTATCAAGGAACTGATCTGTTTTTAAAGATTTGAAGAATTTTATCTGTAACTATTATTAATATTTCCTTCTAGTGTAATTATTTGTATTTTGTGCTTAAAAATGATGTGTATCCGCTAGTTAAACCTCAATGTATCGTTGTATTATATTATCAAAATTTGGGGCGTCACAATTAAGTTCCTATCCACGACCCTAGGGGCAAGTTTAGACCCTATTGAACAGATCCTTATATCATCAAGTCCAGTCAAAAGGAATAGTCATTCCCATAGATTTTGATGGCCTACAGTTCTCGTAACCAATCAATATGGACAAGTTGAAACAAAACTATCCTTGAGAGGCTCGCTGGGTCGAAAACCCGGAAGGGTGACCCAGGAAAAAGTTAGAGCAGAAAAACAAAAAAATAGAAAATGAAAAATGAAGAAAAATGAAAAATGAAAAAATAGAAAAAGAAAAATCAAAAAAAGTTGACAATGTCAAAAATCCGGAAGGGTAGCTTTAGGAAAAATTCAAGTACAAAAATAGAGTGTTAATACCCGAGTAAGCCTTACCTTGGAACTACGTAAGGCCTGATTCCTATCTTTAGGATACATAGGCAGCTTCATCTTGAAGTTCGGCCCCAATCATTTTTCAACTCACTCATCTCGTCCATGTTCGATCGGTTGTTGTCCTATCCACGTTTGATTGGTCCGTTTGATTCAGTTGTCCTATTTCTCTTTCATAATGGGTAGTTGCTAGACAGATTCAGTTGTGCATCTCACGGGTTGATTTCATGTTGATCGGGCAATGGCCATGTGCAAAAATGGATTTTGAGGACTTTTGATGAAGTTGACTAATTGTCTCGAAGATTATTTCATATTTTGTAAAATCCAGACCATTCTTTGGACCAAAAAGGGAAAAATTTCAGTGCTCATATTTTGGTTCATATGATTTCAAAACAGAAAGTGGAACAAACATGCTAATTTACCTATCATGTTGATCAAAATCATTTTAGCAAAAAAATCAAAAATAGTCAAAACGATGAGCTAGGGGCACAATCAAGTTAGTTTTTTTGTCTTTCCCCTGTATTCTCAATAGTCTCCATTTACATTGTCAATCATTTGCCGAAAAATACAGTTGACTAGCGGTGTTTTTCTTTTGGGTTTTGAATCTTGTTCTACGGAACCACACCCACGATATTCTTACATTACGCCCGTGAGCATTGCGCCTGTGATAGTCTAAACTGTGCTCGCGATAGTCTAAGGAGTGGCTTGGGATGTTCTAAGTAAGTGCACTTTTTGACTTTTATTATATAAAAAAAAGGTGTAGAAAAGTAGAGAATTTGGGTAGAAATGTAGAGAGAAGATGTTGATAGATGTTGATTGATATGACCGAAATAAGCGTATGTATGCAAAGAAAGTGCACTTTTTTAGTGCATGCCAAACACCTACTAAATCGTGCCCGCAAGTGTCGCACCTGGGACGTTTATAACTAGGCCCGCGATTGTTGCTTCTACGGTGTTTATAATCGTGCCCACAAAGAAGCTCTATGTTTTCTCTATTCCAGAAAGTGTCAATTGGTCTATTTAGTTTGTTTTGCTTGGTTTTTCTTCCATTGAGTCATTTTTTGATTTATGGTCAGTGATACGCTCAATATTCAGTTCAGAATTCATTAAAATGTAGCCATTTTCAATTTCAAGATTCAAAACAAAATGGTTTTCATGCTTAAGTGCCATTCGTGCCCTCAAATTTGCAAAACAAACTCTTTTTATTGAATTCCAAGGATCAAACCCTGATCAAAGTTGTACAAAAGAGAGTTGAAGCTAAGTGCCCACTCCCAAGCAAAAATACAGAAAAGGAAAACAACATTGCAAAAATACACGAAAAAAAGAAAAAAAAAAACAGAAAGTTGGAGAAATTTTCTCAGATTCTGGCGTGGCCTAGCGGTAAAGATTATAAACTGACTTATTTGCAAACAAATTTGTCTCTCGACTCTATTGTCAACTACCTCGCCACATCTTCACTCTCGGGAAGCCTTTGAAGACTCTGCCTCGACATTGGCAAAGCTTCCAAAAGATATTACTTCCCGCCGGCCGTCAAATGTGGAGTACGAAGGAACTCGGAATTGAGCTAGGGAGGTGGCCTATCGTTTCAACTCTTTGTTCTACTTTTTCAATGCACTAATCTCTACTCGAGCATCCTTATACATATGTTAGAGTAAGGAGAGTTGGGCACTTAGCTGATGCACTTCACTCGTCCTACCTTGCAACTAGTGGGACAAATTGGAGATTGCGGTCATGGTCTCCACGCAAGATTTCAATGTGTAATGATTGGCATTGATGTTAGACTATTCTTCCATCAATTGCTCGACTGAGAATGCAAGAATGCTAAGAACAGGGGTAGGGGCACTTTGTCAAGGCTCACAAGAGCCAGTGTCGGCATTCTCAATTGGGGATTCATTAAGGTATGGGAAGAGGGAAAGAGCAGGCAAGAATGGGCCACAGCAGAGGAAAGTAATGTCTCCAAAAAGAAAATTGTCAAAGTAATGGCAAAGAGAGTTTGCAGCTTTATGCTTTGTCTCTCTCACAGGCCTTGGCTTAAGAAGAAAATGGAGAAGTAGAGGCCAAGAGAAGAGAGATTGCTAAGGCAATATTTGGCAAACGAGGCCGGTCCAGCTGCTGTCGGTCAGACGCACCATGATTGTTGAAATTACGTGCTAGACACGGTGCTCAACGAAGACGAATAGGGCAAAGAGAGAGAGAGAGAGAGAGAGAGAGAGAGAGAAATAAAACAAGGGAATGAGAGATATGTATATAATCTGTATATATGTACACCGTATATGTATCTATATTTATGTATGTGTTCGTATGTATATGTATGTATTTGTAAGTCCGTATGCGTTCGTGTATATATATTTGTATGTATCCATATATTTATATAATTTGTATGTATATATTTTGTCTGTGTGTATGTACATAGTACATATTTTGTATATTATTTGTACTTGTATATGTATATATGTAAAAAAATCAAAAACAAAAAAGAGAGAAAATTGTGGAAAAAAACAAGGAAAGAAAAGAAAAGAAAATAAAAGAAAAAATCATTTTGTGCATCCATCATATTATTTTTGCATCATATGATCATCACACATGCACTATCTATTACATCTGTTATGCATGGTTATAACTACTTGGCTACAATATATTCACATCAATATTTGATTACAATTTTTTTTTCATTAGTTAATACTGGCCCTTTTTTTAGGTTGGTGGTTAAAACCACTCGGTTAACACTGGCCCCTCTTCGAGATGACGATACTATCCTTTTCTCAAGTTGTCGGTTAAAATCACCATCGATTAATACCTCAATTTTCTTGTGTTGTTGGTTAAAACTATCCATCGGTTAATACCTCCCTTGTTTTGGGTTGATGGTTAAAACTATTCATCAGTTAATACCTCCTCTTTTGGGGTTGATGGTTAACACTACATTTCTACCTTATGTAAGTATGTTTGGATTATACCCCTTGTTATACTTCATATCATTTGCACGAGGCTTGCCTTGCATATTACATGTTGCATTGCATTGCATATTCATAAATTTTCAAAAAACAAAAACTAGCTACGTGAAGCGTGTAAGTCCAACTTTCAAAAGTGCATTTTAGAGCATGTCATTTGCATTCTGCCACTATACTACGCTGGTTTAATTCCTTACAAAGGGATACGTAGGTAACATTCGGGTTTAACCAACTACATTTGCATTTTGTTTGTTTGCCGAAGTCTTATGGCCTTGTCAACAGGGTTGTATTTGGGTTTTGACATTCACTCACATCATGAAATGACATCGACCTCTATCAAAGAGGGGCAACTGTAGACACCCCATTTTGACCAACCCTAAGACTTGGACGCTTTCTTTTGATTACCCAATGATGACAATCAGAATATGTTTCTCACAAAATCCTCAATAAGAGAGATGAAATTTGAGTTTTAATCTCAACCTTCACACATTTTTGGCCAAATTATTTTTTATTCAAAATTCACCAATCTCCACTACCAAAATAATCATGGCTCTTCAACCAAATTTCCTACACATCAATCCCCTGTCACCATCCACTTTCCTAATCACACCCCACCATCCCTACTCATCATCCATTTTCCTAATCATACCCCACCATCCCCACTCACCATCTACTTTCCTAATCATACACTACCATCACCACTCACCATCCATCTCATTATACATTGTCTGCCATTAGCTCCATTATCTTCCCTAAATGCTCCACTTTGTC
This sequence comes from Camellia sinensis, assembly GCF_004153795.1. Taxonomy (NCBI): domain Eukaryota; kingdom Viridiplantae; phylum Streptophyta; class Magnoliopsida; order Ericales; family Theaceae; genus Camellia; species Camellia sinensis. The sequence goes on from NW_021030367.1 coordinate 66,166, forward strand.
CTCCACTTTGTCTCGCACCATTTCTCCACTAGCATTGCCTAAATAAGGAGAATAAGGAGAGCTCAAGTCTTGTATTTAAGGGAATGGATTTGAAAGGAGAAGTGTAGAAAGAATGCTAAATTTGAGGGAGGGGGGGAAAGCCTTGAAAATAATAGTGTTGTCTTGCTAAACTAGAGAAGTTGTCTAGTTTTCATATATCTCATCTTCCCTTGCCAAAACTACTCATGAAACTCCTTAAAACCAAGTCCTCAAGCCTTGATCAAATAGAGTAATCCTTGCAAAGTCTAAGAAGATCAAAGAGTGATCAACAAACTTGTCCAAAATTATCATTCTAGCTCAAATTTCAAACTTGACAACACAATTCACAACTTTAAGGGTGATCAAAAGGAAGTTTGGAAATCAAGAAGTTCATTCTTTCTTTGGAATGTGAATTCTCAATCTCTTTCTTTTTCTTGCATTTTCTATATGATATTTGTTTTCTTGCTTTAATTTCATATTAGTTTTGTTGTAACCTAACCGGAAGTGGTTAGTTGAGCCACCTATGTATTCCTTGTTTGTTTCTTTTTCCAGTGTTACAACAAGACAGATTTTGCTAGGCCTAGTTGGTCGGCCGACCCATGAAATGAAGTAGTCTTCCGATGTTGAGCATACCAATTTTCAGTGGTCTCCAAGGCACATAAAACTTCTATTTTCTTTTCATTTGAGTGTTTTGTAAGGAATTTTTTTATATTATTTTGTTGTATTATTTTCTCCTTCATCTCTCATTCGGTTTGTAATTATTTATTCAAAATGTTGATATAATTCCCTGCCCCGCTTCTCTCTATCCTTTTACTTGCTTTCCTTTGTGAATATGCACCATATTTTATTTTTCATGATATCCATGCTTTGCATCCATGTTTCATGAATCTTGCCTCAGCTAAGTTTGCATTTTTAGATTTAATCAATTCTTATGTTATTATGTACACTGCCTCATGTTCTTGAGATGATTCACATGTCATATCTTAGAAGCCTAATCTTTAGTTGTATTTCATGAGTGAATTGCATTAGGATTTTGTGTGTAGGATCATGCATATTTCGTTAACTTTGTTTTGTAGCTGTTCACGGGACATCAATAAACATGTAAGTTTTTATGCTTTAGCATCCCGTTTGTACGTGTTTTGCTTACTATGTTTAAGTATGCTACCATGTGGCTACTTGCTTACTTGATATAACTGTATGAATGCTGGTGGATGGAGGTTATGTCACTTATTTGGAAAGATGTTGATTTTCATGTTTGTAAACTCAATTTCTTTGAGTTATACATCTTCAAAACTCTTTCAAAATACATGAAATAAAATTGTTCCAAAATGAATGGCATAATCTATAGTTGTTTGCTTCACATAATAAATTGTAGGATTTATTTAATAACCGGAATATGAACATATAAAGTCAATAAAACTCATATCATGATTTAGTAAAGGCCAATCTTTGATCGGCTGAGCGGGGGTGCTCAATTATTGACATTTCCCTCTCATACCTAAGGTTTCGAGCTAAACATCTATGGTTACGATGAATAGTTGCCTTGGTATGAGTCACGAGTTTTCTAATTTTTTTTAAAATATTAGGTGGTGATTCTAAGATCTAGTGATGGAATTTATTTTTGGCAAATATTTTGTAATAAAATGAATTGTTTTTTTAATAAAAATTGCCAAATCTGGACTCTTATCTATGTTTCACATTGCACTCATGAGACTAGATCAAAAAAATCAAGGGTCTGAACTGTTTAATATGCACGGGTACCCCCGGACATGTTACAACCTCATATTCTGCTTCGTTATTCGAAGCCTTGAATCCAAGATGGATTACTTGCTCGTGGAGAATGCCGTCAAGGAAAAGTAAGGCCACACCAGCTCCTAACTTTTTCAGGTTCGATGCACTATCCACAAAGAGTTTCTAATTGTCCAAGTCACCTACATATAGCTTCCATGTTGAGCTACTTCCTTATCTTGACTGACCTTGTTGCTCAGCTTTTGTAGCACTAGGCTGTTGTGGTAGTGCCAATTCCAGCTCTTGTTCTTTCTTGTGGAGTTGTTCCTCCTAGGACGTACTTTGTGGCCTCCCAAGTTTTGCAGCTAGCAATTTGTCAGTTGTAGAACTTGTGTGAGATCGTTTAGCTGAGAATTCCAGGACGAAATTGGCCAGAACTTGGGCTTTTGATGGAAACTCTGGGCTAAAAGGTGACATTGAATTCTCTTAACTCCACGACGTCGTCTTAGCAATTCACCCAGAGAAGTCAGCTTTTTGAAAAAGGTTTCGTAAAGGATGCTGGGTCAACACCATGATGGAGTGACCTTAGAAGTAGTGTACAAGATTCCTGGCAATAGTCATTATGGCCAAGGCTAATTTTCTAAGGGCAAATACCTAGTTTCTGCGTTGTTTAGAGTTTTGTTGATATAGTAGACCGACAGCTGGTGCTTTCCACATTTCTGACTAGGACTGAGTTCACCGTATGCCCTGACACTGCTAAGTATAGGTACAACCTTTCGCCCCGTTGAGGAGTTGAAAGCGGAGAAGGTGAAAGGAGAAACTATTTTAATTCCTCTAGTGCTTGATTGCGTTGTTTATTCCAGTCCACTCCTCCCCCATTCTTGAGGAACTGAACCTTTCTTGAGGAACTGAAATTAGGGTTTACATTTATTTGAGGATCGACTTATGAAGCAATTAAGTGCTGCTACTATCCTTGTCAACTTCTATACTTCCTTGAGTGTGCGAGGTGGTTGTAAGTTGAAGATGCCCTTCACTTGCTGAGGGTCCACTTTAATCCCCCTTCTTGTCACCAAGTAGCTTAGAAATTTTCTAGACTCAACACCAAAAGCACATTTAGCAACATTCAACTTCAGTTTATAGGTCTTGAGGATATTAAAGGTGGTTTCCAGATCCTTTAAGTGCTTCGTTTCTAGCCTAGCTTTGACAACCCTGTCATCAATATAAATTTCCATGCTTTTTCTTATTTGGTCTGAAAACATGGTGGTAACTAGCCATTGGTAAATGGCTCCAGCATTTTTGAGCCCAAAGGGCATCACCCTATAGCAATACAACCCTTGTGGAGTTATAAAAATATTTTTTTTCTTGGTTCGGCTCATTCATTGTTATTTGGTGATCGCCCCTATAAGCGTCTAAGAAGCTCATTCTAGTGTGCCTAGAGATGGCATCTACCAATTGGTCAATCCTTTGTAATAGGAAGCAGTCCTTAGGGCAAGCTCTATTAAAGTCTACACATATCCTCCATTTTCCATTCTTTTTCTTAATAATGACAGTGTTGGACAACAAAGTGGGATAGTGTACTTGTTTTATTGCCTTTGCGTCCACTAGTCTTTCGACTTCTTCAACGTATTCTACATGAGACCTTCTACTTTTTTTAATTACTAGTTTGCGCGCAGGATCAACATTTAAACAGTGGCTGATAATACTGGGTCTACCCTTGGCCTTTCATAAGGTGTCCTAGCAAAGACATCAATAATATCTATTAAAACCTTAAAAATGAGTTCTTTATCCTGCACCTCAATATTATCTATTAAAAACTTAAAAAAGAGTTTTTATCCTGTTCAGACAAAGAAGATCCAAGCAAGAAGTACCTTTCTGCATCATCGAGTGATATCTGGATTTTATGGAGCTCTTCTATCATGCGCTTTTCCGGATCCTTTCCATTCTCCTCCATAACTTTTGAGTCCAGAATTTCAACTGAGCAGACTTGTTGTTGAGCCAACTTAACTTTTTCCTGCACCAACTTAACTTCTTTCTGCCCCAAGGCGAGCATTAAACAACATCATATGGATACTTGGTCCCCTCGAATGGTTTCAATGCCCCCTTATTAGGAAATTTCATGGCTTGGTGAAGTGTGGAGGGGACTGCTCTAAGCTGGTGCAACCATGGTCTGCCCATGATAGCATTGTACAGTAAGGGCATATCCACTACCAAGAAACATACTTCGAGGCGCAGGGATCCAACTCTGATTGGTAGTGTTACCTCTTCGACTGACCAGACTGGGTTTGAGTTGAAGTCCAAAAGTAGTGAGTCAACGTTGTTGAGGCCAAAACTCTGGTAAAGTTTACAGTATATAAGTTCAGTCACGCTACCTCCATTCACTAATATTCTCTCCACCATCCATGTCTAGTTTAATAATCAAAGAATTTGAGTAAGGTTGGACTAGTCCTTGCATGTCTTCTTCAGAAAATGAAATGACTGGGCCTTAGGGCTAGCCACAATCCTTGGTTTTTTACTTCCAAGGAATACTCTGCTTTGTAAACCTCCCTGGGGTGCGCTGCTTTCTGCATCTCTCCCCTAGCCTGTGCTATTCTGTCTAGGTGCACTACTCTATGGATGACATAGATCATCCCACTTGGGTGCTTAGTTGTTGCATCATTTCCCTCTTGCTGATTGTTCTGCTCATTCCAATGCTATTCTCCTAAGAATTCGCTCAGGTGCCCAGTGGCCTCCATCTCATCGAGGTATCGTTTAAATGAAAAACAGTCTTCTGTCCCGTGTCCCACATCATTATAGTAGGCGCATTTTTCCCTCTAGTTTCACATCTTCGGATCTCCCTTCATTTTGGTTGGCCACTTGAACCTGGGTTTATTTTGATTTATGGAAGTGTCTGCCAAATCAGAAGTCTGAACACAATTTGAATAACATAATCCATGTCTTTCTTTTTCATGGACTAGCCTTTAACCTCCTTCGCCTCCTTGCATGTGATATTGGTCTTCTGTGCACTAGTCTGCATATTATCCTATCCTATAGACTTTTGATCTTTCTCAAGCTTGATGTATCAATCAATCATGAACTGCAGATCCGCGACAGTCTTGGGCGGGGTTTTAGTTAAAGATTGCCACAACTTGTCCTCTGATTAAAGCCCTTGCCTAAAAGTTAAAATCATTACTTTATTCAAACAATCTTTCTCTATCTCGTGGAAGGTTTTCCAATAGAGCTGAGCATACTACTTAATAGTCTAGTCTGTCTTCTTCAATGACATGAGGGTGTCCAACTCTTTTGCTCTTTTGTTGTTTACTATAAACTGCTCAGTGAACTTATCCGTCAGTTGCTTCCAACTGTCAATGGATCCCACTTGGAGCTTTGCATACCAAGTGCAGGTTGTTCTGCTTAGACTTGAAGCAAAGATTCTACATCATAAGTGCCTTGTTTTTGTTCCAGAGGGCCATGGCGTGGCGGTAATGGCACAAGTGATCTAAGGGATCTGATCTTCCATCTTAGAGCTCAAACTTTGGGATGCATAACTTTTTTGGATGTTCTGTTGTAGAAATCCTTTTCGTGAATGGTGATACTAACAAGACTGGCCTCTTATCGGTTGTTTTGAAAATAATTCCCTCTGGCTGCTTCTGAACAAGGTTTCGAACTTTTGGGTCTGGTTAGGTGACACTTCTTTAGTTTGTCGTGTAGTTGTCTTTTGCGAAGCCCTAAGGGTAGTTATAGCTAACAGCCTTGTGGCCTGGCCTGCCACGTGGGTTAGTTTATCCTAATATTTCTACAACTGATCTAGAGTGTAGCATAGACTGAAACTAGGATGCCCTCTCCTGTCTCCAAGTGTTAATAAATGCCCTCATGTTCTCCATGGAGAAGTCGGAGTTCTAGGCTGGACACAATCTCCTTGGTCGTTTCCCTCGTGCTACTTCCCTTCTGTGCAAAAAGGACCTTACATCATCAGAATAGGCGTAGTCCTCCATTTGTTGCTCCTTTCGTTTGGAAAATGACTGGTTGCGGCCTTTAGAACCAGGTAAACTACTCACCACATTGTTGGTTTCACCTACTGTAAACCGCCCGAACTCGCTCCGCGTGCCACCCTTTTGGAGAGGGTGCGGATTTGGGTTCATAGCTACTACAGTTCGGACTCCTGTCACGGTTCTGAATCTAATCTCACAAAGTGCAATATAAGGCTGATAAATCACCAAAGAGTCCAAATCTGGCAAATCGTTTTTGAATCAAAAAGCGCCAAACATGGACTGCTTCCAGGTTTCAGAATCGCCACCTAAACATTTTGTTTTGGAAAATTTATGAAACCCTGACTCGTGCCTAAGGCCACGTGTCCATCATCACCAAAGTTGCCTCGGCTTGGGAACTTGGGTACGAGAGAGGAAGGTCCTGAAATGAGCACCTCCGCTCGCCTGATCAAAGATCGACCTCTACAAACGTAACATGAGTTCTTATTTGATTATTAGTTAGCTTACTATGTGATGCGCACAGCATACAAGTATAGACCAAATCGCTCAAGTTAGAACAAAACAACTCATGTTTGTCTTTTGAAAATGATTTGAAGTTGCTACCCTCAAGTAGGCTAAAATGCGGATTTGCCACCCTCAAGCGGGCTTAAAACGTGATTTGCCACTCCAAGTGGGCTTAAAACGCACATTTTGATGAATTGTTCCAATTCAAGTAATGAAGCCTTTATCCATAGGTATTCATGCAGTTAATCACATAAGCACATAGCCTCATGGCAAGCATGCTATCATGGCAGGCACTTACACACATGCAAGGATGCTAAAGTGAAAACACTTACAGTGTACTCCGAGCCAAAACAAGAACCAATTAGAAATCAATGCATGATCCTAATTATACAAGATGCCTAATGCAACACATGCAAAATGTAACTAAAATAGGCTCAGCTAGCTAAGATGGCATATACGTGGAACTTGATAACATGCTTTGAAACACGTATTCAAGTAAGTATTGAGATTCAATGCAGTTTGAACGATGCGCCGAGCCTGGTGCATGCAATATGAATGAATGATGCAAACATGCAAAGCATAAGGTATGCTAATTAAAATATGCCCTAAACTAACCATCAAAAGCGGATAAGTAAAAGGGAGAAAGACGTGGGGTTGAAAGACATTCACACACAAACGGACACTTATTACAACATTGGCCCTCTCGACGGAGGGTCCGAATAAAATGAAAGCTAACTAGCTACGCTAATTAAGCTAACTATTACAAACCAACTAATTAACTAACTATTCTAGCTAATTAATTATTACAAACCAAATTGAATAACTACCTAATCTAAGCTAATTAGAATATTACAAAGCACTAAGCTAAATTAATTACAGCATAGGTAATTAACTACAACTAGCTAACAAAAGCAATAAATGGCCTCGTGGGCAAGGGAGATATGCATGCTTGGTTGCATTCTCCCAGAAATCCACCGCCTTGCCTCAAGACGCCTCTATTTGCAGTCTTTTGAACCTTTGAAAATTACACCGATTTCCATATTGCTTCTTTCTGATCTCAAGAACACCTTGAGGGCTGAAATTCCTCCTGTTGCTGCAACAGAGTACAGACAGAGGCAAGACAATGTATTTGCAAGGAAATTTATGCACTTCCACACTCCTTATCATATCTCAAGCTCAAAGGAGTATGGCACTTGACTCTCGAGCCAATAACCAAGCATTTTCAATGCATGGTGGCCAAAGGATCAAGCTTGCGCAAGACTCAATGAATGCACACATAACACTCGAAAGGCCTTCACCCTATCATGCACAATCAAGGGGGACGGTGACCAAGAAATAAGGCGTGTTTCATCACTTCAAGTATGAAACGCCCCTCGTTTCTCATGTTTGGATTAACAACACAATGCAATGCAACACACATGCAAACAACATTTTTATCTATCAATGCTAGAGTGGCATGTACAAGGCTCCATCATGTAAGCAATGCATGCATGGCATGTTTAGAAGCTAAGGCATCGAGACTAGCAAAGAGCATAGCATTATGGGCATTCAATACTAAGCCTAAATGACCAAACCAACCCCGGACAGAGATTAAATATGCCAAAATAGTGGCTGAAATATACCAAGATCAAGGCATATAACACAATGAAAATATGCACATTTGATGGCTCGCCAACAAGGCATGAAGATACGACACTCAAACATATTGAAGGAGTGGAAAATGTGAGAGTGTGGAAATGACATATGCTCTGAAATTACATGCCAAGTGATGTCATATCATGCAAATAGCTCAAATAAAGCATGCCAAGAGGCTTGAGATGCAAAGCTAGTCAAGGGCTTTACACTACAACCATACCAAGCAATGCTCAAATGACCTTAAGCACTCAAAACAGACCTAAGGTAGGTCAAAATGGTAGCAAAAACATGCTAGACTTGCAACATAGATGGCAAGAAAGATATGCTCCTGTATTAGCTCACAAACAAGGCATAAGGGCACAACTCTTAAACACAACGAAAGAGTGATAAACATGAGAGTATGGCAGAAGTTTATGCTCTGAAATTACATATCAAATGAAGCCATATCATGCACACATCACAAATATAGGATGCTAGGGGTCCCAAAGTGCAAGGCTAGTAAAGCCAAATACACTATAGCTATGCAAAGCCAAGCATGCATGACCAAAACCACTCAAATCGGACCTAAAGCATGCTAAAACATAGCCAAAAATGTGCTGGAGGAGAGCATACACATGCTAGATCAATAGGCTAAAACACCTACAACCATACCAAGCAATGCTCAAATGACCTTAAGCACTCAAAACAGACCTAAGGCAGGTCAACATGGTAGCAAAGACATGCTAGACTTGCAACATAGATGGCAAGAAAGATATGCTCCTATATTAGCTCACAAACAAGGCATAAGGGCACAACTCTTAAACACAATGAAAGAGTGATAAACATGAGAGTATGGCAGAAGTTTATGCTCTGAAATTACATATCAAATGAAGCCATATCATGCACACATCACAAATATAGGATGCTAGGGGTCCCAAAGTGCAAGGCTAGTAAAGCCAAATACACTATAGCTATGCAAAGCCAAGCATGCATGACCAAAACCACTCAAATCGGACATAAACCATGCTAAAAAATAGCCAAAAATGCACTAGAGTAGAGCATACACATGCTAGATCAATAGGCTAAAACACCAAATGCACTAGGCTAGTGAACAAAATTGCACTACAAGTGCAAGGAGCATGCAAGAGGAAACCAAACCAACACAAATCAGAGTTATGACATGGCAAATAATGGCTAAAAACATGCTGAAATGGAGCCAATTCAAAGCACGAAGACATGCTACTTTGCAAGGCTACAAGTAGGATTACACTACAAGTATAAGAAGCATGCAAGAAGTGACCAAGACAGCCAAAATCAGAGTTATGGCAGGTCTGAAAAGTTACAAAAATGAGCCTAAACAAAGCCTCTAAGAAGTAGAAACACATGCTCTTTTGGAGGGCCATCAACACATGCAAACAAGAGAAGAGGAGGGGGGACCACCCCCACCCATTTGGGACCTCAAAACCACTTTTCCACCACTGAAATTCCTCTGAGTTTCAGTGATAAGAAGGCCAAAAAGAGATGGTTCCAAAGGCCTTAAAAGATGGCAAGAAGCAAAGCAAAACAAGCCACCAAAGGGGGTAAACCACCCTACCTCAAATAAATCCTTAAACAACCATTTTAAACACTTAAAAATAGAACTTTTTACAATTGAAAGCTAAGCCTAAAATAGCATGCAAAGGTGGCGAAATATGCAACCAAAACAAAGCTGTAAAGAGGGTATAACTCACCCTTGAAGAACCACAGCAAAACAGCAACTTCTTGAGCCAAAAAACCAGCCTTTTGAAGCTCAAATATGACCCCCAAGAACCTCAGCTCAATGATGGTGGTGTTTGGGTAGGTGTTTGTGTGCAAAAGGGTAAAGAAATAACACTTTAAGACACAAATATGGAGAGATAAGGAGAATTCTAGAGAGAGAGAGGGGGAGTTTTTGCTCTTAAAATTATGAACCCTCTCTAAGGGAGAAGCACCTTCCCTCATATAGAAATGCAAGCTAAAGCGTGCTTGAATGCTTGCTCAAATCCCTCCCTACATGTAGGGAGGATGCATTCTGTGCCTAACAGCTGGCACAGCTGGCACCAAAAATATCTGCAAAAAGTGAAAAATGGCCCCTGACCACTCAAAGTGGTCGACTAACTACCCCACCTAGTCGACCGACCACCTCAGGTGGTCAACAAGAGAGACACATGGTCGACAAGGCAAAAATGGGGTCACCCAAGAAAGGAGAAGGTGGTGGCATGCTGCCGACCACTTGAGGTGGTCGACCGACCACCCACCCTAGCTGACCGACCACCCAAAAGTGGTCTATAGGGGAGAAAACTAGCTGGCAGGCGAGAAAGTGGTCTACACCCCTACTTCTCCCTATAGGAAAAAGGGGGCACCAAGGTTTGGCTTAAGACAAGCACAACACCAAGAAAGTTCAGAGACTCAGGGGCAAGGCGCACAGCCGAAAACCTCGGGAACTCCAAACGAGCGTGAAACTGCACAATCATCGAGCACTCAAACGATGACGTCTAAGTCTTTAGGACGGTCAAAAATGGGGTGTCTACACTTGCTCTATGGGTTACTACAAGCCTTGTGTAGACACCCCATTTTTGACCGACCTTAACACTCAGACGTCACCAACTGAGCGCTCGGTGATGTTGCATATTGTGCTCGTTCTGAGGTTGCAAAGTCTTGGCTGAGAGCCTTCCCTCTGGGTTTCGGAACCTTTTCATGCCTTACCTCGGTTTGCAAACCAGGTCCCGTTTTCTCTATTTTCTCTTCCTGAAGGGAGCGAGAGGTCTCGTAGACCATCTCTTAGTGACCGTAGGCTACGTTTCATGATCGTAGGCCATTTTTCCCGTTTGGAGACCAGTTTTCGATTTTCGGAGCCGTCGGCCATGTGCCTCGGTTCGGGACTGCTTAACTACTTCTGTTTGCTGTGATTTTTTGGCACACACCTTGTTTCCTCTCCTTAGAGGGACACTGTGGCTCGGGAGACCACCTTCGTGGTCGCACGCCACTTTCGATGCTTAACAGTCAGTTTTCGGGGCACCCAGCTGCGAGTTTTGGCCCCCGAACCTTCGTTTTGCATCGGTGTGGGTTCATTTTTGGCATGGACCCTAGTTTCATAGTTAGGAAGGTGGTAGTAGGGTGGGAGACCACCTTTTCTTCTTGGAGACTAGCTTTCTCCTTGGAGACCTCTTTTCTCCCTCCTCCAGCCAGTTTTCTTGTCGGGAAACTGTTCTCCCTCACTTTTGGGCCATAATTTCTGGTCTCCTATACCACCATGGTGTTGCATTCATCCAGAAGGCCACCTATATGGGTAAGCCGACCACCTTTGATGATTGACCCTTTTGACCCCTTGGTCTCCCTCACTTTTGGGCCACAATTTCTAGTCTCCCACCATACCACTGAGTTGCATTCACCTGGGAGGCCACCAATATGGGTAGGCCGACCACCTTTTCTTCTTGACCCTTTTGACCCCTGGTCGGCTAGCTTTCTGCTTTTTTGTCTCATTGAGTTGAAGCCAGCTGTGCCAGCTGGAAGCCTCAGAATGCATCCTCCATACAGATGTTTGAGCTTGGTTTTAAGCTTCTTGGAGAAGCTTTAGACCTTCTCCTCTATAAAGAGAAGGGCCCTCTTCCATTGCAAGGGTTCAGAATTTTTGGCCTCAAGCATACATACACTTCCCTCCATATCTCTCTCCTTCAAGCTTCAAACTCCATTGTTCTTGCATCCATTACACTACACCTCCAAGCACAACACCTCCATTATCAACCTAAGCACCTTGGAGCTGATTTTCAGAGGTTGAAGAGCTCTTACCTTGGTCCAAAAGTTGCTGGAGGTCTTCTCTACAAGGGTAAGTCACCATTTCCCTCTTTGTAGCTTTATTTTGCTTTATTCTTTAGCCTTATTTGCAAGCATTTCTGGGTTTTGTCATAAACTGAAAAGTTTTGTTTTGAGCTTATAAACATGTTTGTTTAAGACTTTTTTTCTATTTGGGGTCATCTTCCCCTTTGCATGCTTCATTTCCTCATGTTTAGGGCTATGCATTAGAGCATTTGTATTGGTATTGGTTTGACCTTTTGGCCACTGAAATCTAGTGGATTTTCAGTGGCTAACATGTGTCTTTGAGCTTCAAAATCAGAGAGGGGTGACCCTCTCACCCCTTGTTCTCTTTACTAGCTTTGTTGGCCTTACAAAGGAGCTCCTACTTGCATGTTGTGAAGTCACATTTCAGGCCTTATTTGGTGAGTTTTAAGGTCTGCCTTGGCTCTGTCTAGAGCCCATTTTGCCATATGAAGTGTCTATTTTGCATGTGTAGAGCAATCCCATCCAAGGCCTTTCAAAGGGGCTTTCATTTGCATGCTTCATAGACTAATTTTAGGGTCTTTTGGTGGGTTTTAGCACCCTCATAACCTCTTTCTAGAGGCCATTTTTCCATTTTGTGTGTCCATCATACATGTGTTAAACAACCCTCTTATTGGTCTCTCAAAGGAGCACCTCATTCTAACATGCATTGACTGAGTTTCAATGGTTATTTGGGCATATTTTAGCATGGCATACTTCTTTTTTTTGGCTGGTTTGGTGAGCCCTCATGTGCTTCATATAGCTATAGTGTAAATCATGGTTCACTAGCTTTCTTTGCATGCTTTGTTGACCCTTGATTCTAGCACATTCTGGCCATGCCTTAAATTGATTTTTTGCATATTTTGGACTGCCCTAGCTCTGTTTTTGGGTCTCATGGTCGAATGGTGTTTGTTTTGCATGCTTGTGGTTCAATACGCTTGCTTAGCTTTGAGTTTTGGGGTCCATTACATGTATATACTGAGGTGTGTTCATGTTTTGGACCCATTATACATCATATTTCAGAGCTTGTTTGAATGCCATATTGTCATGTTTTATACTCTTTAAATGCGTCTGAGAGTCAGGCTTGTATGCCTCATTTACCGACCATTAAATGAGCTCCATTTCGCTGCATTCCGAGCCATCATTTTAGGCCATTTTCCCACTATTTCAGACCTGCCTAGGGTGTGTTTGGGGTTGATTTTTCCATTAGTGCATTGTTTCGGGTACCTCTAGAGTAACGCACTTCACTAGTTTCGATACCCGGGCCCCCTAGCTTGCATTGTGTGCCATGTTTGCTTGTTTCGGGACCATTTTATACCATGTTTCAGAGCTAGAATTTGTGTGTTTGTATTCCATATTGCATCCTTTTCCATGCTTTGGTAGAATGGCATTTGATGCCTTAGGATCGATCCCTTGCATCGTGTATGTTTGCATGTGTTTCGGTTGTCTCATTTCCATCATATGGCCACTAATGTAAGTGTGGCTGAGGTCCACTCATGTTGGTGTAAGTCCATCGTGCATCGTGTATGCCATTTTAGTCCATTGCGTATGCTAGGTTGCATATTAGAGCATTGTGTATGCCATGTTACATCACGTGCATCATGTATGCCATTTTAGTCCATAACATTGCGTATGCTAGGTTACATGTTAGTCGCATTGTGTATGCCATCTCATTTGCATTGTGTTTGGGATAGGAGTTAGCCCCCGAGCACAGGAAACGAGGGACGTTTCATACTCCAAGTGACGGAACGTGTCTCAATTCCCGGTCGCCGACACTCCGGATTAACCATGATAGAGTCTAGCCGTTGTTGTGTTTCTATGTGCATTCATTTCACATCGAGTCGTGCAATTTGACTCATCGGCCATCGTGCATCGAGATGCGTGATTGGTGGCACGAGTATCGAGGTATGCATACATATGTGAAAATACTTTGCCATGCCCCTTTCTTGCTCTCTATTGCAGCAAATCAGAAATTAGTAACTTTCTAAAGCCTTGCACAGCATTCCGGGATTAATTGCAAACAGAGGCGAATCAAGGCATCTCAATGGATTTCTGCGCAATGCAACTCGAGCATGCATCTTTCATCATTCAGAACAGAGCTGAGGCGGTCCATGAATTTGCATGCTAGTTTATTTGCTTTCCTAGTTAATTTGTTAATTAATTAGGGTTTTGTAATATTTAATCATTCATTCGGACTGTAATTATTAATTCGGACTGTATTATTTATTCGGACCCTTCGAGCGAGGGCAATGTTGTAATAAGTGTGCGTGAGTGTGATGTATGTCTTCCAACTCTACTTCTTTCTCCCTTTTATTTACCAGCTTATGATAGCTAGATTAGGGCATGTTTCAATTAGCATACTTATGCTCGCATGTTTGCATCCATTCATCTGTCTTGCATGCACCGGGCTCGGCGCATCATACTAACTGCATCATATTTCAAATCCAAGTTGAATACGTGTTAGCTATAGCATCTCATATGCCATTCTTAGAATAGCCAAGCCTATTATAGTTGCATTTTTTTGCATGTGTTGCATTAGGCATCTCAGCATAGTTAGGATCCATGCATGTTTTCTAATTAGCTTCTTTCTTTGGCTTGGAGTGCTCGGTAAGTATTTATGCTTTAGCATCCTTGCATATGTGTGAATAACTGCCATGATAGCATGCTTACCATGAGGCTAATTACTTATGTGATATATCTGCCTGAGTGCCTGTGGGTGAAGGTTGGATTATCTAAATTGGAATAATGCATTGACTGTGAGTTTTAAGCCCACTAGATAATGGCAAAACCATGTTTTCTAAGCCCACTCGAGGGTGGCAAAACCTGCATTTTAGCCTACTTGCGAGTAGCAAACCATTTTCGAAACAAACATGAGATTTTGTTCAAATTCAGGCGATCCATTCTATATTTGTATGTTGTGCGCATAGGCTAATAACTAGAATAAGAGCACATAATATTTTCAAAACTTGATATCATGGTTAGTAGAGGCCAATCTTTGATCGGGCGAGTGGGGGTGCTCACGAAGTGACCTTCTCCAATCGTACCCCAGTTCCCGAGCCAAGGCAACTTTGGTGATGACGGACACGTGGCCTTAGGCAAACGAGTCAGGGTTTCCTAAATTTCCCAAAATAAAATATTTAGGTGGCGACTCTGTATCTGGCAAAGCAGTCCATGTTTGGCACTTCTTTCAAAAAAAATCTGTTTTCAAAAATGATTTGCCGGATTTGGACTCTTTGATGATTCATCGGTCTTGCATTGCACTCTGCGAGATTAGATACAGTTTTCATGACATTTGAGTCCTGAACTGTAGTGAGCCCATAATGAACAAAACAGGATTTCCCCCCTCCCTCGGAACGTTCGGGGACGTCTACACCTTGGAATTGCCTCAGTACACATCATCTCCTTGGACCGTTGTGTGTACCTCTTTTTAGGGAGGCATGAGACGCCATCGTTCAGTCCTTGAGGTGCCAGCGGTTGGTTATAGGCCTGCTTCAAGGTTTTGACTTGGTTGGCGAGTTCCTTAAGCTGCTAATTTATAATGCATATGGTTTGGTCGCGACTGGTCAATTCTTGCATCCAGTTGTTGTTTTCAAAGTTTTCAATAGTGAGTAACTTCCTCTCTTCTTGCTCACGTTGTTCTTGCGATGTTCCGGCATTCAAAGGACGCCTCTGTTGGCTTGGGGAGAGGTTTCCATCATATTCGCCTTTGGTGAATTGGTTGGCGTCTTCCGCCGTCATAAATAGACTGGAATCTTAGCAGATGGAGCAAGGCTTTTAGCTGTAGGATTCCCACAAACGACGCCAAATTGTGGTGGGCAAAAATCGAACTACTAGGCAGCGGCGATGACACGACGGATGTAGCTCGATTCCTAACTTGAAAAATACTTAGAGAAAGGTAAGAGGGGTAGCTGGAGCAGCCTGGGAACCCTCTGATGCCTAAGTCAGAGACAAAGTTGACAAAGGTGCTAGATTCTAATAATAGGGTTTAGGTCAAAGTGAATGTCTACCTCAATGGTGCTAACTGCTTCCCCTTTTGTAGTTGGCTCCTCCTAGCTGTTATGGGCTGTTAGATCTCTTCCCACTCCTCACATTGACACTATTTCTTTAGGGATTATGTTCCACTAGATGCGAATTTCTAGGTGTTGGTTGAGCCTAAGATGGAGGACGTGGGTTGACTAGGTTTGTGCCCTTCATAGGCGTGTTTACTGCTGCCTTTTTTCTGTCTTAAAATTCCCTGACCTGGTCTAGTCCTGGGCCTTCAGGCCAAACCCAAATTATCCTGGGCTAACTTTCCATTTTGCTAGTGTTATGACCTTCCGGTTGGTAGTCCAAGACTTTCAGACCTACCCTAGCCTGATTTGTTTTAGCTTCCGCAGAAGTCACAAGAGAAGTGAAAAGTTAAGTGAAATATAATGCTATTCAAGCTGACAAATCTCACAATCGCACATTTTTATTTGGTCCAATCACACACGGATGTGATGAAGACAAGAACGAGATGAAAGAAATATATTTAGATCATAGATTTAAGTAATGATTTAGAAATAGAAAAATATATATATAAATATACAAATTACATGGTGTAGTCCACATATATGGCTATAGAGAAATTGTTCTCAATGCAATAAACATGAATGAAATGGATACAACCAATATCCACCCTTTCACCGAAAATTTATCCATGGGAACAACTAATTTTGTTGGTTTTATTTATATTCAACTGTTTCATGAATTCCACACAAATGCAAAGTTATCATATGGGATCAATAGTTCCTTCATGGTACTTATCCCTAAGAGGGATAGTCCTTCAGGATTAGGAGATTATAGACCTATTAGCTTGGTCAGTTCCATCTACAAGATCTTGGCCAAGGTGTTGTCTAAAAGAATAAAGCAAGTACTCCCAGCTGTGATTAGTGAGGTGCAGTCAACATTTGTTAGTGGTAGACATATATTGGATGGAGTGCTGATCGCCAATGAAGTTATAGATGGGTGGCACAGAGCTAGGAAGAAGGGAATTATCTTGAAGTTGGATTTCAAGAAAGCCTATGATTCGTTAAGTTGGGATTTTTTGCTATCTATGTTGGGGAGTTTTGGCTTTGAGGCAAGGTGGGTTAGGTGGATGAAGACTTGTGTTACAACAACTATGGTGTCTGTATTAGTTAATGGTTCACCAACGGAGGAGTTTCAACCACAAAAGGGGTTAAGGCAAGGTGACCCTATATCTCCTTTTTTGTTCATTATAGCAACTGAGGCCTTAATCTTTTGTTGGGTAGGGCTATTGAGAAGGACTTATTTAAGGGAGCATCAGTAGGTTCTGATCAGCTGGGCATCTCTCATCTTCAATTTGCTGATGACACCATCATTTTTTGTGAAGGAGGCACGGAAGAAGTTTTCAATATTAAAAGGGTTTTGAGGTGTTTTGAGGTGATCTCTGGTTTAAGGATAAATTTCCACAAAAGTGTGGTTTGTGGGGTGGGTTTTAATGAAGACCAAACCAAGGAGTTCGCAAAGGTGCTCAACTGTCTGCCTAGTAAATTGCCTATTAATTTTTTAGGTTTGCCCCTTGGAGAAAATCCTAGAATGAAGAGCACTTGGGATCCTATAGTGGCAAAATTTCAGAAGAAGCTTTCTTCTTGGAAAATGAGATTGTTGTCGTATGCAGGTAGATTAACTTTGATCAAATCGACCTTGTCTAATTTGCCTATCTACTTCCTGTCAATCTTTAAAATGCCTAAGGGAGTGGTAAAAGCAATTTCTAAGATTCAAGCAAATTTTCTCTGGGGTAGTTCTGCTGCCAGCAGGAAGGTGCACATGGTTAAATGGAAGGAGGTCACAAAAGGTAAGAATCAAGGTGGCTTGGGCATAAGGGACTTAGGTGTGGTCAATGAGTGCTTGTTGCTAAAGTGGTGGTGGAGGTATGGTAGTGAGGATAAAGCTCTGTGGAAAGAAGTGATCTGCTGTAGGTATGGTAAAATGGGCAGGGGATGGTCTCCTTTGTTGAGTCATCCAGTAGGGGTCTCACTGGTTTGGAAGGATATTTCACAACTTTCTACAGTTAATCAGCAATTGGGAGAATTTTTTGGAGAACAAGTTCAATTAATAGTTAGCAATGGGAGGAGAATAAAGCTTTGGTACGATCCTTGGTTAGGTGGCAGAGGGCTGAAGGATGAATTTACTAGGTTGTTTAGTTTATCCATAGAGAATGAGGATTCCCTACAGCAGATTAGTGCAAAGATTGGTGCCTCAGGTAGGTGGCAACTTCAATTCAGAAGGCCTCTCCTAGCTTGGGAAGAAGAGGAGCTGCAGAGGCTGGTAGGTATGCTGCTCTTCACTCCTAGGCTCAGGGATGGGGTTGAGGACTCCTGCTCCTGGCTAGCAGAGAAGTCAAGTCAATTCACTGTTGCCTCTATATGGAGATGGAGGGCAGTAGCTAGTGGAAATAATCTGGTGGTCCCAGCAGGGGTTTGGGAGAGCTTGGCCCCTCCAAAGATGCAATTCTTCTGTTGGTTGGCTTGGCGTGGCAGAGTTAAAACTTCATCCTTTCTTCAAAGAATTGGCGCTCTTCATTTGGGTGCTAGTAATTTGTGCGTTTTTTGCCAAGCGGAGGTGGAAACTATTGAACATGTGCTTCTAATGTGCCCTTTGGTATGGAAGTGCTAGTCTCACATGGTAGAGTGGTGGGATCAGACTTGGGCTATTCCAGGTTCTATACAAGGTCTGGAGCAGTGGTGGAATGGGAGCAGACAAAATCTCAAGTCTTGGGTACTCAAAGTTTGGAAGATTATTCCCTCTGTAGTATTATGGTCAGTTTGGAGGCTGAGAAACCAATGCTTATTTAAGGATACTATTCCTGATATACAAGTTCTTTGCGAACAAGTGAAGGTGCAAGTAGCTTTGTGGACCAAATGGCACTTGAAGGTGGAGTATTCAGTCCATGATTTAGTGTCCAACCTCTACCAGATCAAGTGGCAGTAAGGTTCAGAGCAGTAGAAGGTTTGATGTCTATATGCTGGTTGTATATCTGGTTGTAGAAGTTCAGAGCAGTAAGGTTCAGATCAGTAGTGGTTTGTGCAGATGGGTGTAAATCTGGTGTGTGGTAGGCCTAAGATGGTTTGACTCTAGCCTGATGTATGCCTGGTTGTCTGCTGTATATGGAGGATGGGTGGGGGGTAGTACTTAGTGTGTGAAGTTCTTAGATAGTCTGCAGGTAGTGTTGTCCTTTACCCAGAGCTCCCCTGTTTTGCTGTTTGTTTGGAGGCTCAGTTGGTTTGAGTGGCTGAAGTTGAACAGGTTTTTGTGGATATCGGTGTTGTCTGAGCAGGTCCTCTAAGTTGTTCATATTGTGGAATTCTACAATGTTGGGGCAGCACATGCTTGGTTTAGTTGTGTATCTGTGAAGTATGTTTCTGAAGTAGGGTCAGTGGATTGATCTGAAGTAGGTTTGTGGATGCTTGTTTGTCACTGGTTACTGAGACTCTAATCTGTCCCAGCTATATGTTGTCTATGTCTCTGGTGCTGTATTGGTGTATGCTTCTACTGCCTTGGGCTCTGATTTGGGGTGCTGTAGGTTTGAGTGGCTGCTGGTTGTATTTGAGGTCTGTGTTGGTAGCTTTTAGCTGTGCAGCGAATGGGTATTATAGCTGTTGGTAGTTTTTTGGCTACAGGGGAGCGGGTGTAGTTAGCAAGACTGGATGGTTTGAACTGTCATTCAGTTTTGTTTGAGTACTGCTGCTGAATCTGTTGTGCAATGGGTTGCTACTTGGATGCTCAGTTCAGTTGTGCGATGTGCGATGGGTTGCTCCTTCCAATGGGCCTGTTGTTGAATCTGTTTAGATCTGCTGATGCTTGTGTTTTTATTTTCTTTCTGGGCATGGATTCTCTCCATCCCTTGTGGTTGAGCTCGCAGATGATTGAGTTTTCTTCTCGGTGCCAACCTAGTTGGGATTGGGTTTGTTAGCTATGATGCGCTTTTGCTCTCCCATCTCTTTATTGATGTTCATCTCATATGTATTTGTATGTTATTTGTCATCAATAAAGTTCTCTTTTGCTGATCAAAAAAAAAAAAGTCGTTCAGTCTTCAAATTCAAGCTAATGGCATTGATGGTTCACAATTTTCACCTCCACGGAAACTAAGGACTGATGAAATTCCTCTAGTTTTTTTTAATGATTTCAAACTCGCTGCAAAGAATGCAATTGAAGCTGGTAAGTTTGTGGCTATATTCTAATTTTAATGTAAAGTCAAGTTGGTATTATTATTAAACATGTCAGACTTTTAAGATGATAAAAAGAGATTGCAAATTTGCAAATTTCTTTGGTTTGTAGCTTCTCTAGTGTAGTGTAATGACATTAAAAAATTGAATGAACCTTGCTTTTGACATTAAGCTCTAATTTGTATTTTGCTTTAACTACTTTTTAGTTTTGATTGTCTAATTGTTATATGCTCTAGAGACATTTAGAATTTAATGACTAACAATTTGTATATATATTTTGGCATTCAATTTCGTGAACAACCTTTGGGTCACCTGTTGTTTTAAGAATAGGACTTCTTGACACTAGATTCCTCAAATATAGCCACATCTGATATTGTTCTTGCAATGGCTGTCAATGACTCGGATTCCTCTGAGTTCTCTATAGTTGTGTATCTGTGAAGTATGTTTCTGAAGCAGGGTCAGTGGATTGATCTGAAGTAGGTTGTGGATGTTTGGCTGTCACTGGTTACTGAGACTCTGATCTGTCCCAGCTATATGCTGTCTATGTCTCTGGTGCTGTCTTGGTGTATGCTTCTACTGCCTTGGGCTCTGATTTGGGGTGCTGTAGGTTTGAGTGGCTGCTGGTTGTATTTGAGGTCTGTGTTGGTAGCTTTTAGCTGTGCAGCGGATGGGTATTATAGCTGTTGGTAGTTTTTTGGCTACAGGGGAGCGGGTGTAGTTAGCAAGACTGGAAGGTCTGAACTATCATTCAGTTTTGTCTGAGTACTGCTGCTGAATCTGTTGTGCGATGGGTTGCTACTTGGATGCTCAGTTCAGTTGTGCGATGTGCGATGGGTTGCTCCTTCCAATGGGCCTGTTGCTGAATCTGTTTAGATCTGCTGATGCTTGTGTTTTTATTTTCTTTCTGGGCATGGATTCTCTCCATCCCTTATGGTTGAGCTCGCACATGATTGAGCTTTCTTCTCGGTGCCAACCTAGTTGGGATTGAATTTGTTAGCTATGATGCGCTTTTGCTCTCCCATCTCTTTATTGATGTTCATCTCATATGTATTTGTATGTTATTTGTCATCAATAAATTTCTCTTTTGCTGATAAAAAAAAACAATGTGGTTTGCTTCTCCTAAGAGGAAAAAAAAAAAAGTAAAGTACATGACTTTTTTAGACTATAATCTTAAAAAATACATGACTTTTTTAGACAGTAATCTTAAAAAATAGTATCGGTAAAAACAACCTATGAAGTAATGTTCTTCTTTGTTAAACCAAATTAAGAGTGGAAGTGAGATCTCGTATCCAAGCTTGAGAGTTCATAACTTCTTTAACTAATACCATTACACCTAAAGATTGTTCTTCTTTTGGCGAAACATTTATAAACGTGAACTTGATCATAAGAGATGACCTCTCACTATAAGAAAATAAAGTTTATTAATGTTTAGCCTCTCTAGAATGGTTCTGAATGCATCGATCTAAGCCCTAAAATTTAAGCCTTCAAATATTTTTTAGTCTTTGTAACTGAAATTCTAAGCATTTATGTATTTGTGCCTAAACTCCAAAATTTAAGCCTTCAAATTAAATCCAAGTAATTGCTTCAATCTCACACACTCAACTAAAAAAAACCTATCAACTCAATATAGACATTGGAGATTTTGTTTATTGAAAATAACCAACTTAACTAAAGCTATACTAACAATAACATAGAAATTTACAAATGGCTTTGTAGATTTCGGATTTTATAGGCTAATCGGTTCAAATGAAATTAGAAACTGCATGAACTACAATGCACAATCAAAGGAAACATTACTATATGCCTATTAATTTAAATTAAAGTAATTCTGTGATAACCAATTTTTTTTACAAAAATAAAATATGTATATAGAAATTAAGACAAGAATAATGTGATATGACAATGATATTTTTGTAATAATGAATCTTTGTAATGGTCATTTTGACTTCCAATAAATGGACATAAATGAAACCCATTATGTATGATTTTTTTTATATTCAAATTATATTTGTATAACGTTACTCAAATTTTAATATTAAATATGTTTATTATTTGATGTGTTGTTGCAATGGATCGAACTGTCTATACAACACTTTGCATTAATCCAAAGTGAGTTTTATCATGTTGTTAGCTAATCTCGATAAATGTATGTGTCTTAGATAAGAACTTGAAGACTGAGCAGTTTAACTAGAGACTAGATTAAAACAAATTTGAAAGAGACATGGTGCCCAATGATTCAGACTCTCAAATTTGATATATAGTTTAAGCACTCTTTAACTGAAAAGATCATTGTCTTTTTCAATTTGCAAAAGATTATTATATTTTCAATGTGCTTAATTAGTAATACAGCTGTCCAAATCAGTTTCATGAGTATACCCCCAAATTAGAAGAAATTCCTTTAGTACACTCTAGCCATGCCATATGATGAGAATTTCAAAATATAATATAATCTCATAATACAATTATATAATCAAGAATGCATTGATTTAGAACATAAGATCTCGTGTCATCAACAAGAGCCATAAAAGAAATTGGATGTGCCAGAAGTGCAAAAGAAGATGAGAATTAATCTCTTCCAAACTTTGGTATCACTGCTGTCTTATTTAAAGGCACAGCTTTATGTCATTTTCTTAGCTCATAAGCACCAACTATTTGTTGAGACCACTTGCTGTTGGTTTGCATCAACAAATTTTGGGCTAAAATCAATGTCCTTTTAGTTCCATTCTGGCTGGACATTCGAAGTTTTAACACTTTGCCTGGTCCCTCTTTTTAAAAAACACTTTTTAAAAAAATTTATTTTCTTATTTTTCGTATTTTTTCTTACTAAATTTTTTTAATATTTTAAGCAATTTTTTTTACTTTTTAAACATACCTAACATAAATATACCTAAAAAGTAAAAAAATTGTGAAAAAAACCTTTTAAAAATTCACTAAATACTAAAAATACAAAAAAAAAATGAGAATTCAGTACATTTTTTGTATTTTTATGTATTTATTAAGTTTTTAAAATATTTTTTTACAAATTTTTTACTTTTTAGATACATCTAAGTAAGGTGCATCTAAAAAAGTAAAAAAAAAAATGTTTAAAATTTTAAAAATACTCACCAAATACAAAAAATACGAAAACCAAAAAACTCAATTTTTTAAAAATTTAATCCAAAAAACTCTAACCAAACACACTGAATGTTTTTTTTTATTATTGGTTTTGAATTTCAGTAGCAAAATCTTACTCCAAATGCATTATTATAACATTAAATATTCTATTTTTCACTCTCTCGAGATTAACCACAAGCCTTCTGTTCAATCATTATGTGATATATGTGAGATGAAAGATTAAATGTACTCAAGAAAATAGTCGGGGCAAAGTCATGAGCCCCCAAAAGAAAAATGTAAATGGGTTTTATTAATTAGTGTATTAACGAAATTAGTTAATAAAGCTTAGAAAACTTAGTTGGATCCTAATGCATATGCACAATGTTGTTTAATATTTTGCACAACCCAAATAGAGGCTGGTTTGAAAATGCAAGAGTCTTCATGGGAAGTTATCAATGAAGTCAACCACCATATGTACCACTAATTAATTCTCTTATTTAAAGACATGGCTTTATGTCAATATCTGAACCTGTAAACCTTTTCTTCTTTTTTTTCTTTCTTCAAAAGGACCTATATACCTTCACATCCTAACCAAAAAAATAATAAGGAAGGGGACAAAAAGATGTAATACATTTGTATCAAAATTGACCTAATCTCTTCTTTTACAGAGAATATGGAAATAGCTCAAAATTCCTATCTGCCTTGAAGGATTTCTCTCATTTCAAAAATAATCAACCACTTATATATCAGTTTAAAAATAATGTAAGGAAAAGACTCGCTGGCCAAAACTGTGTCGAGGCCTAATTAAATAATCTATAACTAATAAACTCCTCCGGCAATCCAGTAATTTACTCTAAATTAATTGGACTTGTTTAGTTTGTCACTCTTATACACTCTTAACTGAAAGGTCGGTCAAGAGTCAATCCTTATTAAACACCAATATTAATTGTTTATGTTCTATTTTACAGAGCCTTCGTTTAGTTATTTATTTATTATAAGACTTTTTCTTGTATTGATATAGTGATTATTGGAATTGAACTTGTGGATTTGTCCTATTAAACTTCCTTATAAAGTTAATTGTCTAATTTGATATAAATCTTTTAATACTTATAAATAATCTACTAACTTTTTAGTTGTCATTTGGCAAAAACTTTTTTAATTCACTTTTTGAGTTGAGACTTTTTTTTGTTTAGGAGTAAAAAGTTCATTTAAATTGGTTTTTTTTTTCTTTATGAGAAAAAAAATGAAATGAATATGATTTGATTGTGATATTTTATCTTATCAATTTATTTAACTTATTTTGTCTTTTATATTTTTTTTAGTCTCAATGGAATAGCCAAAGGAAGCCTTTAATATGGAATGTTATTAATATATCATGAATTAAACGTTTCTCGCAATGGTATTTTTGTCTTTTTACAATCTTATAAGATAATTGTTTCTCCCAAGTTATAACTGAGGTGACATTTTAGATTATAAGCGGCAAGGCATGCAAGTCGTTTTTTTTTTTTCGTTTTTTTTTTTTTTTTTTTTGAAGTTAAAATTTTTATAATTTTTGATTTTTTGTAAATGAATCTAAAATAAATATAAAAAAATAAACTAAAAGAAAATTTGAAAAAGTCAAAGATAAGCGAAAATGGTCCACTATTTTTTTGCTTATTTTTGTCTTTTCTAGACTTTTTCAAACAAAAAATAAAATAAAATAATTTTTGCATTTGTCTCATCAAGCAAAATCTAGAAGTCTAAAATGTTTTGAATTTTTTTTAAAAAAAGTTCACTAAAGTTAAAATATTTTAAAAATGTGACCAGTCAATTTCTTTTTCAAAATTATAAAAAAAAAAAAAAAAATCAAGGCTTAACTCTTATAACAAAATAAATCTTAAATTTTAAATTTTATCAATTTAAACTCTAATCTTTTGATTTATTTTCAATCTAAACCATCTGTTTATTTTTGTTGAGTAAAACCAACAAAAAAGAAATATTTTAACCATTAAATTCAATGTACGTTTATATAAAATATTTAAAATATCATTTTCATTGAGTTCATAACCAAAATATTAATTTTACTTAGCAAAAATAGTCAGTTGGTTTAGGTTGAAAGTAAATAAATAAATAAATAAATAATTGAATTTAAATTAATAAAATTAAAAATTCAATATTTATTTTATTACAAGAGTCAAACCCTAGGCTTTTCTATGTAATTCTCGCATGTGAAAAATAACTCACCAAAAAAGCAAACTCCAAACTGGATAAGCTCCTCTCCATACCTCTTTATACTCCTTACACGCACTGATGATCTAAATCGTCTATCTTGTAACCCTCGCAATATTGAAGGTCATCCATGCTAAAAATTAGCTTCATCGGACGACTATAAACATAGGAACAAATCGCATTTTGTTTTATAAAATCGATTATTTAAATTTAATTATATTTACCTTTCATTGTATAAAACAATATGCAATTTATTTTTGTATTTATAATATTATGATGAAATTGATTTTTTACATGAATGACCTTTATTATGAGATTTACGAGATAAACGATTTAGATTATCGATGCGGATTCGAATTGAAACTTACAAAAAGAATATGAAGAGTTATGGAGGGAAACTTATCCCCATTCAAACACCCGATTTCACATGGACATCCCCCCCCCCTATCATTCTCCCAAAAAAAAAAAATTGAGACTTGGTTATAAGGGTTACCCTTGACATTTTGTAGTTTTTGGTATTAATCAAGAGTTATTTCCTTTTACCATAAAAAAGGAGTTGTTTCTTTATTTTTGTATATATTTATACTACCCACGGGATAAAAATAATAAATTTAATTATATTTTTTTTAATAAAAATTTAAGTGATATATTATTTATGTTTCAACATTACACTAACAATATAATTTATGTAGAATATTTTATATGTTGTTAAGAATTTTTTTTTTAATTTATTAATGTAATAAAAAAATTATTTTGCAAAAATAAATATTACATTTTAATATAAACATTTGAAAGTAGTGTTAATGTGTTTAAAAACTTACTAAATTATAAATACACCCCCTAAGATTTAATTAAAATATGAATCGTCTCTTGTGGTTCTAAAAATTACATTCCACCCTATGAGATTTCTAATATCATAAAAAATTGTATTTTTTTATTAATAAATCATCAAGTCAATTAATAATTTTTAATAATGTTAGAAATATGTTTCAATTAATAATTTAGGTAATTTTATTATTATACAGGAGAGTAATTATGAATTTTATTTTTTTAATTAATTCTGTTAAATAAAAAATTATAACAAAGGGGTGTTTGTCATTTTTCAAATCCCGAGAGGTGTATTTGTAATTTATCCTTAATTATACATTGAAAATTCATCTAAAGGTTTAAAATACTTCAATGTGAGTTTTATATTAAATCTTAATAAAATATTTATCATTCTTTATTTAATATTAAAAAATTAAGTTCTACTAATTACAAATTATTTAAAAAATAGCATTATTAATTCATTACTTGAATTTTATTTATTTATTTTATTAAATATATTCAAGTCTAATCTAACTTAAAAATTTTATTTTTTCAATTATGAAAATGTTCCTAATATAAAAAATGTAATGAACTATGTATTCACATCTAAATTTCGATTGAATATTTTTACTTTATCACATACTTACTTTGTAACGCCCCAAATTTCTAACCCAAATGATAATACAATAATCATAGCTTTTTCAAAGAAAATCGAATATAAATCTCCAAACTTACATTACATGATACAATAGTTCTTCATGCAACAATACATTAATCCAACAACAAGAAATAAACAAATAAATACCCCCAAGGGTTTACAAGTTTACAAGGCTTGAGTCTAGTTACATAAAACGGTTATTCAAACTCTCACACATACAGCCCTTGGCTTACACACAAAATCACCGCAAAATGAGAGTCTCGTACTCTCAATGCACATTTCCTCGCCTTTAGTTAGGCGGCATTACCACATCTTTTCCTACACAAAAATCTCATAGGGTGAGCATAAAGCTCAGTAGGACATCCTTAACAAAGTATATACATTTTATACAAGTCTCAAGAGATGAAATACACATGTCATCCTATACCCTTTTGAAAGAAAATCACATCTTCATCTTTGAAAACCATCATGCTCAATGATGTCATGTAATTTCAATTCTTCAAAACTTAACAATTCATTTCAAGAGTAGTAAATACAACTCTGGAAATCCCTAGGTCGATATCTGCAAGTAGACTATGCAAGTGTTATCAATTTGTCATTTTTACCAGTATTAACCGGAAGTCTTGACACCAATCCGCGCGAGTTTTCGGTCTTTCACCCCAGACTCTCAGGCCAACTTATTCAATATCATCTATACCACCTATCAAGACTTACCAATGTATTTATCCCAAAACCATTCCATGAAAACTTGTTTCTCAACATTCTTTTCTCAATGCCAGTTTTCAAATCAACTTTCAAAGTTTAATGTAATCAAATGAATTGATATGCCAATAACGCAGGATGAATATAAATACTGTTATTCCAATTCATTATCCAAGGAATAACACAATTCCTTCTTCTCAAGTATCCTCAACAATTAGTTATTTCAGAACTATTTCAATGTTTTGAACAATAATTTTCTAAAATGAACAATAATTCTCATATTCCCTAAAATTCATCATTTATATAAATATAAATAAGAAATTTTTCAAAGATCCATTTATTTTGACACACAAAATAAATATAACAATATCATTCATAGATTTTCATTCTTTTAAAAAAAAAATCCTAAATTCTAGGTTTTCTCACCAAAACTATACAACTCAAAACTTTTGAAAGAAAACTTTCCAAAATCGTCTTTTCTTCAATCAAGGAAGATCAAAACTCATAAGATCATTTAAAAGAATAAGAGACAAACCCACTTTCAAAATCGTTCAACTTCTTGAATCAACAATCAATTTTCAAAGCTATCGAAAGATAATTTCGAAAATTATATAGACCTTGCAAAAACATATATATATAACTCTAAGAAAATCTCTACATCAAGTTTTGAAGAAGAAATGAGATGAAACCCCCAAAATCAACGGTGTCAAAACTCGATCTTCACCGCACATAACGAAGCCCTCGAGATGATAACCAACTTTGGTGAAAAACTTAGGTCTAAATCCCAATGAATTTGGAGAAATCAAAGAGAGAAGATGACTTCTAGAGAGAGAAGCTCCCGATCTGGAATTCTGGAGAGTTTTAGAGAAAGAGAGGACTAAAAAAGTGATCTGAAATATCAGATTCACGAACTGATATAACATGGTCCGCTCGAGTGTGGAAAGCCCCGCTCGAGCATCAAATACACTAACCCAGTACTTTTGCAAACAGGTCGAACTTCTGAAACCAAACATTCTCCGCTCGAGCGCATAAACGGCCGCTCGAGCGGGCAAGCAACTTCGAATGTATTTTGCATTTTTGCTTCGAGGGCGCTGCCCTTGACCCCGCCAGGGCGTTGCCCTCTAACCTGCCAAGGGGCGCTGCCTCCTCGAACCCCGCGAGCTGATCGGGCAGCTCGATCCCCGACCGGCCCAGTCAAAGTGGCAAAATATAAAAGAAGGGTCGAAATTAGGATCGCTACATGCTTAAATTAACCTTATTTGTGATATTATACTATGGATAAGATATTACATACCTTTGATTGGCTTCCTTTAAAAATAGTGATCTTATTTAAGATAAACTCAATTTTATATATGAAGAAAGTAATTTTTTTTTTTTATTTAATCACAAGTAAAATATTATGATAGGTTAAGTTATCATAAAGAATGTGTCAAACATAATCTTAACTAATGAAATTGATAAATTTAAAAATACTAATTAAGTCCAAAACTATGTATTTATCTCATCAATCATACTAACACAATTATGTCAATTAAAATTACATTACATAACACTAAATAAAGTAAAAATTTCTCAAATTTAATTTCTTGTTATCGATAATAAAATCATCTTGTACTATAATTTATATTCAGAAAAAGAGTTTATAATAATGAATTTTAATTTGCAAACAAATTATTACTAAATTGATTAAATTAAAACTTGTGTATGGACTTATTCCTTGATTTTATACCCTCGTTCATGGGTTTAAACCTTTTCCAAAAAAACAAAAAAAAAAACTTGTCATAACAAAGAAATTAAATTTCAAATATTATCGTTCTATTACCTTAATATAATATATAATATGATTTAATTAGCAAGCTTGGTATTAAGTAACATAATCATTTAATTATGATTAATTTAGTGTTTTTTTTTTGTGTAAAAATTTTAGGAAAATTAACCCATAAATCCTATATGGAGGAATATTGATTCATTAGTTCTAAGAGTTTTCTTATGAACTAATTAGTCCTTTTTATTTTGAAAAATTGTATTTATTTGATTTGGTGTTATTCGAGTTTAAGTGAATGTCCTTTTGTGATTCATATTTCCAATTTTTGTGATTTGTTTTTGGGATAGGAATGGAAAGATGAGATGTGGAAGACTTTTTTTGAGAGATTTGTAGCTGAAGTATTGGTTGTCGAGCGGGAAAATCTATATTTATGTTAGTATGATTTTCTGGTGTTACATGAGAGTATTACATTAAAGTGCTACGTTTGGAAAAATTACACTAAAGAGTTTTTGTGTGTTACATTGATTGGAGTGTTACATTTGGAAAAAAAAATACACTAAGTAGTTTTTTTTTTTTTCAATGTTACGTTATTACGTTTGAGAAAAGTACACTAACGAGTTTTTTAGTATGTTACGTTGGAGTGTTAAGTTTTTGGAGTGTTACATTTGAAAAAAGTATATTAAGAAGTTTTTGAGTGTTACGTTTGAGAAAAATACACTAAAGAGTTTTTAGTTACATTGGAGTATTACGTTTTCATAGTGTCACATTTGGAATAAAAATACACTATGAAATTTTTGTGTGCCACATTGATTGGAGTGTTACGTTTGAGAAAAGTATACTAAGGAATTTTTTTGAAATGTTATATTGTTACGTTTAAGAAAATTACACTAAAGAGTTTTTTAATGTGTTGCATTAAAGTGTTACGTTGTTGTAGTATTATATTTGGGAAAAGTACACTAAAGAGTTTTTTTGAAGTGTTACGTTAGTAATTTTAACATTATGAGAAAATCTGCATTTATTCCTTAACACATAACACACGGGCATTTATGTTTAGCCGTTTATGTAATTCATTCTAAAATAACTCTATAAGAAAAAATGAAGGACCAAATAATTCATAAGATTAATATTTAAGATTGATTGGTGTTTCATCCAAAATTTTAGTTTAAAATTTATTATGAGCGGTGAGGGCTTTTGGCTAGCAATTGTAATATTCTTTGGAATCTTGATATCTTAATTTTGATTTCGTAGTATATTATTTCAAATTTCTTTGTAATTTTAATAAACAATTCAATTTTCTAAATGTATTTAGCTTAAGTGTTGATTTAGGTAGGAGAAACTAGATTAGTTATAAAGATATTTTACATTTCTATCAATGAGTTTAATTTGACTGGTTCATGATAATTTTGAAACTTCTTAAAATTTAAGAATGAATTATAGTTTAATGTTAATAAACTTATGCACAAGTCTCAATTCATACTATGATTTTTGCTTCAATCGAAAGATGATATTTTATGAATATCTAAATTACCAATATGTCCTACTTTTGAAACTTGTTACTCATTAAGTCCTATTGATAAATTTATGATTTTTGCTTCAATCGAGTTTTTTTGAAGCTAAACTCGATTTTTTGGCACCTTTTATGAATATCTAAATTCATACTATGATTTTTGCTTCAATTGAGTTTTTTTGAAGTGTTACTACTTAAGCGCAAGAAATACCACTCGAACGAGGATACCCTACTCCCCAAACCTTTAGAGACCTGCAAAATACTGGGAGATCTCAAAGACCGCTCAAGCGCAAAAAATACCGCTCGAGCAAGGATA
This sequence comes from Camellia sinensis, assembly GCF_004153795.1. Classification (NCBI taxonomy): domain Eukaryota; kingdom Viridiplantae; phylum Streptophyta; class Magnoliopsida; order Ericales; family Theaceae; genus Camellia; species Camellia sinensis. The sequence continues at coordinate 97,092 of NW_021030367.1, forward strand.
CCTTACTCCCAGAACCTTTGGAGACCTGCAAAATACTGGGAGACCTGCAAAATGTTTTGGTCGCTCGAGCGGTTTTTGAAATCTCCCAGTATTTTGCAGGTCTCCAAAGGTTCTGGGAGTAAGGTATCCTCGTTCGAGCGGTATTTCTTATGCTTGAGCGGTCTTTGTCAGTCTGCAAACTTCTGGAAAGGGGTCATTGTGCGCTCGAGCAATGTTTTGGTCGTTCGAGCAATGTTTTGGTCGCTCGAGCAGTGTGATTTGGTCGTTCGAGCAGTTAGCGCATATATCAATTCGGGAAATGGGATTTTTCAATCACTTTTTCATTTCCCCTCTCTCTTTCTCTCTAAAACCTTTCAAACCCTAATTTCTTCACTTTCTCTCTCTAGTTATTACTTAAAACCTCAAATACTCCATCATCCATTGATCTCTCCACCATTGCTCCTTGGAGAAAAAGGTAGAGCTCGTCAAAAGATTCATTCTAATCGAAGAATATCTCATTTTCGGTTCCATCAAAGTTTCATCCTTGCTATCTTCCTCTTCTAATCATAAGGTATGGATTTCGTTGACCTTCTAGTATGATTCTTAACTTAAATATGTGTTCTTTGTCAAGTATTGAAATTTGGGAAATGGGGATTTTGGTTTTAGGGTTTAGATTTTGAAATATAAAAGAGAGGTTTTCCAATGGGTCCTTGAGAAAGGTTGTGGGAATATGTTTATTGTTGAGCTATGTTGAAAGGTTGGATATATCTTCTTTAAAAGTATTTTTGGAAGAAAAAGGTATGTGATTTGAAAATGATATTTGATTTATGAAAGAAAAATGAATGCTGTTGGGTTTTGAAAGGAAGAAATGAATGTGATGTTGATAATGAGGGTGGAGTTGGATATATGTATCACTTCCATTTGAAGAATTATGAGACTATAATTATTGTTGAAAAACTATCTATTGATTAGAAATACTTGTTTTGGACTATTAGTGGAGGATAGCTTTGATTATTGCAGAAATTGCATGAGGATTAGGTTAATTGAAACCAATTACTCATACATCTTGCATTGAGCATGTTTCGTACTTAAACATTGAAAATGTATTGTTTTGAGAAAATGAGGTGTATACCTTGGTGAATCTGATTATGTGGTGCAGTTGTGGTTATTATGTTGGCCTGTGTGTCTTTGGTGAAAGTCCAGAAACCCACACGGTTAGCTATCGATCCTTCCGATTAGTACCAATAAAATGGCTTTGATAGTGCTTGTATAGCCTACTTGGAGACACGTATCTAGAGATTCCCAGTATTTTGTATCCACTGCCCTATTTTCTAACTGGAAAAGTATCATCATTGAACAGAATCACATCTTATTGAAACATGGCATTATTTTGAAAGAGAAAGCATGATGTTTTGGAAAAATAACATGGCATTGCATTGCATTCACCATGTGATTTTGTTAAGCTTTATACGTTGTGTTTGAATATCTCTACTGGGCTTTGGCTGTGATGTCCAAAAAATCGGGAACATCAGAGAATATATTAACAAGTAAATACAGGGTTTATCTAAGGTTACAAGAGTAGGAAACGTCACTAATGAGTCCTTTGGCTAATAACCAAACAACATCCCAGGAAGGTCGGAGGAGTCAATATAGCCTCCCTTCTAAGTCCACCACCTTAGATAGCAAAGCTACTTTTTTGATAGATCTTGACAAAGTATTAACACAAGACCTACATGAGTTGACGGAGTATAAAGATAGGTTACAAATGATATATAGAATAATTACAAAATCATGTCTTAATTACAATAAGCAATTAATCACTTACAATCCCAAAATGTGTTTACAAAACTAGTTCTTAACTCTCATAAGGTAACCATACATCTTAAAATACTTCAGCTTTGCCTTTGACTGGTCTAATAGCCTTCAATACCTGGCATGAAATGCCAGGAGTTTTAAATGCCCAGTAAACGCGCACACACCCCGTCTCTTTTTCCCAATCCAATACACCATCACAATTATAACAAGTAAGTAATGAAGCATAATAATCATTCAATAATAAAGGATTACAAGGTTAGATTTTAGTAATCTAGAAATCCCCCAAAGAGATTTCATCCTCCCAACCACAAGAATTGGACACCAGACTATTCAGAACTCCCCATTTTGCTGCTTTGCAGACCTTCCCACGGATGCCTGCAACGGTTACATACCGCGCAGCGCCGGTGGACCTCAAAAGGGACGGCGAAAAGAAAAAGGTCTTATCATCCCGAATCCAACCTTATCTTTCCAAAAAAGTTATATCCTCCTGAGTGTCTCATCTGAACCCAACCTTATCTCACCAAATCAAATCATTGCAAAGAGTCTGAATAAATCCGTTCCATTCTAGGGTTTTCACGATAACTACTTGCACAAGACTTATCCTTTAATTAGGGAGCACATCCCATCATTCCATACATAACACATATCTTCATTATTCAAGTGATCGAAAACCCAATACCACTCCAATTAAGGTTCCTGTTGAGTTAGATGTCTTAAATTAAAGTTAGAACAACCTAACAAGATAGTAATATCCACATAAGCATGAGCATCATTATATGATGAGGATAAGGAACATAACCATAACACATGCGATATCATACCAAGACATGATCATATACTGTCACGCCCCAATAAAAATAACTTAAACCCATCAATATAAACATACATTTATATACGACAGATCCACATTTCCTCAATTCATCAGAGTACTTCATTACAAAAGTATTACACGTTAACAACAAAAGCAAATGCCCTACGGGCTTACCAGCTTTCCAAGTTAACACTTGGTTACAAAAGAGATACTGACTCGGTTACACATTAGCCCTTGGCTTGAATTTACATGTAATACATCAAAAGAAAAAAAAAGGCAACAAAAGTATGTCTGCCCCTAGCCTCCCAAGCTATGTCCTCAGAGGTGGCATGCTACCTGTACCTAAAATGATGTTCCCATAAAGGGTGAGCCCAGCCCAGTAGGAATATACTAAACTGACTATGAACAATACCTAAAAATTAGCAACTGATAGATGGTCAATTACTTACACTTCCATTTACATCTTATTATAATTCCATGACAAACATTCTATATTACAATTCACTTTCATTTCTTATTCAACTTTGAGTTTGAAAACAAGGCTCAGTACTCTGGCCAAAACATTTGATGAGATTGTAGTTCATCACTAGAATACTTTCGAAAATCAAGGTGGATACACATTTTGGTGTTGTATCAATAACACATAAACTACTTCCACACTTCACAAACGATAATGATGTACATTTTAGTGCTATATCAAATCAAACAAACTTTTAATAGATAAGCTTATGAGCTATATCACTACTACAAACAGATAAGCATATGAGTTATATCAATGCTACGACAGATAAGCGTATGAGCTATATCAACATTTCAATAGATAAGCATATGAGCTGTATCAATACTACAACAGATAAGCATATGAGCTATTATCACATTTCAATGAATAAGCATTATAAGTGTATCAACACTTCAACAGATAAGCATATGAGCTATATCAACATTTCAATAGATAAGCATATGAGTGTATCAACACTTCAATAGATAGCATTATGAAGCTGATCAACACTTCACATTACAATGGGAGAGCATATAGCTGCATCCCTGGTCCATCCCCCATTTCCCTTAGCCAGTAAACCGATTTAGACTACATCCCCATCTTCCCCTAAACCTTAAACGGTTTAGAGGTACATCCCCCATCTTCCCCTAAATCGTGGAGTACATCCCCATCTCCTCCCATACACAAGTAATGCATTATAAACACAGAATCACATACGCAATCAATCAATACAAAAGTTAACGTATTCTATCAACCGTCATACTCTATGGACACATCCAATTGATTAGTTTAGTTTTCCTAATCATCATGCATTTGTCTACAACAATCAACACTACCCTCCACCGGTAGCCCCAAGCAATTATTTCTAACAGAAAATAAATGCACAAATATAATACATCAACATTTGCGACTAGATGAGGCAATAAAAGATTCGGCTACACTCTTTAGTCCCATACTCTCCAATTTCAACATTCTCAATTCAATTCCTCTTTTCTTCAATTAATTTATATGCGTTAATTAATTAAACCAATCAGGGCAATACCATAATCACAAAACAACCCTAAGTTCCATTTTCCATCAATGGTCCCAACATTTAATCTCATTTCTCTATGCCTAACATGCATATAGGTTTATATATTTAAAACCCCAACTTTTGTAAAATTACACAAACGCAACCCTTTTCAAAATTACCCAACAACCCCAACAATATGCAAAAATGCTAAAAATTTAAACAAAGTTTCATAAGATGGACTATGATATCCCTACCTCGAAGTTAGAGCTCAAACGGGGGAGATGACAAAACCCAAAGTGCTCCAAAACTCAATATGCTCGGATCAAAACGCAGCCCTCGACGATCAACACAACTTTTGTAAAGGCCAAAGGTGAGGAAATCACTCCTACTAGATCAATACTTAGAGAGAAGTTGAGTTTTAGTGAGAGAGGCTCTCAAATGGCTTTTTCAGAAAAGTAAGAGAGAGAAAGGATGAGAAAAAGTGATTTAAAACTGCCTCACAGCCAACTGATATACGACATTCCCGCTCGAGCGGAAAACACAACGCTCGAGCGTCAAGAACAAAAACTAGGTCCGCTCGAGTGCAAGAAGACCCGCTCGAGCGCCAAGGCACAAGAATAAAGTACATCCGCTCGAGCGCGAAAACCAGTCCGCTCGAGCGTAGATTTCTCCCTCCCAGAACTTACACCAAAAAGTACCACCCGCTCGAGCGCTAACAAGTACGCTCGAGCGCGACCCGCTCGAGCACAAGAAACCAGCTCGAGCGTAGAAAACACATCTGCAGAAGTTTTGTAGAGGCACGAAATACTGAAACTGTGAAAACCCCGCTCGAGCGCAAGAAGACCCGCTCGAGCGGACCGTTCAAAAACTGGGCAACAACAATGGGAGCTAAAGCTCTACCAACCTGAAACAACCGAGCCCAACACATTCTAAAACTCAAACAAAAGAGTTTAAAGGTTGACAACACGATAGGTACAACTACTAACTCCATGGAACCGCGTCCGAAAAACAACTGAACAGTAAAGGGATAACCGGGATCGCTATATATACTAATACGCATATTCATGAAGACAAGAGCTTGGAATACCAATGCAAAACTAAATTTTCGGGTTCAGTACCATTTAAAGATTAAATCAAAAGAACCATTTCAGATTTTTCTCGAGCCTGGCCTTCCTATGGTTCGTAGATAATTTTATCTAGTTTTCAAAACATTTTTTGGAAATGGAATAGCTTTTCTAGATTTTTAGTTATTTAAGAAAGACTCCAGTGCTGTCCACATTCGTTGACCGTTACGAAATTCAGATTTTTTTACAAAACCGCTCACTCTTTTTCAATGAAACCAATATTTCATGAAATTTAACTCTTTAAGGAAGTTTTTGACATAAAACTGAGGTCCAAATGAATTTTCTATATTTTTATAGAATTTTTGAAAGTTGGTTATAAAACTGGTTTTTCATACACAATACTCAAAATAAGAAGATTGGTGAGAAAAGAGGCCAACTAAGGAAAAAATTTCACTTCTTTTGTGATGAAAACATACTGAATAATGTATTAATAACTCAGATTTTTAGAGTGGTGGTATGCCTTTGAAAATAATGTGGGATATGGGAAGAAAAATGTAGTTTTGCATCTATTAAAAGGAAATATGAGTAAAAGAAATGTCAAAGCCCAATTCATCAACTTTGAACACAAGAGAACCATTACAACACATCTAAAAATATGATTTTAAATCTCTAATAACATGTATTTGAAAAAGAAAATAGAATGAGAGATGGTGATGTGGCTTACTTAAGGCTTGGTTGGTTTGCTAACAAGACTTTTGTTTCTCTCCTTTCCTCCACCAAGATTACTCTTTTTCCCTCTGTTTCTCTCAGCTGAATAGGGTGTTTGTGTGTGTGTTCTTGTGTCCAAAATGCTAAGGAAGAGGTGGTATTTATAATAAAATTGGTGTAGAATGTCCAAATTGCCCATTGGTTGGAAATGGATTGGATATTTTGATTTTAGTTTGAATTCAATGGAATAGTGGACAATTAGAGGCATTAATTGATTACCTAAGTGTCATCTTGTTAGGGTTTTATCTTAATCAAATTATCCTAGTTACAAGTACAATGCATATATGAATCTATATATATAAGGTTTGCACCTAGGTCAAAGATCTTCCTTAATTTATGCAAGTTTGTTTTAAAAAGTACACCTATTGTATCTATGGCCCTGTTTGGTAGAGCTTTTTTTAAGTTAAAGCTTGATAATCAAAAAGCATAAGCTAAAAGCACCCCTACCCTAGCTTTCAAATAATCATCTTTTTTTCAGCTTATTTAAGATATTTCTACCTGTGGTGAAGTGATTTGGAAATACTCTTGGATCCAGTTAGACGATCTTGATCCTTTGATTGCTACCTGAAAAAGGGATGAACACTCCAGTCATGGGTGCCGGAATTAGCACTCTGACGGACAAGTCAGTATTCTCTCAAATTTTACTTCTTTCTCAAGTTATCTCTTTTTTTACATACCTCACTTTCGTTGACATTCCTCTCTTTTTATATTACGTCCGGGCCCAAGGGTTGGGCCCACTCTTGATCTCCCACATAGTTATTTAGTCAGCCTTCCAATTGAGTGTTGGCTCCCATTTGGCTCCTTATACGGCCGATTCGTATATTCGGCTTCATAAGCCCCTGGTTAAGGCCGAATTACGTTCAACCTGAGGTCTCAAATGCCTTGGGTTGCCTAATAAGTTATAAGCAGAAACTGCACCAAACAGTCTGGTACAGACTCCTAAATCAAAATAAGCTATAATCACCCCCAAAAAACTATAACAAACAGTCCCTATATATGTATGGCCGACTACATGATGATGATTTGAGGGGATTTTTTTTTTCTTTTGTGTACAATTGTTGGAAATTTCAAAATACAGTATTCTAGACACCCCATTTTTTACTGTCCTTAAGATTTTGGCGCCTCAAGTTGATCACCCGATGATAAAGTACTACGTTGTGCAAATTGTGCAAGTTCCTCAGCAAAAGAGTTTCGGTTTTCCAACTTTGGAGAATCTTGTACCACCTTTGGACCAAAACCTGTTTTTTTTCCCAAACCTATTTTTTCCAAGCCTGACCACCCAGAGGCCTACAGGCCAACAGGTGGCCGGCTGGCCAGAAATTGGTGACTAGTCGTCCCATAGCTGGCCGGCAGGCCATGTTTCTCGGCTGGCAGATATTTTGTTGCCAGTTGTCCCCCCATGTGTATGCATTACACCAACTGTCTCTATACAGCTGTGTTCGACAGAGGCACTGGTTTTTCTATATATACATGACCACCTCTCTTGAAATTAAGTTAGAAAAAATTCCAAAAGCTCAAAAACTCTCTCTCTCTCTTTATCTTGCAATGCACATACTGTGAGAACCCGAATATAAAATTTAGTAAATAATTAAATAATAATAATATTACAATCTCAAATATTTTGATGGTGAATCATAAAGTGCAAATTAAAAATTTGGAGGGTCGTTTAACTAATTTTAAAACCTAAAATAAATTTATGGTGAAAGTCTTTAATTTAGAAGCAAAATTTATTATTTATAAATAAATAAATAAGTGTCAGATTAGTAAGCATATGTTGATCTAATAATATTTGTATTTTATTTAAATTAATGGAGAGAAAAAAATAATATAAAACAAGGGATAATTATTTAGAGTTTTGTTTATATATATATATATATATATAACAACCCTAGGGTTCCTAATCAACACTATAGCAGCAGCAACAGTAGAAACGTGAGAGAGGAAGAGACAGCAAGAGATAGAAAAGAGAGAGGGAGAGAAAGCACCCTTGTGTCTCAACAACTCTCTAAGGTATTAATCAATCTATTCTTGTTCTATTATAATATGTTGTTTACATAGTTATGGTGCTTTTGGGTGTTGTGAGTTGGTGGAAGAAAAAGGAAAGGATTGGTAGATTGGTATAGTATTCTAGAAATTTTAATTGAATTCATAATGTTGCTCTTAAGAATATTAATCTGCCAGCAAACTTTAGAAATCATGAAACCATATCAAACAAATGAATTTTGAACTAACATTTTTACAGTAGATCAATTGCATATTGAATTGCATATCTGAATTTTTTTTCATAATTTTTGGGAGTCAAAATCCATATAAACTGATGCGTTCAAATCTGTCCAGAAAATTGGTTTAAACAGTAAATTCGGGAGTGTTGTTCTCTTTGGGTATGAATCTGAAAATTTTCAAATCAGCGTCATTAGAACCGTTTACGAGTCTAGTTTCTTACATTTTTGGCCTTGTGTTGATTGCTCCTATATACTAAGAGAACCATTAATTTATTTAAAGTGTTACAGAAAACAACCTGTTTGGGCATAATTAATTGTAAATAATTATTTTGATAAGAAAATCAAGTAAAACCAATTGGATTTGAAACTTAGGATATATTAGTTGATATCTGGAGGGTTTTGGAATTTTTCGAATGGTGTAGAGTGGGTTTTTAATTTTCAGAGTTAGTGAACAGTTTGGGAAAACCTATCAAAAATTCTATTTTATCTCAAAGTCACATTAATTAAGTTTCGACCGGAACCCATGTCTTGGGTGATTTTAGACCTTGAAGAACATGAATTTAGGTAATATTTAAGAGTAACGGTGAGTTGGGTTGAGCCATGTTAGTGCGCTTTAGTTGAGATTACTTAGTTCATATTCTTTAGTATTTTAAATTAATAGTGACGTGTAGTTTCTATACTTGGTTCAGGGCACTAGTTGGACTTTTATACTCTATTCGAGGATTACATTATTTCGTTTCCAGGTGAGTAGTTTCATGCTACATATTTTTATAAATGTTCCCCTACCCTGAATTGTTGGAAAATTTAATTGTTGTTTCAGGACTAACCTGTTTTGATAAATTATTATATTATCAATGTAATCAAATTATTTCTGAAACATGTGTGAACTTGGCATACTGTAAACTATTTGTTTTGGTCTCATGTTTATAATGGTGAACTACCATGTTTTGTGAAACTGATGTGTATTGATTATTGGGACCACATGTGTATTTAGTCCAGGGAAATTATTCCACTGTGTGTGGTGACTCTGGCCACTAGGGAACAGATCCAGGTCAGGCCATGATGATTTTAGTGCTCAACGGTTGTAAGGAAAAAACCTAGGTTAAGCTAGGTGACCTTCAATCAGATCGTCTTAGAGAAAAGGCCCAGGTTGCCACCCTGAGGATAACTCTTAGTTCGGTATTGGATCCAACGAGGCTTATAGCCTTGAGAACTATGTGGCATGTTACTTGTTATTTCTTGGTATCCAGAAAATCATTGGTGTTCATGTTGTAATCTGTTTTAAGTGAAAAATGTCATTTATCATGTTCTCGAGAGATATGAGTATTTTAACTGTTGAACTGTGGAACCTTCTTTTGTGAAACAAATTATCTTTACCAAACCGTATGCCAATCTAGTTTCTGTAATATATATCTTATTTTGGAATTGATCCCTGTTTTCAAAACTGTATATACTATCCATGTTGCTACTCACTGACCTATCAGCTGACTTAGTTGTTTACCATTTCCAGGTGTTAGAAGGACTTAGAGTGGACTCATGGCGTAGTGGGGACTCAATTGCATGGACCTCTAGGACATTCATTTATTTTGTTTTAGACTGTTATGTCAAGTTTGTGGATATTTATATTTATATTTATTTTTATTGAGGTTCATTTAGGATTATATTGATATGTGGGTTGTTTTTATCCCATAAGTTTGGATGGTATTGATTACGGTTGATTTTTCCGTTTATACTTGTGGCATGACACTGGATTGAGTTTTGGTTATTTATTAATGGACTGTTTTATAGTTATTCAATGTGTATGGTTACGTATTTAAGCTTACGTGCGCCTTGGGCTAAGGCCCTGTAGGCCACGACCGGTCATACCCGGGTTTGGGGTGTGACACATACACCTTACCTATACTTCCTAAACCAATATTTTAGCTCTCCTTGCTGAGATTCTTCCATCTAAATTTTAGCTCATGAGGGTGCCTACTTGTGAGTTTGTGAATCAAAGAGTTACTCCTCTTCAAGAGGTATAACCTTGGCCTTCTTTACACTGCTTCTCCCTCATCTTTTCCTGCTATCTTTGTACTGGTTTCACACTATTTTTATGGGTTAAAACTTATGACTTAAGGCTATCAAAGGTGGAGGGGTTAACCACCCTTTTTTTAACCTTGTTCTCTAAGCTTTTGTCCTTGTGTTTCTCATCTATTTTCTAACTTTTTACCTTCTTTTTTTTTAGAGTTTTTAAGATGCTAAAAATGTGATTTTGATGTCCCAAAAATGGAGGGGTTAGCCACCCCTCCTTATGCTTGTTTGCTAGCTTCATTTCTCCATTATTCTAGTTCACTTTCTCTAGCTTTTTCATACTAATTCTAGCACTGTTTTTGTGAGTTTTAGGACTATTTTAATGTGTTTACTTTATTCATGCCTTATATAGTATGCTTGTAATATTGTAGTCCTCATAGGTTTGGTGGCTTAAGCCTTCGACACCAACCTATTTGAGTTGATAGCCTTTATTTGATGCTTTTCATACATGTGCTCATACTTGCAATAACCATCTCTACATCCTCCTTCCTTTCTTAGTTTTATTTGTTTGAGAGTCATTTCAAACGAGTGTTGTTTAAGGAATGTGAAAGAAACCCTTCCATGTTTAATGGTTTAATCTTTTCGAAGGTTCATTACCAAGGCATTACATCTCTCTTATGTCAAGAACAACTTCTTATTTGACACTTCCCTCCATTTAGTGGACTTAATTCTCATTTTTGGACTAAGTGATTAAAGAATGGAAAGGTAATTAAAAGAGGCTAATAAAATTGGACTAAAATGGTAACAAGAGTAATAAAATCAAGTCAGGTTCAATCGAACATTAATTGTACCCATTGAGTCTTGAGTCATTCCATACTCTTTAGTGATAATAATGGCTCAAGAATCAATATCTGCCACCTCCCTTGAGGTAACTCCATGATGGGGAGGAGGTTTTGTTGGTTTTCATTTTCCATTTATTGAGACTTTGTCCCATCGATTCATAGATCATCACACAACGAGTTTGCTTCAATTGACGGTTTGTGAATTGAGTCTCCCTCCTCCCTTGATCTGTTTCATGACAGGGAGAGGCAGAAAGGACAAACATCTCCTAGAAATACTCTGTTTGTGCTCTGTTTCTTTTCTGTTATAAAAGGGCAGACCCCCAAACTAGTGGCCGGCCGACCACTTTTTCTGGCCGGCCAGCCACCTTTTGTTAAGCAAGCAGTGGTATTTTCCTAGCAAAATAAAGTAGAGGCTGGGGAGAAAAGAGTTTAATTTTCTACCTGCAAAACAAAATAGTTCTGGTAACAAAATAGAAGAGTGTTTGGAAGGAAATTCATGTTCATGCATGTGCGATTCTTTGCTTTCGGTGGCTCGTGAAATTAGTGCTATAGAAGTGTGTTGTAATTAATTACTTAGATTCCTTTGAGCTTGTAATAATTAGTTAATTTGGACTTGTAATAGTTAGTTTAATTCAGATATTTATTCGGACCCTCCTGCGCGAGACCAAATATGTAATAATGCATGTATGTCTTCCAACCCCCATATTTTCTCCCTTTTATTTCCCTTCTTATAATGGTAACATCATGTTTTACATTTTCATATCATTACCATATGTATATATCCATGTTTGCACGCATAAAGTTTGGCTCATCATACTAATCCATGTCAATTTCAACTTCCTTAATCGAATACGTGCTTTTATCGCGTTCCTTGAATTAACTCGCATGCCACGCTAGTAGCCAAGCCAATTAATCACATGTTATATGCATTGCATTAGTCATGTTGCATTGTTCAGGATCATGCATTTTTTCTAATTATTTTCTTTCTTTTGTCTCGCCTCGGATATTTGGGGTAAGCATTTTGCTTTAGCATATTGCATGCGTACAATTGTTGCCATGTCAAGCATGTTTACCATGAGGCTAAGTGTTTAGTTGATATACCTGTTTGGATGCCTGTGGATGAAGGCTATTTTGCTTAAGTTGGATAATTTTGATTAATGTACATATGAGATCACTTTTTCAAGGTGACACATATTCAAAACACTTTTCAAACAAACATGAGATCAAAGCATTACAACTTCTGTGAATTAGTCTATACTTGTGTGTATCACATAGTAACGATAGCCTAATAATTGGAACAAAAGCATATAATGTAAATAAAAATCACATCATGATTAGTAAAGACCGATCTTTGATCGGGTGAGTGGCGTGCTCAATTCATGACCTTCCCCTCTCATACCTAAGTTCCCGAGCCGAGACACTTTGGTGATGACGAACACGTGGCCTTTAGCACGAGTCACAAGTTTTCTAAATTTTTCAAAAATATTTAGGTGGCGATTCTGAAATCTGGCAATGCAGTCCATTTTTCACATTTTTGATTAAAAATCGATATTCCAAAAGATTTGTCGGATTTGGACTCTTTTGTGTTTATCCGTTTCACATTGCACTTGTGAAACAGATTCAGAATCACGGGATTCCGAACTGTAGGGCTATCGTATCTGAGGAGAGTAAACCCTCCGAGGAGCACGAAAAGCAAGCTACAAGTGTATAAAATAGGTTTAAAGGTACAAGTGTTTGTATATATATAATAGTACTAATTTGGGATCAATTAGTAACTAAATAAAAATGTGAGGGCTTTGGGTTTAATTTATGACTTGGAACATTTAATTAAGTGTAGTATTTAATTTAATTAGGATTTGAAAATTCAATTCGGTTAAAGTTTCTTTATTTCGAATTAAACAGTGAATCATACTAAGAACCGGAAACCTAGGATTTTTGTGCGTGTAATATAATTAGAAAATTAATTTAATTATTATTAGGGTTTTGGAAATGATTCCTGAGCTCTAGGTTTAATTGGGGTTTTCGAATTTTTGGTTGGAGCGCATTTTCGACTCTATAACTAATATTGAAGACAAATAAGGATTTGAGGGTGATGATATGCCTCCACTAAGTACTTAGCTTGGGAGAACCGTGGAGCTGAAGGCTCATTTTTGTTTCTTGTTATAACTATTTTTGTACAAGCCTTGGGCTTTAACTGTATTGAGTTGAGCTCATTTTAGTTGTACCCAAGTATCATATTGGAAAGATGTAACCACTAGGACATAAACTTGTCTGTATAATCTTTTATTTCAATTCACTCATATGTGGCATATACTATAGATTCAAGATCTAGGATTTATGAATGTATACTCGCATATGTCCTCTTTTATATCGTAAAAGAATACAAATGAAAGGTTATTATTTCGCATGTGTTTCTATTGAATATCATAAGATGGGTTGTCATTATCATTTTAGGGCGTTACAATAAGTTTTTCAGTTTCAATTTACTCTATGTTAGAGTTTGTCCAATTATATATAGTTAAGAATTTCATTCATATTTTTTATTTAAATATTTTTAAATTAAAAATAAATAAATTTTATTTGGACTCTTCTTTTAAACCTCAAATTAGATGCAATTTAGATATGATTAAAATTATATTTTTAATTTTTCATCTACAAATTTTTAAATTAAAAAAAATGATTAGATAGACCAGTAGTTTTATACATATATATCTTATGCCAAACACTTTAAATTTTTAATTTTTTTTAATAGATGGGTTAGATATGGTTAAAATATACCATTAAAAATATATGTATTTTTAAACACGACACATGGACCTTTTTAATTTATGTTTACATGTGCTATGGGAATTTCTTTTTTAATTAATAGATGTGGGTAGACACCCCATTTTTGACGACCCTTGCGACTTGGACATCATCGCTTACACACCCAATGATGAGTGCATATGCCTGTCAAGTGCTCAAAGTCCTCAACAGATGCCACAACTTTGAGCCTTTCAAACCTTGCACCCCTATTGCCTTGTTTTGGATCAAACCTAGTGATTTTCAAGCCTGCAACCTCTGGTGGCCTGCCGGCCACTGCTTTAGGCTGTCGGCCATTGCTCTTGGTTGTCAGCCACCAATGTGTTTTGCAGATAGTTTGTGACAGTTGAGCCAACTGTTTGCACAGATGCTTGCATTTGCTCCCACATGTATGCCTAGATGTTTTTGAGGGAATTATTTGGTTCTCTATATTTAGAGGGCCTCCCCGCTTGCTTTGGGGTTAGAAAAATTTTAGAGCAAAATTTTTCCTCTCTCTCTACAATTCTCTCTCTCTCTCTCTCTCTCTCTCTCTCTCTTGCAAATTTCTTAACCTTTGCCTATACACTTTTAACCAAACCTCTCCATCTTTGAGTTGAGGTATCTGTGAGCCTTGTTTGGACTCTTGAGGGTGTGTTTGCCTTGTTTTATTGCCTAGAAGTGATCTCCTCTTCAAGAGGTATAAAGCTTTGTCTCTTTACTTGTTGTATCTACTCTTTTTCTTGCTATTTTCCAACTATGTTTGGGCTGTAAGAACTCTGTATTTTTTGGCTGAAACTTGGGTTTGAAGGCCAATAAAGGTTGAGAGGTGGCTCACCCTTCTTTATACCTTGCTCTCAAGGCCTTGACTCTTGTGTTTCCCACCTTTACATTATCTTTTTTTTGAGCTTTCAAATACTCATTTTCAGAGTTATTTCATTAGCTAAAACCATGGTGTGAAGTCCACAATTGGAGGGGTTAGCCTTCCCTCCTTGTGTTTTACTTACTAGCCTAGCATGATCCATGTTTTAGCTTATTATTCTAGCTATTTTTGTCTTAATTCCAGCATGTTTTAGGACTTATTTAAAACTATTTTAGGACTGTTTTTAAGTGTTTGTTGCATTTGAACTTTGTTTTGCATGCTTGTAGTGTAATTGTCCACATGAGTTTGGTGTTTTAGGCCTTATACATCATCTTATTTGAGTTGATAGTGTTTATTTATGGCTTTTCATGCTTGTGATCACTCTTAATCATCTCTACAACCCCTCTCCTTTCTTATCTTTTGTTTTGCTTTGAAAGTAGTTTCAAACTACTTGTTTGTTTAAGCATGAAATTGAGATGCCATGCTTAATGGTTTAATCCCTTTGGGGTTTTATTACGAATGGTATAATGTCTCTTTCATGTCCAAAGCAACACTTGGTTTGAGCCATCTTTCTATTAGAGGACTTAAATTCACCCTTGGACTCAATTGATTAAAGAATGGATGGTAATCTAAAATGGAGTAATAAAATTGAGGCTAAAAAAGGTATAAGATAATAATTGGTTAGGGTTCAATCAGACATTAATTGAACCCTTGAGTCTTAAGTCGTTTCATACTCATTAGTGATGAAAACGGTTCAAGAGTCATTGTCAACTACTTCCCTTGATCTTTCACGATAGGGATGTGGTTTTGAGGGTCTTGTTTTGTTGCATTCAATGAATTTGCACACTTGGTTCATAAGCGATCATGCAATGAAATTGCTTAGATTGATGGTTTGTGAATCAAAGCTTACTACTCTTTTGAGCTGTTCAAATGATAAGGAGTGGTAAATTGTGGAAACAAATCCTTGAGAATGCACTGTCTCTGCTCTATTTGCTCTCTGTTATAGCAAGGAAGTTCAGTCACCAGTGGCCGGTAGGCCATCATCAGTGGACTGCAGGCCCTCTGCTGGCCACCAATGCAAAATCCAATAGTGTACTCCCCCAGTAGAACAGAGTTGGTCTGGAGGTGGAAATCAGCTTAAATGTTCTATTGTGTAACAGAGGCATTCAACAGCAGAAACGGTGACTTTTTCAACTGGAAACCGCATTCATGCATGAGCCCTCCCATCAATCCTCGGGATCCGTGTTATAAGTATATTGGTGTTGTGATTAAAACAGTGGCTTTGTAATTAATTAGTGAGAATAGCTAATTCGTCTCATGTTGTAATTATTTTAATTAGCTAGATTAGTTAATTAATTCAGTTTGTAATAATTAGTTAAGTAGTATAGCTAAATTATTCATTTGTTGTTGTAATTGCTAGTTAATTAGTTTAGCTAATTACTTAGTTTATTCAGACTCTCCTTCGTGAGAGCGCAATGTTGTAATAATGTGTATGTCTTCCAACCCCACGTCTTTCTTCCTTTTATTTACTAGTTTATGATGGTTAGTTTAGGGGCATCATGTTTTATTTAGCACTCTGCATGTTTGCATCCACTTTTATTGCATGCACCGAGGCTCGGTTCATCATTCTAACTTGCATTGTTAGTTAAAATATGTCTTTGAAAGCTATCAAATTGATTCATATACCATATTAGTAGCCGAGCCTATTAATTTCATATCACATGTGTTGCATTAGTTAGAGCAAGCAGTTTTCTAACTCTTTTCTTTTAGCTTGCCTTGGAGTACTAGGCGAATATTTTTGTTTTAGCATATTGCATTCGCATGTTAGTGTTGCCATGTCAAAGCATGTTTACCATGAGGTTAAGTGCTTAATTCATAAATTGTTTGAATGCCTGTGGATGAAGGCTAGTTGCTTGAATTGAAATAATTTGAGTAATGTTCATATGCGATCACTTTTTTAAGTGGTACATATTCGAAACAATTTTACAAACAAACATGAATCGAGAGGTTTCAATTCTTGCAAATTAGTCTATACTTGTGTGTGTGCGCATCACATAGTAATGTTAGTCTAATAAAACCAGAATAAGAGCATATAATGTAAATAAGATTCATATTATGATTAGTAGAGACCGATCTTTGATTGGGTGAGCAGGGGTGCTCAATTCATGACCTTCCCCTCTTGTACCTAAGTTCCCGAGCCGAGACAATCTTTGTGGTGACGGATACGTGGCCTTTGGCACGAATCATGGGTTTCCTAAATTTTCAAAAAATATTTAGGTGGTGACCCTATATCTAACAAAGCAGTCCATTTTTTGCAATTTGATTCAAAATTGATTTTTCAAAAGATTTGCCAAATTTGAACTCTTTGGTGTTTATCTATTTCGGATTGCATTTGTGAGATTAGATTCAGAAACGCAGGAGTCTGATACTGTAAGGCTTATTCGTCTTCCGAAAGGGGGTGCGAAAAAGTCGAGCTACAATGTGCAATAAATATTTTGATGCCTAAAAAATTATTAGTTCTTTAGATACCGCATGTTTTGTTTAGTTTTCAAAAATAAAAGTAGAAAATTTTGAAATAAATATTTTTAAATTTGAAATTATATATTCGAAATTTTCTTGTTTAGTTTTATTTATTTTTTACTTTCTATATTAAGATTTTAAAATTTTGAAACCCTAGATATAATTAAATGGACTAAAGTTTTATAGTTTTAAATTTTACTTTATTTTTTATTGGCATTACTTGAAAATGTTGAGAATGAGGCAAATAAATGAGATTCGTCAATGATTTTCCATATTAGTATGGTATTTGAATTTTGAAATTTAAATTTAAAGGATAATTAGAGTTCTTTTATAGTTGGTTAACCAATAGAATTTTTTTAATTATTTAAAAATATAAAAAAATAAGAAAATTAGTTTGAAATTTTGGAGCTTAAAAATATATTAAAAAAATAATAAAATTGAATAGAAAATCAAAATAAATAAATCAAAAAAGTTTAAAAGTTGAACACTTAATTATATACCTCCATTCACTGCTCTCATATTACAATTCATACAACCCTTAAAAAAAATAAAAAATAAATAAAATTGTTTAAAAGTTGAACACTTAATTACATACATCCATTTACTGCTCACTAAGGGTGATCATCGATCTGGCTAACCTGTCCAACCCAACCGAACCAACCCAATTGATTTTGGGTGGATACGTGCCTTTGGCAAGCGGATACGGATGAAATATTTCAAAATTCACGGATATGATTCGGATGGCGGATCAATCATCCCACACCCACATGAACCCGATCCGCCCGAAAATGAAGTTCCAAAAAAAAAAAAAACTGCTAACGAGTAACAACATAGATTAGAAATAATAAATATATATTTTGTGAAAATAAAAAACAATAACCTAAACATATGCATGCGTTGTGCCATGGCCTATTATAGACTAATAATACATATTTTTTCAGATTATTAGTTATTAGAGATTATAAAAGTTATGAATTATAATTTTTAAAAAATTCCTAAAATTTGTAAAGTCCAAATTGCCAAACCGATCACATCCATTTGCCAACCTGCTTGGCCAATTTAATCTACATTCACCAAATCGGTGGACGGATGCGGATTGACTTTTTCCAATCTACCTAATTTTGGACGGATGGTGGATGCGACGCCACTTGACCCAACCCGATCCGCGATCACCCCTACTACTCACAAATTCATTTTTCAACAATTGTACACATTGTCATTATCAAAAATAGTAAAACAAAGTTCATAATGGGGTAAGAGATTGAGTAGGTATCAAGTTATACTAAGTGAAATTCTAAAATAGAAGAATATGATAATTTTTTTAATAACCACCTTCCTTAGTTTTGCTCTCTACAGTGTTATTTTCCCCTTGCCATGATTTGTTCTTACTGTGTAGGTATAAAGCGAGAAATAAAGTGAGAAATGATAGTAAATAGCTTATGTCATGCCCCCAAATCGCCTCCTCAACCCCATGGTGTCGCCACAACGCCTTAACTAATGGAATAGTCTTGCCTCGCAAGATTTGGTCTCGAGAATCTAAAACCCGTATCAGTCTCTCCTCATACGAGGCATCCTCATCTACCTCTAACTCGGTCCTATCCAACACGTGTGAAAGATCAGGCTCGTACTTCTGGAGCATACAAATATGAAACACGTCATGATGGGAGCATACAAAGCTACGTCTGAAGAGAGACGTAGCTTGTGAATAAGTAAAGGTCGAGCACCAACGACTAGCGGGTTTGTTGAAACCCTTACCTATAGCCGAGTGAAAATGGGAGCATGTCACGATAGATTTTGTTGTAGGTCTTTCGAGGACTCAACGAGATAATAATGCTGTATGGGTGATAGTCAACTGGTTAACTAAATCAGCACACTTTGTACCTATACGCACAAGTGGCTCGGTAGATTATCTTGCTAACCTTTGTGTTAGGGACATAGTTTGACTTCATGGGGTCCCTATTACTATCGTTTCAGATAGAGATCCTCGTTTCATGACTTGGTTGTGGTAAAGCCTACAGAATGCCTTGGGTACTAGATTGACGTTTAGCACCACCTATCATCCTCAGACTGAAGTGCAGTCTGAGTGAACCACATAAATCTTAGAAGACATGCTTCGGGGTTGTGTTTTTGACTTTAAGGGGTCGTGAGAGAGGCATTTACCTTTGCTGGAGTTTTCCTATAATAACAGTTTCCAAGTGAGTATTGGTATGACACCATTTTAGGCCTTTTATGGCCGACTGTGTAGGTCTACAATATGTTGGGCAGAGGAGGGTGATGCATCTTTTTTAGGTCTTGAATTAGTCTAGAAAATAACGGAGAAGGTCGCGCTTATTCAGGCCTTTACTTATTCACAAGCATACAAAGCTACGTCTCTCTTCATCCCCATCCACGAAAGTTGATGGCTAAGGTCGTGGTACATCTTTGTGCCTCCGCGTGTACCAGAAGGAGTGAATGGTGAAACTATCAGAGTACCTCCTCTTTATGCGATTCTGGCACAAAAAGATGATCCAAATACCTTACACTCAAGTCAGAATAGACATTCAAGCCCTTCTCTACCTTTCCGCTAGTTATCCTTCCTCAGATAGCCTCTACTTCATGATCACCGCGCTGTGCTTCTATAACTCGGCTCACTAGTGTAGGTTGTGCAACTACAATGAACAAAACGGTCGATTCAACAGACTCACCAAGATGTAAGTCAAACTCGCCAATAGCCCCCAACATCTCACATTCCCAGATGTCAATACAAGATACACTACTTACGGATTTCATACTCAAGGCGTCAGCCACTACATTGACCTTCCCCAAATGATAGTACAACTCGAAATCATAATCCTCCATAAACTTCATCCACCTCCTCTGTCTCAAATTCAAATCCTTTTGTAAAAATAAATATTTTCAACTCTTGTGATCGGAAAACACTCTCACCATATAAATAATGCCTCTAGATCTTTAAGGCAAATATCACTGCCGCTATCTCTAGGTCGTGAGTAGGATAGTTTCACTCATGTGTTTTCAACTGTCGCGAACTGTACGTTACCACTTTCCCCTCTTGCATCAACACACCACCCAAACCTTCTCAAGAAGCATCACAATAAATTGAATAATCCAAACCCCTCTTCGAAATAATCAATACTGGAGCAGTGGTGAGTCTAACCTTAAGCTCTTGGAATGATTTTTCACAAGTCTCACTCCACACAAATTTAACTTCCTTCCTCGTCAATCTAGTCAATGGTGAGGCCAGCCAAGAGAAGTATTTCACAAAACGTCAGTAATACCTAGCTAAGCCCAAGAAACTCCGAATCTCAAAGGCATTCTTAGGTTGTTCCCAATCTTGCACTGTCTTTATCTTAGAAAAGTCTACAGTCACCCCTTCCCTAGATACCACATGGCCTAAGAATTTAACTTCCTTTAACCGGAACTCGCACTTTCTGAACTTAGCATATAAATAGTGGACTCTAAGACACTCAAGTACGACCCGCAAGTGTTCCTCATGTTCCCCCTCGGAGGGTGAGTAGATTAAGATGTCGTCAACAAAGACAATCACGAAACGGTCTAAGAACTCATGAAAGATTCGATTCATCAAATCCATAAATGAAGATGGTGCATTGGTTAGCCCAAAAGGCGTCACTAAGAACTCATAGTGGCCATACCACGTACAAAATGTCATCTTCAGAATATCTTCCTCCTTCACTCTCAACTGGTGATAACTCAATCTCAAATCAATCTTAGAAAAGCAATAAGACCCCCTGAACAAGTCAAACAGATCATTTGTACGAGGTGATGGGTACTTGTTCTTAACAGTTATCCGATTCAACTTCTGGTAATTGATGTACAGTCACAAAGTGCCATCATTCTTCTTAGCAAAGAGAGTCGGTGCTCCCCAAGGCGATGTACTAGGGCGAATGAAGCCCTTATCTAATAGCTCTTTGAATTGAATCTTCAACTCATACAACCTGGCAGGTGCAAACCTATACGGTGCCATGGAAATCGGTGCTGTGCTGGGCACTAGGTCAATGGAGAACGCAATTTCTCAGTGGGGTGGCAACTAGTAAGATCTTCTGAAAAGACATCCGGGTATTCACAAACTGCCCTCGGCAAATCAACTCGGACCACATCACTCTCATTACCTAAGAAGGCTGCACAAAGACAACTAAGCTCGCCCCGA
The DNA here is from genome assembly GCF_004153795.1 of Camellia sinensis. Lineage (NCBI taxonomy): Eukaryota > Viridiplantae > Streptophyta > Magnoliopsida > Ericales > Theaceae > Camellia > Camellia sinensis. Next base: position 118,439 of record NW_021030367.1, read on the forward strand.
CCATATGAGTCATATACTGGCAACAAAACTCTATTAGCTTGGTCCCTCAAAAAATAAAGACCATCACTTCTTGAGATGCACACCATAACTCTCTGACGGTAACAATCTATAACAGCACGATACGAAAACAACCAATCCATACCTAAAATGACATCGAAACCCAACATGTCTAATAATACAAAAGTAAAAGAAAGTTGGCGACTGGCAACCTCTATCTGACAACCACGACATCCCTAATCCAAGATAACCTTATCCCCAACTGGTGACTCTACCCTAAGTGGAGACCCTAATGGAGCCACTTCTAACTGTAAAACTGATGCGAATGCAGATAAAATTAAGGAATGAGATGTACTAGTATCAATCAGCACATTGGTAATAGAATTGAATAACAGAAAGTTACCTCTCATAACAAAGGGTGCTGGCAATTGATCTGGTGTGGTAACAGCATACACATTCCCTGTGGGTCTCTACTCTACCTGCTTACCCCTCGGAGAATAAGACTGGTACACCGATTGAGCCAAAAAGGCTCTCTGAATGGCCCTCGAGGCGTATGTTGAATGGGTAGGTCGATGGCTCTGTGTCTACCTCGAACCAGATACACAAGATGTGCCACCTGCCTAAGGGCTAAACCTCCTCAAGTGCCCCGACTATCCACACTGATAAGAGGTAGGCGGCTGTCCTCTCCCCTGACTCTGGCTCTGAGGACGAGCCGAAGGCGGTGCAAACTGTTGCCCTCCTCTTCTCTGTGAGCAAACTGAAGACTTGTGGCCTAGCTGACCGCACTTGAAACAAGTGATCCCACCCTGACTACGTCTCCTTGAACTAGAATTTGGTACATAAAAAGTGGACCAGGCTACCTTGAAAAGGAGCCCGGTCCTCAACCTCTCCTCAAACTTGATGCAACGGCGTTCCTCCGTCGCTACAAGTTCTGGTACAAACCTAGAGAGACTAGTAAAAGTAGCCTCAAACTCGGCTACTAGTGTGTTTAGCTGCTTGAGCTTCAAAAACTGATCCCTCAACTTCATCCTAGCAATGGAAGGGAAAAACTTGTCCTAGAAGGAGTTAACAAAGGCCTCCCAAATCCCCCCAATGCGTCCTCTCACATATTTCCACCACTGACCCGCATCTCCCTTCACTTGGAAGGATGCCAAGGTCACCCTCAAACCGTCGTCCTCAATGCCAAGCATCTCCAATGTCTTCAGTATCTACTCAAGCCACTCATCTGCCTTCAGTGGCTCCTTCGGATCCCCTAAAAACTTTTCCAGATTTGACCAGAGGAACTCTTTCTTCAGAAAGGACAGCCAAGTCTCAACAACATAGGCTTGGACTTGATTCTCAACCTTGAGAATGTACATAGATTCCCATAAAGCTCCAACCATTTCATGGGCCAAAGCACCCATAGCTTGCTGACCTACTGGCTCGGGTACGTTGGCCTGACTAACTCCCTCTTCCTATGCCAGAATATCATTCGATAATGACACCTCTTACCGTCTAAGCTTACCACGCCTACCACCACTACGTCTACGTCTACGTCCTGACATACTAATAAAGGTAACACAATAGATTAGCACATTTACAAATGTGTCGAAGCTAATTCACTCATGTCCTAATACGGTGGACAACAAATAATTCGCTCCACATAAGCACTTAATCACATAAACACAAACGAACTTCCTTTCTAGATAGTGATCATCCCACGACATTGCTAGAGTTCCAATTAGAAATAGCAGTGATCAAGTGCTCTTCTAACAAGACTTCTATAAACTCATAGACCCAATCAATATCTAAGAAATTAAATCTCATACTTATTTAGTCACATAAGCATGTTATCACATAATATACTAGGTCTATTTCTAATATCATCTAGCAAAATAACCCATTGTGATAAAAACCACACCCCACGATCCCAAAGTATTCAAACCCGGTAGCTCTGATACCAAGTTGTCACACCCCTAAATAATAACAATGCCCAACTCATGACATTCTTTACAATGATCAATAACTTTATTATTAGGGAGAAGTAACACGAAATAATTATATGCCCTAATCGCTATATCTTTTCAAGTCGATGCTTAGGTACAACAAAATGAGTTTAACTCAATACAATTAAAGCCCGAGACCTAAACAAAAATAATTACATCAAATAAACAAAATGAAACCCTTGGCTCCATGTCCTCTCAAGCAACGTCCTTGGTGGAGGCATATCATCAGCACTTGAAAATTATTTTCTACATAGGGTGAGCCAAAGCCCAATAGAGATACTCTAACACAATATATGAAACTTAACAAAATTATAAGGTGAATGCACATGTATGCTATTTGTCAAACATTCCTCATTTTTCATCTCAAAATTATGCAATGTCAGATTATTAATCAATTCATGAAAATAATCCTTTTATATCAGAAAATAGAGCAGTGGATACAAAACACTCCGAATCTCTAGGTACGTGTTGCCAGTAGGCTATACAAGTACTACCAAAGTCATTTTACTAGTACTAACTTGAAGGATCGGCACCTAACCGCGTGACTTTTTGGACTTTCACCCAGGATACAAAGGCCAACAATATAAACCAAAACCATACCCCCTAACCAGATTTACCAAGGTATTTATTCCTTTTTTACTTAAAAATAAATACATTTTCAATGTTCAAGAATGAAACGATACTCGATGCATAATGTATAAGAAGTTGGTTTCAATTTAACCTAATCCTCATGCAATTTCTACAACAATTAAGACTATTCACTACCGATAGCCCCAAACAGATATTTCTGCTCAACAAATAATTTTACAACAACAAATAAAATCGCATAAATTTTAAAATGGAAGCGATAATAAATATTCGACTCCACTCTCATCATCAATGGATACATTCTCCATAGCTTTTCAAAGCCCAACATCTTTCTATTTAATTCTATAAACCAAATATCAATGATTTTCCAACAAAATCTCATTTGTTCTTTAAAATCTCATTTAATGAGTAGGTTTCCGAATTTTCAACACAACCCAACAATATACACCTTCCACAACATTCTCAAACATTTATTTGAAAAACCCCTCTTTTACTTTCCAAAACCAAATCTTAGGTTCAACCAAAAATCCCCAAATCCCCTTTTCAAAGAGCAAAGAGCAAATAACTAAGCTAAGAACCATATTAAAGGTTGAATAAATCCCTACCTCAAAGTAAAAGACAACAGAGAGTAAAAGGTAGAAGCTTGATAGAGTCAAAAACAACAACTCATCCGATTAGAACGAAACCCTCAGCATGCTCAACCTTTTTTTTTCCAAAGGGTTAGGGTGAGGAAACTAATGGATTGGGAGTATTTGGAGCTAGAGTGCAAGAACTAGAGAGAGAGTGAAGATTTAGGGTTTTAAAATGTTTAGAGACAGAAAGAGATGAGAAAGTGACTCAAAATGGCCCGCTCCCAGACTAATATACGGGCAGACTGCTCGAGCGACCAAAACACCGCTCAAGTGTCACAATAAGTGAAATCGCTCAAGCGACCAAAAACACCGCTCGAGAGCACAATGATCCCCTCCTAGAAGTTCAGACCTACAAAAGACTGCTCGAGCGAAGTTACCACACTTCCAGTGGGTTTGCAGACTGTAAAAGACCACTTGAGCGAAAGAAAGACTGCTCGAGCGAACAGGCAAAAATCTAGGCAACAACTCTTTGAAAAACTAACTCCCAAACCTGTTTCAAACGCAATCACAACTCTCAAATAACAAAACTCAACCAGTAACAAGATGAAAATGAGATGAACAACGGTTAAGGACTTGGATTCTCGAATTCAAAAGTAAGAAATGGGTCAGATCTAAACTAGAACCATTATACCTTATGAATAAACTGTAATGTTTAAGGGTTATGATGGCTGTATTGAAGTTATAATGCTGTAGGGTTTTGAAATTGACCAAAATATGGAATGGAAGAAAGGTTAGGTAGAAAAGAGCATAAGTAAGAAAGTTTATATACTCTATTTCCTTTTCAAATTCCACAAATCATCATATAATATTTAATTTTAAGTAATTAATATGGTGAGTTAGCCAATAATTTTTTATTTTAAAATATTTTTATCACTTGGTAGACAATAATCTAACATATTTTCAAAATCCGGAGGCTAATTAGCTAGGTAATATATATATAGTATTATTTTTTTTATTATGGAAAGCAATTTTTTAAATCATGTGTATTTATTATGTAGCAAATTTTGAAATTTGAATTCCTAAATCATAGGTGAATATTTATTTACTGATTTGTTGACTGTGATTTAAATTTTAAATTTTAAATTTCAATTTTTAATAGCCTATTAATATTTTTCTCTAAAAAATAACCAAAAATCAACAAAATTGGTTTTGAATTTCGAAGCTTTTGAATTTTTATAGTTAAAATACATTGTTTCATATATATATATATATACATAGATTGGAAGTGGTCCTAAATCATGGCACGTGGATAATAAAGTGCATTTAAAAGCAGTCCTTGTTGACTTAAAACTGAAAATGCTTTTTCTTTTGCTTTTGGCATCAATTTTACCATCAAAAATTAAGATCAACTTTATGCAATGAAGCATAGGGGGGACATGTTGGAGGACACCACTTTTCTCATATATGTTTAGTCATTGCCACATTTAATTGCAAGGTTTAGTCAAATGAGTGGTGCCATAGCTTCTCATTGCGTGCTTTAATTTTGTTCACACAAATCCCAAACTTCAAATTGTGGTAGTCTAAGCCCACAAAAAAAATCTCATGATTAACAAAATTCTGTCAAATTTGCTTCTTAATTTTAAAGAACCGTCGTGTAAAATTTTTGCTGTTTTTCCAAGATTTCATGTCAATATAATTATAATTTTTATGTTATATTTAAAAGGCAAGAACAAACAAGTGGAATGTAAATCTAAGTACTTTTTGAAAAGTTCCGTGATTCGAAACAGATTTAATTACAGTAATTTTTAAATAATCAAAAAATAATAATATAAATCATCTAGCACATACGAAAGTAATTTAGATTGTTATTTTATAAATAATAAATTGACACAAACAATTTTTACATGAAAAAAATCATAGTTGGAGCACTTCCAATTATGATAAAAAAAAAATCACGGGAGAAACACCACTAATCAATCCATTATGAAGAATGAAAATACATAAAATTACCAAACAATTTACCCAACACTTTGTAAAATTGTCTTCAACAACTTGTACCTCTTTCATCAACAATGTAAGGCCCGTGTGGCCGGATTCAGAATGCTCAACGGTCAACCACAATGTAAGGCCCGTGTGGCCGAATCAGAAGCAGCCCATGAACTAGGGACGAGAATATTAGATGTGATCAAAGGAAGCTTGCGAAGCTAGATTAAAAGCAGCCCTTGAACTAGAGCCAAAAATGTCAGATTTGCTCGAAAAGTCAAAAATGGGGTCATTGCTCAAGCTAATGAAGATCGACAAGAATGCCAAATCCCAGAAGGGAAGAAAGAAGAAAGTATTGCTAAAGGATAACCGAGTTCCTATCCACAACACTAGGGGCAAATTCAGCCCTCCATTGGATGGACTTCTACATCATCAGTGAACAACAGCCATTCTCATGGATTCAGATGGCTCCGAGATCTCAAACCATTCAACATGGACAAAGCTAAACTTTTACTCTTGAGAGGCTCGCTGGGCCGAAAACCCGGAAGGGCGACCCAGGCAAAAGGTAGAGCAAAAAAAAGAAAAATACAAAGAATGAAAAAAAGAAAAGAAGAAAAGAAATGAAAAGAATTGAAAAGAAAAGAAGAACAAAGCTCGCAAGGTTGAAAACCCAGAAAGGGCAGCCTTGGCAAAAGTTAGAGCGCAAAAGGAGAGGTTAATACCCGAGTGTACCTTAACCCGAACTACGTAAGGCTTGATTCCCATCTTTGTAAGGCTTGATTCCCATGTTTGGGATACGTAGGCAACTTCATTTTGAAGTCCAGCCACAAACACTTCCAAATCGACTGTGTCTATGTAATGGTTCTGATCATCGTTGTCTTCTCTGTATCCAAGAGCTCAGTTGTGATCGTCACCTAGAAAACTGGTTACAGTGTCCTGTGGTGCTATTCAAACAAGGGGCAACTTTCTGTTACCATACAGCGCGTTGCGGTGCTATTCAAACAAGGGGCAACTTTCCGTTGCCATACAGCGCGCTGCGATGCCATTCAAACAAGGGGCAACTTTCCGTTACCATGCAGTGTCGTTCAGACAAGGGGCAATTCTCCTTCGGATCTGAGGTTGTGCATCTCGAGAGTAGGTTCCATGCTCGTTGAGCGGCGGCCGTTTGCAAAAACAGTTTTGAGAATTTTTACTGAGGTTGACTAATTCTCTCGAAAATTATTTCACTTTTCCAAAACTAGACCATTCTTTGGACCCAAAAAGGAAAATTTTCAGTGCTCATAACCTAACTTGCATGATTTTAAAATCAGAAAATTGAACAAACATGTTAATCTAACTCTCATGTTGGTCAAAATTACTTTAGTAGAAAATCGAAACCAAAAAAAATGGTCAAAATGATGAGCTAGGGGCACAATTGAGTCAAGCTCCCTGTCTGTTTCCCCATTGTCAGCATACTTGCCAGAAAGGGCACTCTACTTGCCAGAAAAGGGTACAACTGAAGCTAACAAACAAAGGGCCGAAAGCTCTCTCATCCTCCGAGCAGCGAGGTATCAAGCCAAGTGCGACGCACGAATTGGAATGGATCAAGATATTCCACTCCCTCATCTGGATAGATCTGATCACGTCCAAACTCCCCAGCAGAGCATCGTCAACCAATGCCAGCTGCAGATTTGCTACACATCCAGTTGTAGGGCAACCCCTCTGTGGGAGAAACTCATTGTTGTGAACAAGAAGAAGAATCTAACGGAAGGCTAGGGGCAAGAGCCTGCAACTTTCTGTTTATCCATCAGCTGCCCAGGGGAGGGATAAAAAAAATGAGAGATTGAAGAATAGAGAGATGTGCACTGAGAGGAAAAGTGAGGAAAGGGCCTTTTCAGAAAAACAGAGCCTGAGGGCCGAGTGATGTGAGGATCACAAGTAAGGAAGGGTGGGAAACAATACCCGGAGAACTGGCTTCTCGTGACCCGAGGGGTCTCTCGTCTTTGGAATACGTCTGAGTGTCGTGTCTTTTGTTTTGTTTGTCTCGATTCTTGTTTTGAGTCGTTTCGAGTGTTACCCGATGTGTTTAGGTTGTTTACCTTTTACTTTTCTTTATCGAGTCGTTTTCGCTGTGTACAGTCGTAGGCTCAATACCCAGTTAAGAACTCATCTCTTAATTTCAAAAAAATCATTTTGTGCCCAGAGTACTCTGCCATTCTCCACATTTGTGCAAAACAGGATTTGTTCTTTCATAAAACTGCAAGGTTCGACCCGGGTCACATGAGAACAGTAGAGCAAGGACCTATCTGAAGCTATATAGATTCCAGACTTCAAAACAAAAGAAAAGAGGGAAAATTCGGAGCATCTGAGTGTGTTTCAACTTCTACAAGTTCCGTCATTGCATCCCGTCCGTCCATCCAGAATGAGCTGTGTGTTCACAATGAGCAGTGTGCTGTTACGGGCTGTGTGTTCAGAATAAACAGAGTACTCTGTTATGAGCTGTATGTTCAAAATAAACCGAGTACCGTGTTATGAGCTGTGTGTTTGGAATGAGCAGTGTGCCATACGAGCTATAAGTTCAAAGTGAACAGAATACTGTGTTGATTGTTTCAGAGCCAGGATGGCAATCAGAAGTGCTCTCCTTGAGGACCATTCCCCATTAGAGTAAAGCGGTTTACCGCCACTCACTCCAAGAGGTGCTTTCTAAAGTGCCGTTTTGTCTGTTTATTGCATTCCCTAAACATCATGCTCTACATTGCTTGTAACATGTACTGTATCATCGCACTTATTGTGTTTATTTGCATCTTGTGTTATCTTGTATCATTTATCCTTTTACGTCGAGCTGCGTTTAGGATCGTTGTCCTCCTGGACTTTCTCAGGTTGCGCCGAGCACGCACTTGATAGTTTGTTGGACCTCCTCTCACGATTTCAGCGTGGTTTGAGTGTCCCGTTCCTTACGCGATTTTGGCGTGTTTGGAATTTATCTCAAGTTGCGCTGTGTACGCACCTGGGCGGTTTTGTTTTCGGACCTCCTCTCACGATTTCAGCGTGGTTTGAGTGTCCCTTTCCTCACACGATTTCAGCGTGTTTGAAATGTATCTCAGGTTACGTCGTGTACGCACCTAGGCGGTTTGTTTTCGGATCTCCTCTCGCAATTTTAGCGTGGTTTGAGTGTCCATTTCCTCACACAATTTCAGCGTGTTTGGAATTTATCTCAGGTTGCGTCGTGTATGCACCTAGGCGGTTGTTTTCGAGCCTCTTCTCGCGATTTCAGCTTTGTTAGACTGTTCTTTTCCTCACACGATTTCAGCATGTTTGGAATTAATCTTAGCTTGCATTGTTATGCACGCTCCTTTCCGAAACACCGGAATACGTCCTTATGTTTCTCCTTCTTTTTGAAACACCGGGATACGTCCCTATGTTTCTCCATTTTCGGTTAAGAGCATCTGGAATACATTCCAATGCTTGAGCCATTCCGAAACACCGGGATACGTCCCTATGTTTCTCCTTCTTTTTGAAACACCGGGATACGTCCCTATGTTTCTCCCTTTTCGGTTAAGAGCATCTGGAATACGTTCCAATGCTTGAGCCATTCCGAAACACCGGGATACGTCCCTATGTTTTTTCTTCTTTTCGAAACACCGGGATACGTTCCTATGTTTCTCCCTTTTCAGTTAAGAGCATTTGGAATACGTTCCAATGCTTGAGCCATTCCGAAACACTGGGATATGTCCCTATGTTTCTCCTTTATTCCTAAACACTGGGATATGTCCCTATGTTTCTCCTTTATTCCTAAACACTGGGATATGTCCCTATGTTTCTCCTTTTTTTCAAAACACTGGGATATGTCCCTATGTTTCTCCTTCTTCCCGAAACACTGGGATATGTCCCTATTTTTCTCCCCTCCCACCTGCATTGTCATGCAAACTTTATCTGTGTTGTTATGCTTCCCCTTCGCATTGTTATGCGTCACACTTAGGTTGCATTGTCATGCATCCCTCGACTTGCGTCATTACGCACTTTTCACTTGCATTGCTATGCATATTCCTGACAATATTGTACCTGTTGAGTTTCTTTCTTTTACAGGCACGATATTATATGCATGGTTCATTTGAAGCTGGTGCGACCAGACGAACCGGACGGTATTGTATTCTCCGTGTGAGACGTGGCGAGAATTGTATAATTCTCTCACATCGTTTCTGCATGAAATATAGTTTGATTTGTATTCGTTTAAAATTGTTGCATTTATTGTGTATATTTGCTTCATTACAGTTGTCTTTGCATACTAATGAGTTATGTTCGGCTTTGTGCATATCGTTTTGCATTTTGCCCCTGCCTGCGGGTACATCTTCTACTTATCCCACCTGTTTGTCTAAGTTTTCGGCCTTGTCAAAAATGGGTCGTCTCTGGGCTTTGACATTCACTCCCGTCGCGTATGACTTTCGAGTTCTGTCAAAGAGGGGCAACTGTAGACACCCCATTTTTGACCGACCTTAAGACTCAGACGTCATCAATTGAGCGCTCGGTGATGGTGCATGTTGTGCTCGTTTTGAGGTTTCGGAGTTTCGGCTGAAAGCCTTACCTTCGGACCTCAGGACTCTTTTGTGCTTTGCCTCGGTTTGCGAACCAGGTTTTGTTTTCTCTTCCCGAAAGGAGGGAGAGGTCTCGTAGACCATCTCTCAGTGGTCGTAGGCTACTTTTCGTGGTCGTAGACCACTGTTCCCGTTTGGAGACCAGTTTTCAATTTTCGGAGCAGTCGGTCGTGCGCCTCAGTTCGGGACCGCTTAACTTTCTCCGTTTGGCACGGTTTTTGGAGAGCTTGAACATTTTGAACCTTCGTTTTAGCTTCTTGAGGAAGCTTGAACATTTTGAACCCTTGTTTTAGCTTCTTGAGGAAGCTTGAACCTTTTGAACCTTTGTTTTAGCTTCTTGAGAAAACTTGAACCTTTTGAACCCTTGTTTTAGCTTATTGAGAAAGTTTGAACCTCTTGAACCTTTTGCTCTAGCTTCTCCAAGAAGCTTAAACCTTTGCTCTAGCTTCTCCAAGAAACTTGAACCCTCTTGTTTGTCTATAAGAGAGGGCCTCCCTCTCCTTTAGAGAGGTTGAAAAAAAATTTGTCTAAGGAAAAGCACATATATCTCTCTATATCTCTACATTCTAGGCTTAGAAAGGGTGTTTGTTCTTAGCCTTTAACACCACACCTCATAGCCACACACCTCCACCATTGATCTAAGGTTCTTGGAGGGTCTTGAGAGGTCTCAAAGAGCTGGTTTTTGGTCCAAGAAGCTGCTGGTTTTGCTGAAGCTACAAGGTGAGCCTTTAACCCTCTTTTATCCCCCGTTTTTGCACAAGTTTTAGCCTATCTTTCTTTACTGTTTTGAGCTTAATGTATAACTGATAAAAGCTCTATTTTTTCATGGTTTTGAATTTTGTTTAGACCACTTTTGTGTTTGGGGTTGTTTACCCCCTCTTAACATTCTCAAAGCTGAGAATCAGGTTCAGGCCCATGTTGCTGAGGCAGGGCCTTCCTTCCTGAAGAGGGAGTTCTTCCAGTCTAACCCGGACGAGTTTG
>NW_021030367.1:130793-195793 GCF_004153795.1 Camellia sinensis
AACATGAAAACACCTCAGTATAAGCATGCAATAGGCTTCAAAACTCAAGGCTAGGTAAGGGTATTACACTACAACCATGCATAGCAAGCATCATTCGGGCTTAAGAAAGCATGATTTTGCCACTCTCAAGTGGGCTTAAAACTCTCAATTGGTGAATTGTTCCAATTCAAATAACCCAACCTTCACCCACAGGCATTCAGGCAGTTATATCACATAAGCAGCTAGCCTCATGGTAATCATGCTGTTATGGCAACATCTTAGTTGCATTTTTGCGTGTGTTGCATTAGGCATTTCTGTATAGTTAGGATCATGCATGGATTTCTAATCGTTTCTTTCTTTGGCTTGGAGTACTCGGTAAGTATTTATGCTTTAGCATCCTTGTATGCGTGTGAGTGACTGCCATGATAGCATGCTTACCATGAGGCTATTTATTTATGTGATATAACTGCCTGAATACCTGTGGGTGAAGGTTGGGTTATTTGAATTGGAACAATTCACCAATTGAGAGTTTTAAGCCCACTTGAGAGTGGCAAAATCATGTTTTCTTAAGCCCACTTGAGGGTGGCAAGTCCACGTCTTAGCCTACTTGCGAGTAGCACCATCAAACCATCTTTCAAATAAACAAACATGAAATGTTTTGTTCCAACTCAAACGATCCAATCTATACTTGTATGTTGTGTGCATCACATAGTAATTCTAGGCTAATAACCGGAATAAGAGCACATAATGTTTTCAAAACTCGATATCATGGTTAGTAAAGGCCGATCTTTGATCGGGCGAGCGGGGGTGCTCACAAAGTGATCTTCCCCAATCGTACCCAAGTTCTCGAGCCGAGGCAACTTTGGCAATGACGGACACGTGGCCTTAGGCACGAGTTAGGGTTTCCTAAATTCTCCCGAAATAAAATATTTAGGTGGCGACTCTGTATCTGGCAAAGCAGTCCATGTTTGGCACTTCTTTCCAAAAATCAATTTTTCAAAACGATTTGCCGGATTTGGACTCTTTGATGATTCATCGGTCTTGCATTGCACTTCGCAAGATTAGATACAGGACCGTGACATTGAGTCCAAACTGTAGTAAGCCCCAATGGACAAAAACGGGATTTCTCCCAGGACGTTCGGGGACGTCTACAGTTTCTGGCAACTTTGCTGGCGACTTAGAGAACTTGACTCGAACTCATGATATCTTGTTTTGACTACACTTATGTGTTTCTTTGCATTGCATGTGCATTGGTGCGCCTAGGACACCGTGTTTGCCATTTGCTATTCCGGAACAGTTTGCTGGAGGCTCGCTTTGAGAAGCGTACCATAAGGCTGACCGGTTACGGGCTCTACCACGATGGGAACACAAACCCCGATTTTTACCGAGGCACCCTTTTTGACAATTCGACCTAGTGCATATCGAAATTCGTAGTGACCATTCCAAGCTAGGACAGGTTGCTTACCCGATTATAGGTTGTTTGAAACCGCTGCGTGCGTAGTGAAACCCTAGCTCCTGACAAAATAGGACAGGGAAACCCTACCCCAACATAGGGGTGTTTTGGCTCTCATTTGCCTGCTATGTGCTTTAAGAGTGTGCCTCTACAAGGAATGCATGTATCAGTTTGCAAGTCTGGGTATCAGGCCTGAGGGCATCAGCATTTGAGAATCAGTTTTGCCTGAGGGTATCAAATTCAGTTTCGGGGCAGTAATTTGGGGAACAGTGATCAGTGGTCGAATACAGTTATTCAGCTATGCTCATATCTATTTTGGTGAAATCAGGCTGAGATGCTGTCTGTTTTCTTTTTTTGCAAGGTAGTCTCAGAACCATAGCTTCAGAAGGCTCCAACATCCCCCGGGTACATTGGACTTGTGTTGATAGACTTTATTAGGTCAGAGATTCGGTTCAGAGCAACCAGTGCTTCCTTCGCCAGTGGTAAGGCAAGAAAAGGCCAATCAGGCACAGATCACCCGTTCAACAGTCCCCAGTTCAGCGGTCATTATCCACCTCACACTGTGCGCAGTTGGGCTGAGATATCTGTTTCCACCTCAGAAAGGGGATACACACTTATTCAGTTAGATCAGCAGTTTTCAATTAGCATGGAAGAGATGATGCGTCAGCTCCAGGAAAGTATGAAAACCATGCAGCAGGACGCTGTTCGTCAAGCAGAATTTGTCAAACAACAAGCCAAGGTCATGGTTCAACAGGCAGAGTTAATTGCCAGGCTACAACAGCAAACCGGACCATCCGCTTCACACCAAGCTCCTCCCCCACCAAGAGTGCCAATACTTGGGGAGACAGCTAATGTCCAGGAAGATACGGACATTCCAACAGGGCCAGCTCCGCCTCTAATCCTACCCCAGCTATCCAAAGCACAGACCAACCTGCCGGATTCTCCCTTTGAGTTCGAGGTGGACCCCACGGCACTAAAAGTAAGCAAGCTTGAAAAGTTATTCAAGAAATCTCAGGGTGTGAAGTCCATTCCGGATATAGAGGATGGATACACCGATTCAGCGGTGACATTACCGGACCGGTTCAAGATGCCACATATCGATCGTTTCAATGGTTCTGGAGACCCAATGGTGCACCTCCACCTATTTTCTGATATCCTGAGGCCAATGGGTTTGACCACGGCCCAGAAGCTGTCACTATTCGGCTGAACCTTGTCTGGGATAGCCGTAATCTGGTATGCAAAATTGGAGAACTCTGCGAAATAGAACTGGGAAGAGATAGCTGAGGCCTTCGTTGCTCAATACTCCTCCAACACACAGATCGAGGTCACAACTCATGATCTTGAAGTCACCCGCCAAGAGCCAAATGAGGGTTTTTCAGAGTTTGTGACGAGATGGAGAGCAAAGGCCTCGATGATGACTACGAGGCCTTCCGACAAAGACCAGATAAGGATGGTTGTGCACAACCTCCAACCCAGGCTAATGCAAAAGATGATCGTCATACCCCTTCCCACCTTTGCGGGCCTACACGAGATTAGGGTGTAGATTGAGGATGCTATGAAGCAAGGCCTTATTGACCAGGAGAAGGAGCAGCCCAGGAGGGCGTTTACACGCAGTTCAAATGCGACCACCAATGGTGACGCAGCTACAAGATCTTCTAAAGTTGGAATGACCACCATCACCGCAAAAACAGCCACCCTCTTTGTTGGCACATCCAATCCAAACCCCCGAACTTCGGACTATCTACCCCGAGGCAAGAGGGTTTTCACCCCACTTTATATGCCTTTGTCTAAAGCTCTAGGGGTCCTACTCAGGAAAGGACATCTGAAACCGTTAGAACAACGGCCTCTGTCCGATCCTCTCCCTCCAAAGCATGACTCGGCTAAGTACTGTGCTTTCCATCAATAAACCGGTCATGACACTGACAATTGCGTCCATCTTCGCCACGAGATACAAAATTTGATTGACAACAAGGTCATCGTCGCACCGGGTCCTGAAAAGTCTATCGGCACTTGATCCATAAACTCCTAGGGGATAATGTGACCATGTGATCAGGGGGATGAACCACCTGCGGATGGCACTCAGTTCACTCCAACTATGGGGATGGCACGCACTATTTTGAGCATTTGCGAATGCTGTTTACTTTACTTTCTGACTTGGGTATTGGGTCAGTCTTGTTGTGTTGTACAGAGTCAGTCTTTTCTTACTGAGTGAAACACCGGGATACGTCCCTATGTTTCTTCCTTTTCGGGTTAAGAGCATTCTGGAATACGATTTCCAATGTCCTTGAAAGCCATTCCGAAACCCGGGATACTCCTAATGTTTTTCCTTCTTTTAGAAACACCGGGAATACGTCCCTATCGTTTCTCTCCTTTCGGTTAAGAGGCATCTTGAATACGTTCCAATGCTTGAGCCATTCCGAAACTCCGGGATATGTCCCTATGTTTTTCTTCTTTTCGAAACACCGAGCATACGTTCCTATGTTTCTCCCTTTTCGGTTAAGAGCATTGGGAATAACGTTCCAATGGCTTTGAGCATTCCGAAACCACGGGAATCGTCCCTTTGTTTCTTCTCTTTATATCAGAACAACACTGGGAATGTTCCTATGTTTCTCCCTTTATTCATAAACATGGGATAGCGTGTCTCATTTTCTTGACCTATTCAGAACACTGGATATGTCCCTAATGTTTGCTCCTTTTTTTATTGCAAAACACTGGATATGTCCCTATGTTTCTCCTTCTATTCCACAGGAATAGGTTACTCTACCTACTGGGATTGTTCCCTATTTCTTCAAAACTGTTGTTCCTACTTCTGAACACTGGGTTCCATTCTCCTGCATCTGTCATGCAAAACTTTATTCAATGTGTTGTTATGCTTCCCCTTCGCATTGTTATGCGTGCACACTTAGGTTTGCATTGTCCATGCCATCCTCTTCACTTGCGTCTTACGCACTTTTTCAACTTGCATTGCCTAGCAAATTCTGACATATTGTTACCTGTTGAGTTTCTTTCTTTTTACATGGCACGTATTATATGTATGGTTCAGAATTTGAAAGCTGGTGCGACCAGACGAAGCCGGACGGTATGTAATTCTCCGTGTGAGACGTGCGAGAAATTGTATAATTCTCTCACATCAGTTTCCTGCAATGAAATATAGTTTCGATTTGTAATTCGTTTAAAATTGTTGCATTTATTTGTGTATAGTTTGCCTTCATTACAGTTGTCTTTGCATACTAAATGAGTTATGTTCGGCTTTTGTGCATATCGTTTGCATTTTGCCTCCTGCGGGTACACTTCTACTTATCCCACCGTTTGTCTTAAGTTTTCGGCCTTGTCAAAAATGGGTTCGTCTCTGGGCTTTGACATTCCATCCGTCGGTATGACTTTTCGGTTCTGTCAAGGGGTGCAACTGTACAAACCTCATTTTTGACCGAGCCTTAAAGACTCAGACGTCATCATTTGAGCGCTCGTGATGGTGCATGTTGTGCTCGTTTTGAGGTTTCGGAGTTTTCGGCTGAAAGCCTTACCTTCGGATCAAGGACTCGTTTTGTGCTTTGCTCGGTTTGCGAACCAAGGTTTTGTTTTCTCTTCCCGAAGGAGGGACGAGGTCTGCGTAGACCATCTCTCAGTGGGCCGTACGGCCTACTTTTTTGTGGTCCGTAGACCCTGTTCCCTTTTGGAGACCAAGTCTTTGAATTTCGAGCAGTCGCCGATCGTCGCGCCTCGTTTCGGGACCGCTTAACTTTCTCCGTTTGGTACGGTTTTTTGGAGAGCTTGAACATTTTTGGAACTTCGTTTAGCTTCTTGAGGACAGCTTGAACTTCTTGAACCTTGTTTTAAGTCTTCTTGAGGAAGCTTGAAACCTTTTTGAACCTTCATGTTTTAGCTTCTTGAGGAATGCTTGATCGCTTTGAACCCTTTTTTTTAGCTTCCTTGAAGAAGCTTGAAACCTTTTGAACCTTTGTTTTAGCTTCTTGAGAAAACTTGACCTTTTGAACCCTGGTTTTAGCTTTTGAGAAAGTTTGAACCTCTTGAAACCTTTGCTCCTAGCTTCTCCAAGAAGCTTAAAACCTTTGCTCTAGCTTCCCAAGAAAAGCTTGCCCTCTTGTTCTGTCCTATAAGAGAGGTGCTCCCTCTCGGCTTTAGAGAGGTTGAAAAAAAAATTTGGTCTAAGGAAAAGCACATATATCTCTCTATATCTCTACATTCAGGCTTTAGAAAGGGTGTTTGTTTTCTTAGGCCTTTAACAACCACACCTCTAGCCACAGCAACCTCCACAATTGAATCTATTTAGGTTCTTGGATGGGTCTTGAGAGGTCTCAAAGAGCTGGTTTTTTGGTCCAGAAACTGCTAGTTTTGCTGAAATACAAGGGTAAACACATTATTCCCTCTTTTAAGCTTATTTTGCTCCATATTTTAGCCTATACTTGAAAGCATTTTGAGCTTTGGTGTAAACTAAAAAAGTCTTATTTTGAGTCCCTTACCATGTTTGTTTAGATCATTTTTTCCGTTGGAGTCATCTAACCCCCTTGCAATCTTCATTTTAACCTTGTTTTGACCATGCCTTAGAGCATATTGTGTTGACCTTTGTTTGGCCTTTTAGCCCACTGAAAATCCAAATGATTTTCAATGGCTAGCATGCATTTTTGAGTGCCAAATAATCAAGAGAAGGGGTGACCCTCTCTCTCCTTGTTTTTGTTTTTTCTAGCATTTTTGGCCTTACAAAGGAGCCCTTATTTGCATGCTTCCAAACCATGTTTCAGGCCAATCTTTCGATGAGTTTTAAGGACCTGCATAGGCTCTTTCCAAGCTTTTGTTTTTCCATATTGGATGTCCATCTGCATGTGTGTAGATAACCCTCTTCATAGCATATCAAAGGAGCATCTCATTCTTTTGCATGCATTAACCATTGGTTTCACAGTGGTTTTTGGGCTTTATTTGGCATGTCTACCTCTGAATTTAGTGGCGTCTTGATTGCGCTCACATGCTGTAGTGCAAATCCTCTTTACTAGTTACCATTGCAAATGCCTATTTTTGGCCTTTGATTCTAGCACTTTTTGGCGCATATGCCTAAACCTGATTTTGTGCATGTTTTGGAACTGCCTTAGGCTCTGTTTTTGGGCATCATGGTCGATGATGTTTGCTATGCATGGTTTGTAGTCAAATACCCTTTGCCGTAGCTTTGGTTTTTATGAAGCCTATTGCATGCGTATGTTTGAGGTGGTTTTCCATGTTTTGGCATCATTGTGAATCATATTTTCAGAGCTTATATGTATGCATATTCCCATGTTTTCCACTCTTTTAATGTGTTTGAGAGTTATGCATGAATACCTCATTTTTTGGGAAATCCAATTGCATGAGCTTTCATTTCCCATGCTTTGCGAGCCATCATTTTAGTCCAATAGTTTGCTACTGTTTGGCCTCGATGCATTGTGTGAGGTGTTTGCATGATTCGAGACCATCTTGCATGTCATTTCAAAGCTGGAAAATATGTGATTGTATGCCCATAATTTTCATGCTTACCATGCTTTGGTTGGAGAGTTGCCTTGTTGCCTTGTGTTGGTCCTTGCATTTGTGCATGTTTTTGCATATGTTGGTTGTTGCTTCATTTTCATCATGTATGGCCACTGGGATTTGAGTGTGGCTGAGGCCTATTCTTTAGTTTTAAGTCCATTTGCTATTATGTATGCCATAATCATGTTGTCTGCACCTTGGATCGTCCGCATTGTGTAAATGTCCTTGTTCATATCGTTCGTGCATGTCCAATTTCGTATGGTGCATTGCGTATCCATAATAGTTTCAAATGTTGCATTGAGTATGCGCATTTCTTAGTTCATTAAGCATGTGTATGCTAGTTGCATGTTTGCATATCATCCCATGCAGTGCTAGCAATGTTAGGTTGAATTGCGATGAGGTTGCATGCTAGTCCGTATTGTGTATAGCAAGTATATTGCATTGTGTTCGGAATAGGGTTTAGTCTAAACACGGAAAACAGAGGGAACGTTTCGTACTCCAAGTGACGAAACGTGCCTCATTTCGTCACCGACACTCCGGATTAACCATGACGGAGTTTATGACCTTATTGTGTTTTATATGTGGCATGTCATTTTACATCGAGTCGTTGCATCCGACTCCTGCGGCCATCATTATGGAGATGGCGTGATTGGTGGCACGAGGATCGAGGACTACACTCCCCTGGCAGCTTGTGCATATGATGGGGAGAGTGGTCATGCACACATATGTTGAAAATACTTTTGCCATGCCCCTTTCTCGCTCTCTATTGCAGCAAACCAGAAACTCAGCAGCAAAAACTGGTCAGCAGCCTTTGGAGCTATTGTATAGTTTCTGGGACCTAGTTTGCAAACAGAGGGCAATCGGGGCGATCGCGATGATTTCCCGAAGACATGCACGATTGAGCAGCATGCATCCCTAATCATTCGGTAACAAAGCTGAGGTAGTCCTTTTTGTTTAATTTGCATGCAATTTCTGTACTTACTTTAGTTTAATTCGTTATTAATTAAATGTTGTGTAATAATTAGTTTAATTACCTTAGATTAGCTAGTTTATTCCCTGTACTAATTCATGTCGGACCTCCGAGGAGGGCAATGTTTGTAATAAAGTGTTGCGTGTGTGTGTGATTGCACAAGCCTTCCAACCCCACGTTTTCTCTCCTTTTATTTTACCAACTTAATGATGGTTAGTTAGGGCAACGTTTCCAATTTAACATACTTATGATCGCATGTTGCATCCATCTTATCTGTCTTGCATGGCACAGCGGCTCGGCTTGCATCATACTACTGCATTTTATTTCAATTCCGAGTTGAATACGTGTATTAGTTTGTTGCATTTCATATGCTATTTTAAGAATAAGCCGAGCCTATCTTTAGTGCATTTTGTCATGTGTTTGCATAGGCATTTCAGCATAGTTAGGTTCATGCATGATTTTCTAAATTTAGTTTCTTTCTTTGGCTTGGAGTACTCGGTAAGTATTTATCCTTTAGCATCCTGCATGCGTGTGAGTGACTGCCATGATGCATGGCTTAACCATAATGAGTATTTGCTTATGTGATATGAACTGCCTGAATGCCAATGGGTGAAGCGTTGGGATTATTTGAATTGGAACAATTCCCCAATTGAGAGTTTTTAAGCCCACTTGAGATGGGCAAAATAATGTTTTCTTAAGCCCAACTTGGGGTGGCAAATCCATGTCTTAGCCTAGCTTGCGAGTAGCAACCATCAAACATCTTTTCGAATAAACAAACATGAAATAGTTTGTTCCAACTCAAAACGATCCAATCATATACTTGTATGTTTGTTGTGCATCACATAGTAATTCTAGGCTAATAACCGGAATAAGGCACTCAATTTTTCAAACTCGGATTAAAATTGATGTTTACTCATACATGGTTAGTAAAAGGCCGATCTTTGAATCGGGCGAGCGGGGGTGCTACAAAGTGATTCTTCCCAATCGTACCCAAGTTCTCCTGAGTCCGAGGCAACTTTGGGTAATGTGGACACGTGGCCTTAGGCACGATTTAGGGTTTCTAAATTCCTCCCGAAATAAAATATTTAGGTTGGCGACTCCTGTATCTGGCAAAGCAGTCCATGTTTTGGCACTTCTTTCCAAAAATCATTTTTCAAAACGTTTGCCGGATTTGGACTCTTTTTGATGATTCATGGTCTTGCATTGCACTCGCAAGATTAGATACAAGGACCGTGACATTGAAGTCCAAACGTGTAAGCCCCATGACAAAACGGGAATTTCTCCCAGGACGTTCGGGGACGTCTACAGTTTCTTTCTGGCGACTTTGCTGGCGACTTTAGAGAACTTGCTCGAACTCATGATTCTTGTTTTGAACTACACTATGTGTTTCTTTGCATTTGCATGTGCATTGGTGCGCCATGTTTGGGATACGTAGGCAACTTCATCCTGAAGTCCAGCCACAAACACTCCCAAATGGATTGTGTCCATGTAATGGTTTTGCTCATCTTTGTTTTCTCTGTATCCAAGAGTTTGGTTGTGATCGTCACTCTGAAGGCTGATTACAATGCGCAGCGGTGCTATCCAAACAAAGGAAAACTTTCCGTTGCCATACAATGCGCCGCAATACCATTCAAACAAGGGGTAACTTTCCGTTGCCATTCAGTGTGTTGCGATGCCGTTCAAACAAGGGGCAATTTTTCATTGTTTTGGATCTGAGGTTGTACATCTCAAGAGTAAGTTCCGTGCTCGTAGAGCAGTGGCCGTTTGCAAAAATAGTTTTTGAGAATTTTTACTGAGGTTGACTAATTTTCTCGAAAATTATTTCACTTTTCCAAAACTAGACCATTTTTTGGACCCAAAAAGAAAAATTTTCAGTGCTCATAACCTAACTTACATGATTTTAAAATCAGAAAGTTGAACAAGCATGTTAATCTTACTCTCATGTTGGTCAAAATTACTTTAGTAGAAAACCGAAACCAAAAAAAAATGGTCAAAATGATGAACTAGGGGCACAGTTGAGTCAGGCTCCCTGTCTGTTTCCTCATTGTCAGCATACTTGCCAGAATGGGCACTCTAGTTGCCAGAAAAGGGCACAACTGAAGCTAACAAACAAAGGGCTGAAAGCTCTCTCATCCTCCGAGCAGTGAGGTATCAAGCCAAGTGCGAAGCACGAATTGGAATGGATCAAGATATTCCATTCCCTCATCTGGACAGATCTGATCATGTCCAAACTCCCCAGCAGAGCATCGTCAACCAATGCCAACTGCAGATTTGCTACACATCCAGTTGTAGCGCAACCTCTCTGTGGGAGAAACTCACTGTTGTGAACAAGAAGAAGAATCTAACGGAAGGCTACGGGCAAGAGCCCGGAACTTTCTGTTTATCCATCAACCGCCCAAGGAAGGGATTAAAAAAAATGAGAGATTGAAGAATAGAGAGATGTGCGCTGAGAGGAAAAGTGAGGAAATGGCTTTTTCAGAAAAATAGAGCCTGAGGGCCGAGTGATGTGAGGACCACAAGTAAGGAAGGGTGGGAAACATACCCGGAGAACTGGCTCCTCGTGACCTGAGAGGTCTCTCATCTTTGGAATACGTCTGAGTGTCATGTCTTTTGTTTTGTTTGTCTCGATTCTTGTTTTGAGTCGTTTCGAGTGTTACCCGATGTGTTTAGGTTGTTTACCTTTTACTTTTCTTTATCGAGTCGTTTTCGCTGTGTACAGTCGTAGGCTTAATACCCGGTTAAAAACTTATCTCTTAATTTCAAAAAAATCGTTTTGTGCCTAGAGTACCGTGCCATTCTCCACATTTGTGCAAAACAAGATTTGTTCTTTCATAAAACTACAGGGTTCGACCCAGGTCACATGAGAACAGTAAAACAAGGACCTATCTGAAGCTATATAGATTCCAGACTGCAAAACAAAAGAAAAGAGGGAAAATTCAGAGCATCTGAGTGTGTTTCAACTTCTGCAAGTTCCGTCATTGCATCCTGTCTGTCCAGAATGAGCCGTGTGCTGTTACGGGCTGCGTGTTCAGAATAAACGGAGTACTCTGTTATGAGCTGTATCTTCAAAATAAACAGACTACCATGTTATGAGCTGTGTGTTCGGAATGAGCAGTGTGCTATACGAGCTATAAGTTCAAAGTGAACAGAATACTGTGTTGATTGTTTCAGAGCCAGGATGGCAATCAGACGTGCTCTCCTTGAGGACCATTCCCCTTCAGTGTAAAGCGGTTTACTGCCACTCACTCCATGAGGTGCTTTCTAAAGTGCCGTTTTGTCTGTTTATTGCATTCCCTAAACATCATGCTCTACATTGCTTGTAACATGTACTGTATCATCGTATTTATTGCGTTTATTTGCATCTTGTGTTATCTTGTATCATTTATCCTTTTACGTCGAGCTGCGTTTAGGATCGTTGTCCTTCGGGACTTTCTCAGGTTGCGCCGAGCACGCACCTGATAGTTTGTTGGACCTCCTCTCACGATTTCAGCGTGGTTTGAGTGTCCCTTTCCTCACACGATTTCAGCGTGTTTGAAATGTATCTCAGGTTACGTCGTGTACGCACCTGGGCGGTTTGTTTTCGGATCTCCTCTCGCGATTTTAGCGTGGTTTGAGTGTCCATTTCCTCACACAATTTCAACGCATTTGGAATTTATCTCAAGTTGCGTCGTATACGCACCTAGGCGGTTGTTTTCGAGCCTCTTCTCGCGATTTTAGCTTTGTTAGAGTGTTCTTTTCCTCACACGATTTCAGCATGTTTGAAATTCATCTTAGCTTGCATTGTTATGCACGCTCCTTTCCGAAACATCGGGATACGTCCCTATGTTTCTCCCTTTTCGGTTAAGAGCATCTGGAATACGTTCCAATGCTTGAGCCATTCCGAAACACCGGGATATGTCCCTATGTTTTTTCTTTTTTTCGAAACACCGAGATACGTTCCTATGTTTCTCCCTTTTCGGTTAAGAGCATCTGGAATACGTTCCAATGCTTGAGCCATTCCGAAACACCGGGATATGTCCCTATGTTTTTTCTTTTTTTCGAAACACCACTTGCTTGTTTTGTATTTGTCTTTTTGTTTTCTTTTGAGTCTGTTTCTGCCTTGGAGCCAGTAATGCCAATAGATCTGAATGAAATAGCAGTGATTTTCACACTCTTGTGTTTCCTTCTGCCTTGCGCCAGTTGTGCCAGAAAACTTGAATGGAACGACAGTGCTCTTCACCTGCTCATTTGTGCCTTGAAATTGTTGCATGGACCTAAGTTTTTCAAAACTTTTTCAAACACTGCGGTGAAAATGAAGAGAAAGGAATTCCTCGGGATTTGTAAAAAAAATTGATCATTTGAGAGAAAGAGAGGCATGCTAAGGCCTTAATGAATGAGATAACGCTTGTTAATGTGAGTACTGAGAAGGATCCTGGCTTGATCCAGATTGGTTCTACACTGTCTTCAGCGCAAGCGATTTGTCGTTTTCTTAAAAGATTTCAAAAAAATATTTTGCGCGGTCCTGCGAAGGCCTGTGTGGAATCGCTCTTGAGATTGTGCAGCCTAGGATCGCTCTCAGCCTCGAGACTCAACCCCTTGCTTTCGAACCTTGAACTTTGATTCAGAATGCTCAACGATCAACCAAAATGTAAGGCCCGTGTGGCCGGATCAGAAGCAGCCCATGAACTAGGGGCGACAATATCAGATGTGATCAAAGGAAGCTTGTGAAGCTAGATCAAAAGCAGCCCTTCAACTAGGGCCAAAAATGTCAAATGTGCTTGAAGAGTCAAAAATGGGGTCATTGCTCAAGCTAATGAAGATCGGCAAGAATGCCAAATCCCAGGAGGGAAGAAAGAAGAAAGTATTGCTAAAGGATAACCGAGTTCCTATCCACAACACTAGGGGCAAATTCAGCCCTTCATTGGATGGACTTCTACATCATCAGCGAACAGCAGCCATTTTCTTGGACTCAGATGGCTCCGAGATTTCAAACCATTCAACATGGACAAAGCTAAACTTTTGCCCTTGAGAGGCTCGTGGGGCCGAAAACCTGGAAGGGCGACCCAGGCAAAAGTTAGAGCAAGAAAAAGAAGAAAAAGAACACAAAAAAGAAAAATGCAAAGAATGAAAAAAAGAAATGAAGAAAAGAAATGAAAAGAATTGAAAAGAAAATAAGAACAAAGCTCGCAAGGTTGAAAACCCAGAAAGGGCAGCCTTGGCAAAAGTTAGAGCGCAAAAGAAGAGATTAATACTCGAGTGTACCTTAACCCGAACTACGTAAGGCTTGATTTCCATGTTTGGGATACGTAGGCAACTTCATTTTGAAGTCCAGCCACAAACACTTCCAAATCGACTGTGTCCATGTAATGGTTCTGATCATCGTTGTCTTCTCTGTATCCAAGAGCTCGGTTGTGATCGTCACCTTGAAAACTGGTTACAGTGTGCTGCGGTGCTATTCAAACAAGGGGCAACTTTCCGTTGCCATACAGTGCGCTGCGGTGCCATTCAGACAAGGGGCAACTTTCCGTTGCCATTCAGACAAGGGACAATTCTCCTTCAGATCTGAGGTTGTGCATCTCGAGAGTAGGTTTTGTGCTCATTGAGCAGTGGCCGTTTGCAAAAACAGTTTTGAGAATTTTTACTGAGGATGACTAATTCTCTCGAAAATTATTTCACTTTTCCAAAACTAGACCATTTTTTGGACCCAAAAAGAAAAATTTTCAGTGCTCATAACCTAACTTACATGATTTTAAAATCAGAAAGTTGAACAAGCATGTTAATCTTACTCTCATGTTGGTCAAAATTACTTTAGTAGAAAATCGAAACCAAAAAAAAATGGTCAAAATGATGAACTAGGGGCACAGTTGAGTCAGGCTCCCTGTCTGTTTCCTCATTGTCAGTATACTTGCCAGAAAGGGCACTCTAGTTGCCAGAAAAGGGCACAACTGAAGCTAACAAACAAAAGGCTGAAAGCTCTCTCATCCTCCGAGCAGTGAGGTATCAAGCCAAGTGCGAAGCACGAATTGGAATGGATCAAGATATTCTATTCCCTCATCTGGACAGATTTGATCATGTCCAAACTCCCCAGCAGAGCATCGTCAACCAATGCCAGCTGCAGATTTGCTACACATCCAGTTGTAGCGCAACCTCTCTGTGGGAGAAACTCACTGTTGTGAACAAGAAGAAGAATCTAACGGAAGGCTACGGGCAAGAGCCCGGAACTTTCTGTTTATCCATCAACCGCCCAAGGAAGGGATAAAAAAAAATGAGAGATTGAAGAATAGAGAGATGTGCGCTGAGAGGAAAAGTGAGGAAAGGGCCTTTTCAGAAAAACAGAGCCTGAGGGCCGAGTGATGTGAGGATCACAAGTAAGGAATGGTGGGAAACAATACCCGGAGAACTGGCTCCTCGTGACCTGAGAGGTCTCTCGTCTTTGGAATACGTCTGAGTGTCGTGTCTTTTGTTTTGTTTGTCTCGATTCTTGTTTTGAGTCGTTTCGAGTGTTACCCGATCTGTTTAGGTTGTTTACCTTTTACTTTTCTTTATCGAGTCGTTTTCGCTGTGTACAGTCGTAGGCTCAATACCCGGTTAAAAACTTATCTCTTAATTTCAAAAAAATCGTTTTGTGCCCAGAGTACCGTGCCATTCTCCACATTTGTGCAAAACAGGATTTGTTCTTTCATAAAACTACAGGGTTCGACCCAGGTCACATGAGAACAGTAAAGCAAGGACCTATCTGAAGCTATATAGATTCCAGACTGCAAAACAAAAGAAAAGAGGGAAAATTCGGAGCATCTGAGTGTGTTTCAACTTCTGCAAGTTCTGTCATTGCATCATGTCTGTCCAGAATGAGCCGTGTGCTGTTACGGGCTGCGTGTTCAGAATAAACGGAGTACTCTGTTATGAGTTGTATGTTCAAAATAAATAGACTACCATGTTATGAGCTGTGTGTTCGGAATGAGCAGTGTGCTATACGAGCTATAAGTTCAAAGTGAACAGAATACTGTGTTGATTGTTTCAGAGCCAGGATGGCAATCAGAAGTGCTATCCTTGAGGACCATTCCCCTTCAGTGTAAAGCGGTTTACCGCCACTCACTCCATGAGGTGCTTTCTAAAGTGCCGTTTTGTCTGTTTATTGCATTCCCTAAACATCATGCTCTACATTGCTGGTAACATGTACTGTATCATCGCACTTATTGCACTTATTTGCATCTTGTGTTATCTTGTATCGTTTATCCTTTTACGCTGAGCAGCATTTAGGATCGTTGCCCAACGGGGCTTTCTCAGGTTGCATTGTGCGTGCACCTGGGTGGTTGTTTTCGGTCGTCTTCTCACGTTTTCAGTGTGGTTAGAGTGTTCCTTTCCTTACACGATTTCAGTGTGTTTGGAATTCATCTTAGCTTGCATTGTTATGCACGCTCCTTTCCGAAACACTGGGATATGTCCCTGTGTTTCTCCCTCTTTGGTTAAGAGCACTTGGAATACGTTCCAATGCTTGAGCCATTCCGAAACACCGGGATACGTCCCTATGTTTCTCCTTCTTTTTGAAACACCGCACTGGGATATGTCCCTATGTTTCTCCTTTATTCCTAAACACTGGGATATGTCCCTATGTTTCTCCTTTATTCCTAAACACTGGGATATGTCCCTATGTTTCTCCTTTATTCCTAAACACTGGGATATGTCCCTATGTTTCTCCTTTATTCCTAAACACTGGGATATGTCCCTATGTTTCTCCTTTATTCCTAAACACTGGGATATGTCCCTATGTTTCTCCTTTATTCCTAAACACTGGGATATGTCCCTATGTTTCTCCTTTATTCCTAAACACTGGGATATGTCCCTATGTTTCTCCTTTATTCCTAAACACTGGGATATGTCCCTATGTTTCTCCTTTATTCCTAAACACTGGGATATGTCCCTATGTTTCTCCTTTATTCCTAAACACTGGGATATGTCCCTATGTTTCTCCTTTATTCCTAAACACTGGGATATGTCCCTATGTTTCTCCTTTATTCCTAAACACTGGGATATGTCCCTATGTTTCTCCTTTATTCCGAAACACTGGGATATGTCCCTATGTTTCTCCTTTATTCCAAAACACTGGGATATGTCCCTATGTTTCTCCTTTATTCCAAAACACTGGGATATGTCCCTATGTTTCTCCTTTATTCCAAAACACTGGGATATGTCCCTATGTTTCTCCTTTATTCCAAAACACTGGGATATGTCCCTATGTTTCTCCTTTATTCCAAAACACTGGGATATGTCCCTATGTTTCTCCTTTATTCCAAAACACTGGGATATGTCCCTATGTTTCTCCTTTATTCCTAAACACTGGGATATGTCCCTATGCTTCTCCCCTCCAACCTGCATTGTCATGCACACTTTATCTGCATTGTTATGCTTCCCCTTCGCATTGTTATGCGTCACACATAGGTTGCATTGTCATGCATCCCTCGACTTACGTCATTACGCACTTTTCACTTGCATTGTTATGCATATTCCTGACAATATTGTACCTGTTGAGTTTCTTTCTTTTACAGGCACGATATTGTATGTGCGGTTCATTTGAAGCTGGTACAACCAGACGAACCGGACGGTATTGTATTCTCCGTGTGAGACGTGACGAGAATTGTATAATTCTCTCGCATCCTTTAGGTTGCATTGTCATGCATCCCTCGACTTGCGTCATTACGCACTTTTCACTTGCATTGCTATGCATATTCCTGACAATATTGTACCTGTTGAGTTTCTTTCTTTTACAGGCACGATATTGTATGTACGGTTCATTTGAAGCTGGTACAACCAGACGAACCAGACGGTATTGTATTCTCCGTGTGAGACGTGACGAGAATTGTATAATTCTCTCGCATCCTTTCTGCATGAAATATAGTTTGATTTGTATTCGTTTAAAATTGTTGCATTTATTGTGTATATTTGCTTCATTATACCTGTCTTTGCATAATCATGAGTTATGTTCGGCTTTGTGCATATCGTTTTGCATTTTGCCCCTGCCTACGGGCACATCTCTTGTTTATCCCGCATGTTTGTCTAAGTCTTCGGCCTTGTCAAAAATGGGTCGTCTCTGGGCTTTGACATTCACTCCCGTCGCGTATGACTTTCGAGTTCTGTCAAAGAGGGGCAACTGTAGACACCCCATTTTTGACCGACCTTAAGACTCAGACGTCATCGATTGAGCGCTCGGTGATGGTGCATGTTGTGCTCATTCTGAGGTTTCGGAGTTTCGGCTGAGAGCCTTACCTCCGGACCTCGGGACTCTTTTGTGCTTTGCCCCGATTTGCGAACCAGGTTCTGTTTTCTCTTGCCGAAGGGAGGGAGAGGTCCCGTAGACCATCTCTCAGTGGCCATAGGCTACTTTTCATAGTCGTAGACCACTGTTCCCGTTTGGAGACCAGTTTTCAGTTTTCGGAGCCGTCGGCCGTGCGTCTCGGTTCGGGACCGCTTAACTTTCTCCGTTTGGCACAGTTTTTGGAGAGCTTTAACATTTTGAACCTTCGTTTTAGCTTCTTAAGGAAGCTTGAACCTTTTGAACCCTTGTTTTAGTTTCTTGAGGAAGCTTGAACCTTTTGAACCGTCGTTTTAGCTTCTTGAGGAAGCTTGAGCCTTTTAAACCCTTGTTTTAGCTTCTTGAAGAAGCTTGAACCTTTTGAACCTTTTTTTAACTTCTTGAGGAAACTTGAACATTTTGAACCCTTGTTTTAGCTTCTTGAGAAAGTTTGAACCTCTTGAACCTTTTCTTTAGCTTCTCCAAGAAGCTTGAACCGTTGCCTCTAGCTTCTCCAAGAAGCTTGAACCCTCTTGTTTCTCTATAAGAGAGGGCCTCCCTCTCCTTTAGAGAGGTTGAAAAAAACTTTGTCTAAGGAAAAGCACATATATCTCTCTATATCTCTACATTCTAGGCTTAGAAAGGGTGTTTGTTCTTGGCCTTTAACACCACACCTCATAGCCACACACCTCCACCATTGATCTAAGGTTCTTGGAAGGTCTTGAGAGTTCTCAAAGAGCTAGTTTTTGGTCCAAAAAGCTGCTGGTTTTGCTGAAGCTACAAGAGTAACACACTATTCCCTCTTTTAAGCTTTCTTTTGCTCCATCTTTTAGCCATACTTGAAAGCATATTTGAGCTTTGGTGTAAACTAAAAAAAGTCTTATTTTGAGGCCCTTAACATGCTTGTTTCAGATCATTTTTCCGTTGGGGGTCATCTACCCCCTTTGCATGCCTCATTTTACCTTGTTTTGAGCCATGCCTTAGAGCATTTGTGTTGGCCTTTGTTTGGCCTTTTAGCCACTAAAATCCAGTGGATTTTTAGTGGCTAGCATGCTTATGAAAGTTGAGAGTTTCATTTTGTCAAATTCATGAAGTTTATGGTTCAAATTTTGATGAATTCATGGAATTTTGGAACAATGGGCTAAAACTAACTTCAAATATATGTATTTGAAAGTGTTCTTGCATGTTTGAGTGAGTCATGCATGAATTTGGAGCCTTAAAGTTGTGTTTGAAGCTCAAACAGAATTTTGGAAAATCCAAAATTCGAGCAGTTCGCTCAAGGGATAGAAGTGTCGCTCGAGCGTACATTTTAAGCTCCCAACACTTTTGTAGACATTGGGGTTGGCTCAAGCGATCAAAAGACCGCTCGAGCGACCACCCTTTATTTTTAATCTTGGCTCAAGCAACCAAAATGTTGACTCGAGCGTAAAATGAGAAAATCCAGTACTTTTACAGACCAAGAAGTCCACTCAAGTAACCAATATTGCACTCGTGTGAAGTGCCCTATTTTTGACAAGTTATTTTATGTTTCCATTTCCATTCTTTTTCATTTCTGAGCATTCTTAGGCATATATTGAGCATCTTAAATAAACTAAAGAGTTAGAAAGAAGCCTAAGAAATATAAACGAATTTGAGAATGGATTAAATTGTATTGTAACCCAATTTTCGTATGTGCTATGAATTGTGTAGGGTCAATCGCGAGGACGAATCATTGTATGCCATATTTCATGCTTACCATGCTTTGGTGGAGTTGCACTTTGTGCCTTAGGTTTGGTCCCTTGCATTTGTGCATGTTTGCATGTGTGTTGTTGCTTCATTTTCATCATGTATGGCCACTGATTTGAGTGTGGCTGAGGCCCATTCATTTTAGTTTAAGTACATCTTGCATTATGTATGCCATATCCATGTTGTCACATGCTTGATCATCGCATTGTGTATGCCTTGTTCATGTCTTCGTGCATGTCCATCTTCGCATGTGCATTGCATATGCCATATAGTTCATGTGCATTGAGTATGCCATTCTTAGTTCATAGCATTGTGTATGCTAGTTGCATGTTTGCATATCATCCCTCGCATGCTAGCATGATTAGGTTGCATTGCGTTTAGGGTTGCATGCTAGTCGTATTGTGTATGCCATGTATATTGCATTGTGTTTGGAATAGGGTTTAGTCCAAACACGGGAAACGAGGGACGTTTCATACTCTAAGTGATGAAACGTGCCTCGATTCTCGGTCGCCGACACTCCGGATTACCCATGATGGAGTTTAGGCCTTGTTGTGTTTATATGTACATTCATTTTACATCGAGCCGTGCAATCCAACTCCTCGGCCATCATGCATCGAGATGCGTGATTGGTGGCATTAGGATCGAGGACTACACTCCCTAGAGCTTGTGCAATGATGGGGAGAGTGGTCAGGTACATATATGTTGAAAATATTTTGCCATGCCCCTTTCTCGCTCTCTATTGCAGCAAACCGGAAACCAGCAGCAAAAACTTGTCAGCAACCTTCTGGAGCTTTGTATAGTGTTCTGGGACCAGTTGCAAACAGAGGCAAATCGGGGCATCGTGATGGATTTTTCGACAAGGCGACTTGAGCATGCATGCATCCCTATCATTCGAAACAGAGCTGAGGCAGTCCATTTTGTTTAATTTGCCTGCTAGTTTCCTTACTTACTTAGTTAATTCGTTAATTAATTAATGTTGTGTAATAATTAGTTTAATTAGCTTAGATTAGCTAGTTTATTCTGTACTATTCATTCGGACCCTCTGAGGAGGGCAATGTTGTAATAAGTGTGCGTGTGTGTGTGATGCATGCCTTCCAATCCCACGTCTTTCTTCCTTTTATTTACCAGCTTATGATGGTTAGTTTAGGGCACGTTTCAATTAGCATACTTATGATCATATGTTTGCATCCATTTATCTGTCTTGCATGCACCGGGCTCGGCGCATCATACTAACTGCATTGTATTTCAATTCCGAGTTGAATACGTGTATCAGTTGTTGCATTTCATATGCCATTCTAGAATAGCCGAGCCTATCTTAGTTGCATTTTTGCATGTGTTGCATTAGGCATTTCAGCATAGTTAGGATTCATGCATGATTTCTAATTAGCTTCTTTCTTTGGCTTGGAGTACTCGGTAAGTATTTATGCTTTAGCATCCTTGCATGCGTGTGAGTGACTGCCATGATAGCATGCTTACCATGAGGCTATTTGCTTATGTGATATAACTGCCTGAATGCCTGTGGGTGAAGGTTGGGTTATTTGAATTGGAACAATTCACCAATTGAGAGTTTTAAGCCCACTTAAGAGTGGCAAAATCATGTTTTCTTAAGCCCACTTGAGGGTGGCAAATCCATGTCTTAGCCTACTTGCGAGTAGTACCATCAAACCATCTTTCGAATAAACAAGCATGAAATGTTTTGTTCCAACTCAAACGATCCAGTCTATACTTGTATGTTGTGTGCATCACATAGTAATTCTAGGCTCATAACCGGAATAAGAGCACATAATGTTTTCAAAACTCGATATCATGGTTAGTAGAGGCCGATCTCTGATCGGGCGAGCGGGGGTGCTCACGAAGTGACCTTCCCCAATCGTACCCAAGTTCCCAAGCCGAGACAACTTTGGTGATGACGGACACGTTGCCTTAGGCACGAGTCAGGGTTTCCTAAATTCCCCCAAAATAAAATATTTAGGTGGCGACTCTGTATCTAGCAAAGTAGTCCATGTTTGGCACTTCTTTCTAAAAATCAGTTTTTCAAAATGATTTGCCGGATTTTGACTCTTTGACGATTCATCGGTCTTGCATTGCACTCCGCGAGATTAGATACAAGACCGTGACATTGAGTCCAAACTGTAGTAAGCCCCAATTGACAAAACGTGATTTCTCCCGGGACGTTCGGGGACGTCTACACCTCAGTAATAAGATCTGATAGTTGTAACTCTAAAATCTGACTTCTGTGCAGCTTTATAGTGAACACCGCTCGAGCCATGGAATGGCCGCTCAAGTAATGTGACTCAAGTGCGTGAAATCCATAAGTGCCTTTGCTCGAGTGGTAAAACTTCGCTCGAGCGGTTAGGTAAAAAAATCAGGCACAAATTACAATTGAAGCTATGTTTGTTTGTGAAATTGACAACACAAAGAGACCTAAAAATCTCCCCCTTTGTCAATTCCCGGACAAAACATTCTAACAATTATTCCAAACTGACACACACACTAGACATAAACTCCTAACCGCTCTAACACAGTGCAAAGCGAGCCACCTTGAGAGATTATAAAACACCACACACAAAAATAGCAAAAAATAATAAATATAATCCAAATAAATGACCAGAAATAATAAACATAATAATCCAAATAGCAAATAAGTCACCCCTTTTTTGTCCAGGAGAGACAAAGTTACACAAAACTGTCCAAAGAACCAACCCAATATGAACAACAAAATACTATCCAAGGGATAAAGAAAAAAGACAAAACATGTCCATGGACAAATAAAACAAAGATACATGAAACCAAAGTATGTCCATAGATAAAAAAGAGCACAACCAATCACTGATATGGTAGAGGTGGAGGCTGCTACATTTGGAGAAGGGATAAGATCTGAGCGAGCTGCAAGGATGACTGATCAACAGTATGCTCAATACGACTGAGTTAGTCATCAAATGCATCAATCTGAGCGTCCATCTGGTCTAGGCACTAGGTTATAGAATGCTCAAACTGACAAAGCTGGTCCCGAATAGTCTATGGACGGACATCACGCTCATCCTCACCGACAACCGCAGAATCGAGCTCGACCTCATTGGTGGTCTTCACCTGCATTAGAAGTACTTGCCCCGGAAGAATCCCCTTTAACATTTCTCGACTCTGGGAGACAATCTTTTTGGTAAATGGTTTGATTGGGGTTGCATACTTATCATCATTGGAAGTTGGAGTCTCAAGGGAGGTGAGAAAATGATTGATGAGTCAACCATAAGGACGACCTGAAGACTTTTTACCCCCAAAAACTGTTATCATTTTTTTGGATGAGGAGAGTTGCAAGATTAATGGACAGTTGGTGGTCTATATAGTATAAAACATAACCTTGTTCTTGGGTAATGTTGGAACTATGGGTGGTAACAATGGGTTGGCACAAAGAATCAGGTTAAGCAGCCAAAAATGAGAGAGGAGCTCATATTGTTTGATCAAAGCCCCTTTAACCCAAACTTTTAGTGTACCACACAAATCAAATGCTACTAGGTTGAAATAACAGGTGAGAGAGGCAAGAAATCGATAATAATAGTTCTAACGTGTGGTGTGACAACCCCGCTTTGTATTATACTATTAAGTGGTAATTATACTTACGATTATGTGTTTAATGTGAATTTGGATGCTAATTATGTGATTATGTATGTTCTTGAATTCATATCTGTTTATTGTAGGAAAATTTGTTCGGTATTCGGTAATAAGCTAAAATTGAGAGCCGTAAAGGCGACAAAAATCGAAATTGACTGTGTCATTATGATTAGCATAATTTTTAGAGCATACGGTGAAATTTAATTAAAAATTGATTCGGATAAAAATAATTAGATTAAATTCGATTAAACTGGAGCCTTTATTAATTAGCACTAAACCTTGATTAGCCATTTTGATTAGTCAAGCATATATATAGATTAAGTTATGTGTTTAGACTCATTTTGAACACTCAAAAATCTGAGGAGAGCCATTTTAGAGAGAGAGTGATCCATTCTAGAGAGAGAGAGAGATCATCTTTGAAGATTTGCTCAAGCGAATTGAGGATTGTGAAGAGTAGCTCAAGAATCTACTAATACAAGTGATAATCAAAGCTCTAGGTAAATAACTGAACTCTAATTCATGAGTTTAAGTTCATAATTATGTGAATTCAAAAAGAGTATGTAAATAAATGTAAGAATTGAGTTGAACAAGTGGAGATTAGGATCAATACGTGCATGCATGTATAAATTTGTTATATTTTCTCATATTTGAGTATAAACCATGATAATCATGTTGAATTGGGAGTTATTTGATACATGCATTCATGAGTCATAAGGTTATGAAACTCAATTCCATGTTTTGAAAATGAGATAACAAGAGTTCAAGCTAGATTCACATAAGTATGAAAGTTGAGAGTTTCATTTTGTCAAATTCATGAAGTTTATGGTTTAAATTTTGATGAATTCATGGAATTTTGGAACAATGGGCTAAAACTAACTTCAAATATATGTATTTGAAAGTGTTCTTGCATGTTTGAGTGAGTCATGCATGAATTTGGAGCCTGAAAGTTGTGTTTGAAGCTCAAACAGAATTTTGGAAAATCCAAAATTCGAGCAGTTCGCTCAAGGGATAGAAGTGTCGCTCGAGCGTACATTTTAAGCTCCCAACACTTTTGTAGACATTGGGGTTGGCTCAAGCGATCAAAAGACCGCTCGAGCGACCACCCTTTATTTTTAATCTTGGCTCAAGCAACCAAAATGTTGACTCGAGCGTAAAATGAGAAAATCCAGTACTTTTGCAGACCAAGAAGTCCACTCAAGTAACCAATATTGCACTCGTGTGAAGTGCCCTATTTTTGACAAGTTATTTTATGTTTCCATTTCCATTCTTTTTCATTTCTGAGCATTCTTAGGCATATATTGAGCATCTTAAATAAACTAAAGAGTTAGAAAGAAGCCTAAGAAATATAAACGAATTTGAGAATGGATTAAATTGTATTGTAACCCAATTTTCGTATGTGCTATGAATTGTGTAGGGTCAACCGCGAGGACGAATCAACCATCTGAACACTATGAGTGATATCTTAGTAAAGATATTTTCATGTGTGTTATTTTCTAAATACTACATGTGTGGTAAGTTTTCCAAACTCATGACTTTGTATTATAAATGAGTATTCTACCTATCCAATTCATAAAAGACTTGAAACGTAATTGATAAGCACGAAATTATAAGATTGGACCAAAGGTCATTTTGTATGAATACACAATAGGGTTGTTTGGTATGTTTGATGAGAATATGAAATGGGCCCGAGGCTATTTGGTATATTTGACAAGGACACGGAATGGGCCCTAGGTTGTTTAGCATATTGGACAAGATAGGCCTACCTAAGGTCATCTCACATATGAATTGGACCAAAGGTTATTTTGTATGATTGTTAAATGGACCAAAGGTCATTTTGAACAAGGAATTGATTGGACCAAAGGTCGTTTTCAATGTGAATATGATTATCTTATAAACGTACGCATGAATATGAATTTGAAAGTAATAGACCTAAGGTCATTTCGTACATACGATGTGATGGACCAGATGGTCATTTGTGCATGGATCCATCAAATATGAACATGATCTTGAATTGAATATATGCATAGATATGACTATGGAAATGTTGGACCCAAGGTCGTTATGTCCCTTTGACATGTACTATGTATAATGGATTGGACCAAAGGTCGTTCCGCTATGATTTGTTTAAGTACGTTATGAATGGGAATTTAGCAACTCTGGCTTAAACCCAACCTGTTTATTATTTTGGATTGGAGATTCCTTGTTGTATTTGGTTGTTCATGTCCTTATTCATCTTGTACTTCATTGAGTTTGGCTATTGGACTATCGTTGTCGTGTTTAGAACAAGTTGGTAGTTTGTTTTTCAAAATAAATTCTGCCCAAATTTTGGCCTCTTCGCTCGAGCCGTCTTTTGTTGCTTAAGCGGTCCTTATGAACTCTCAGTACTTTTGTAGGTCTACAAAAGTACTAGGAGGGTGGTGTTTTACCTCGAGCGGTCCTTTTTGCGCTCGAGCTATCATTCTTGCGCTCAAGCGGTCTTTTCGAACTCTCAGTACTTTTGTAGGCCCGCAAAAGTACTAGAGGGTGGTGTTCTTCGCTTGAGCGGTAACTTTGTTCGCTCAAGCGGTCTTACTTGCTGTATCTAGTCGCTCGAGCAACCATTCCTGCGCTTGAACAATCTGCTCGTATATCAATCCATAAAGTCACATTTTTGGATCACTTTTTCAAATCTCTCTCTCTCTCTCTCTCTCTCTCTCTCTCTATAAACACTCCAAATTCTCAGATCTCTTTCCTCTCTCTTTAGTTCTTGAATATTTGGCCCAAATACACCTTGATACACCAATTTCTCTACCCTAGTTCCTTTGTTAAAAAGGTAAAGCTTACCTAGAGTTTCGTTTTCTTCAGAGCAAAGTTCATTTTCGGCTTCGTCAAGTTCCAACTCTTCTTCTTCTTGGTTCTTGTGTTTGAGGTAAAGATTATTTTAACCCTTTTTATGATTTTTAACTTACTTATTTGCTTTCCCAAACAAGATAGTGATTTGGGGATTTTTGAATAAAACTTAGGGTTTGGTTTTGAAATCAAAAGAGGAGTTTTCAAAATGGGCTTGTCTATATGATTGTGGCTTTATATAAATGGTTGGGTTATGCTAAATGATGAATTTTATCTATGGAGATTGCTTTTTAAAGAAATGGGGTTTTGTCCTAAATTATGGGAATTTGATTTTTGAAGAGAGGAAATAGAATTGATGTTGGTTATATCGAATTGAAACAATGATGATAATGGTGGAGTTTGATATGAATTATCACTCCTACTTGGAAATATTGAAAAGTATATCTGTGTTAAAAATTTATTTATCTGTTTAGAGATATCTGTTTTGGGCTATTGGTAGAGGATAGCTATGATTGTTGTAGAAACTGCATGAGAATTAGGTAAATTGAAACTATTTTCTCATCCATATGCATTGAGCATTGTAAGATATCTAACATATTGAAAATGTTGTTGTTTTAAGAATAATGGGTGTACACCTTGGTGAATCGTGTAGTTATGGAATTATGTTGCCTTGTGTGTCCTTGGGGAAGTCCAGAAGGCTAGGTGTCGAGCATTCCAGTTAATACCGATAAAAATGACAAATTGGTAGTGCTTGTAGCCTACTTGCAGACACATCCTAGAGATTCTCAGTGTTGTATCTACTGCCCTGATTTCTATTGTAAAGCAAATAGATTATTGAATTGTGATGTAACCTAGCATTGCATGGTTTTGGAAAGAGATATAAAATGTTTTGACACATGCATTGCATATGTATTCACCTTATAACTCTGTTAAGATTCATACACTGTGTTAGAGAATCTTTACTAGGCTTTGGCTCACTCTATGTGAAAAATCATTTTCAGGTGCTGATGATATATCTTCGCCAAGGTAATAGCTTGGGAGAATTTGGAACAAAGAGCTTCTATTTTTGTTATTGTTGTATTTATTTTGTACAAGCCTAGGGCTTTATTTGTATTAAGTTTAAACTCACTTTTATCGCAACCACGTATTGACTTAAAAGTTGTAGCCATTAAGGCATTCATATATCTGTTTGACTTTTATTTCATATTATTAACTTGTGGCACATGCTATAGATTCAGTGTTAAGGCTTATGAAAGTATAAATGCATGTGTTACTCTTTTGTACACTTGAAGTATATGAATGGAAGGTGATTATGTTCGGAAATATATTGTTAATTAATGACTGCCATGGGATAAATATTGGTTATTATTTCGAAGCGTTACAACTTGGTATTAGAGCTACCGGATTCGAATACCTTGGGATCGTGGGGGAGTGGTTATTATCACAATGTGTTCCCTTGCTAGATGATATTAGGAATAAACCTGGTATGCTATGTGATAACATGCTTACGTGACTAAGTGGGTATGGGATTTAATTTCTAATTGATTAGGTCTACGAGTTTCTAGAAGTCCTGTCAGAAGAGCACTTGATCACTGTTATTTCTAATTAGAACTCTAGCAACATCGCGGGACGATCATTATCTAGAAAGGAAATCCGTATATGTTTATGTGACTACGTGCTTATATGGAGTGAATTAATTGTTGTCCACTGTTTTAGGACGCGAGTGAGTTAGTTTCGGCACATTTGTAAATGTGCTAATCTCTTGTGTTCCCTTTATTAGGATGTCAGGATGTGGACGTGGTGGTGGTAGACGTAGCAGGCCTAGACAGTAGAAGGTGCCATTACCAGATGATATTCCAGCGCAGGAAAAAGGAGTTGGTCAGGCCAATGTGGCACTGGTTGATTAGCAGGTCATGGGCGCTTTAGCCCATTAAATGGTCAGAGCTTTGTAAAAATCCATGGACATTCTCAGAGCTGAGAATCAAGTCTAGGCCCATGTTGCAGAGACAGAGCCGTCTTTTCTGAAGAGGGAGTTCTTCTGGTCGAATCCGGATGAGTTTGTGGGTGATTTGAAAGAGCCACTGAAGGCGGATGAGTGGCTAGAGCAGAGCTGAGAGTGACCTTGGCATCCTTCTAACTGAAGGGATGTGCGAGTCAGCGGTGGATGTTTGTGCAAGGGCACATTAGGGGAACTTGGGAGGCTTTTGTCAATGCCTTCCAGGACAAGTTTATACCTCTCACTATTAGGGAGAAGTTGAGGGAGTAATTCTTGAAGCTCAAGCAGCTTAACACACAGGTGGCAGTGTTTCAGGCTGCCTTCACTAGTTTGTCGAGCTTTGCACCAGCAATTTGTGATTCGATACAAATTTAATTGCAACAATCCCCAAACAATCAAAACTAATAATCTAAATCATCT
The DNA here is from genome assembly GCF_004153795.1 of Camellia sinensis. NCBI lineage: Eukaryota > Viridiplantae > Streptophyta > Magnoliopsida > Ericales > Theaceae > Camellia > Camellia sinensis. The sequence goes on from NW_021030367.1 coordinate 158,554, forward strand.
AGCACGTACGAAAGTGATTTAGATTATTTTTTCACAATTAATAAATCGACATAAATGATTTTTACGTGAAAAAAACCATAGTTGGAGCACCTCCAATTGTGATTAAAAAAAATCACGAGTGAAACGCCACTAATCAATCCACTATGAAGAATGAAATACACAAGATTATCAAATAATTTACCCAACACTCTATAAAATTGTCTTCAACATCTTGTGTAGCCTTCGTCTCATAATTGATTAGTCTGATGTTGAATCCACAACACCCACGTCGAATCCATGACAATGAGCTACTTTAAACTCCTTCAAAGCCTTCACGCTCGAATCTTCAGAATCCACCGAATATGAACTCTTTGATTTGAATTATCAAACAACCCTTTGGTGTAAACGATTTAGATCATGAGATTAACTCACCAAGACATCAAAGGAAACAAGTAAAGTACCTCTAGATAAAAACCCTAACCCTCAAGAATCAGATCTGGAAGTTATAACCCTAAAATTTAACTTCTGCATAGCTTTATAGTGAATAGGGTCGCAAAAACCGCTCGAGCCATAGAATGGTCGGTCGAGCGGTGTGACTCAAGTGCGTGAAATCCATAAATGCCTTCGCTCGAGCGGTAAATGCTTCGCTCGAGCGTAAAATTAGAATTTTCAGTATTTTTGCAAGCTCCTAGAACTACTGAGAGATCAACTTCTTCACTCGAGCAGTAAATGCTTCGCTCGAGCAATCAGGTAAAAAATTCAGGCATAAATTACAACTGAAATTATGTTTGTTCGCAAAATTGACAACACAAAGAGACCTACCACTTTTCTTTTTTTCCAATGTCTAGAAGTGGTTTGGAAGTATTATAAATTTGATAATGTTGTTCTTTTTGTGTTTTTTTTTTTTTTTCTTAAATGAAAAAAATTATTCAATATACATAAATGTTTTTAAAAAAAATAAAAATAAAATAAAAAACATATTAAATGAGTTGGTGAAATATCGCTAGAGAATGGCCTAAGGTCATGAGGTGACCTACAGTTGTGCAAAAGTTAGAGAAGAGGTGCTAGAGGTGCGCTAAATTTGCTATTGAAAAAAAAAAAACTACTGAAATCCGTGTCATACGAGGCACAATGAAACTAGTAAAGTTTTATACTAAATTCACAAAATTTACGAAGTCTTTAAAGGTAGACTTTACTTTAAATTTGACACAAAATATAATAATATTATAATATAACAATTCATATAACTAAACTTGAAAAGACAAAATTGAGTTTCTTGGCACTTCTTAACGATAACAATTCATATATGTCAAGAAATAAGCTTTGTCCTTCAAGCCTTTCAAGGTCTAATAGTAAGCGCAAAAGCACAATAATAAGTTACCGTGTGGTAATTGATTTTTTTAGTTAATTTTTTAACTACTTAACTATTTTAGTTTGGGATTGAAATTTTCTTTGGTTTGGCTTAACTGTTTTTACTTTTAAGAAGAAAATAAATAAATAAAATGATTATAATTTTAATGTAATATTTTATCTTACTGACTTGTTTAACCTATTTTATCTTTTGTATTTTTTAGTTAAAAAGTCAATGCCAAATGAAACCCTGGACAATTTGAATCATCAACTCGTAATGAACTCATCAAGACCGAACAACATTCTCGAGACAAGTTTCTCCCTATTTTTTTTTTTTAAGTACCCTGACCTAAAAACAAACTGAGGCCTCGTTTGGCAAGTGACTTTTTTAGCCAAAAAGTCAAAAAGTTACTAAAAAAGTCAAAAAGCCAACAACTTATACAAAAAAGTCAAAGGTTCCCTTTTCTCTCTATTTTTGCACATCTTTTCGTAAAAAGTCAAAAAATCATCCCAAACATACTGGTTTTTTTTACATCATATTTTAGGCAAAAAGTTAAAAAATTACTAAAAAAATATGTTCCCAAACGAGGCCTGAGTCAAAAAGTCAAGGTCATAGGCTAATTTTTTTTTAGTAAAATGCCATTATTCAAAACATGTTGTTTGTAAAAACACACAAAAACAACTAATACATTGGCAGGACGGCTAGGATGTCCCAATTTAATAAAGGTGGACACACTTTTTAATATAATTTTTAGTGTTATGTCTCAAAATTTTCATTATTCAAAATTTTTACATGATTTAAAGACCATGAGTAAATTACGACGTGAGAAAATGTGTATTTACTGTAAATTATTGGAATTATTTAGAACTTTTTATTATTGGATAAATTACATTATGCACACTGGTATTTTATATCTAATCTTAGGCCTTGTTTGGTATGATCTCAAAAAGTCAAAAAGTCACTATCTTATTTAAGTCGCATCATCTTATTTAAGTCATATCACTTCTCTAACACATCACGTCAAACTCAACCCATACTCAACTCATATTTCATAAAAAATCAAAAAATATACTTATTTAAATCATCCAAAACCACCCCTAAATTTGGTCTATTGTTTGTCCATTAATTGTAACTGTTCACCCATTGCAGTCTTTGTTACATTGGAATATGGTCCTTTCTTTAGTTTAGTGTTAAATTATCCTTCCATTAGTTATGGTTACATTATAATATGGTCTTCCATTAATTTAGTGTGAAGTTAACATAAAAATGTTGTTGTTTTTGCTTTATTAACGTAAAATTGCCCCCCAAACAAAACCAAAACCATGATGAGAGTGCAGACTCTCACAATGTACAAAGATGAGATCAAATCAAATCTTTCGTACCCTTAATATTATTATACTTTTTAGGCATGGCATGGCATGGCAACACCTATCAAGAAAAAAAGGGACCCCTAATGAGTTATATTAATCCCATTTGCCAGGTCTACTACACAGTTTGGTCACCCACCCACCCTCACTCTCACTATGGTCCGATATGCCCATCCTCATTCCCATTTTCTACAACCTTGAAATAACCTTCTTTTTATTCATATTTTCAAATTATCAAAAATCAAGAATTGAAAAGGTTTTGGAAAATATGCACCTGTTACGTATTTTTGTGGTGTATATTGTGTATTTTTATGATAAATATTACATAATTTTTTTGTAGAATTACGACAATTTGTGATTCGGAAATGAAATTTCACATTTTGTGATAACATTACGCATTTTTTTATCCAAACATTTTCTAACCAAAATATATGTAACATTGCCACAAAAATGTGTAACATTACATAAAATATATAACTCCATTTCTAAATAACAAATTGTCATAACTCTATACAGATTTTTCTACTAAATAGGGTCATTTTTTAACATTTTTTTTTTCCTCAAAATTAGGTCATCTCAAACTTGCCTTATTTATGAAGTCATGGTCTAATTTGATGCAATTTTAAATATAAAAAAATTACAATTGAGAAATAAGTTTATTATATATATATATATATATAAACAATAAAAAAAACTTAAGTTTGGTAAATAACTCCATATCTACTTGTATAAAGCTGGAGAATGTTATATGCATACAAATATGTATTTTGAGGAACAAATTCTCTCCAATATATTATTTGGATTGATATATGTGTTATTTGGATCTATGGAGCCCATTACAGATTATTGATACCTTATTATACTCACTTTTAGATCTCACTCTAGTGATCTGCATTATTTATCTAGAAAGCCTCCAAATGTGGATCATCATCCAAAAACAAAAAACAAAAAAACTAGTTTCATTCAACAATCGTATCTACGCAATTTTTTTATGTTAGTCTTCAAAAAAAAATGGACGACAAATATAACTTTAAAATAAGCCATTTATTTCTAAAAAGAAATATAATGAAATTATGTGAAAATGATTATCATTTGAATTTGGTTTTTTATGGATGATCTACCCAAATGGTTCTAGAAGATGAATGACGATTGTAATCACCAAAATCATTTTTCTAAAATGTCTATTGTATACTTCATCATCCATATGTCCATCACCTTCATCCATGTAATGCCCCAAAAATAATAATAACAACCCAACTCATAGTATTTAATATAAATATAACATATGAGACAAGAATCTTCCATTTATACTCTTTCATCATACAAAAGATGACATATACGCGTATAAATTCATAAATCCTAGATCCTAAATCTATAACATATAACATGTGTATAAGAATTGAAATAAAAGGAGAATCAAGTAATTTTATATCCTAATGGCTATATCTTTCCAAGTCAATGCTTGAGTACAATAAAATGAGTTCAACTCAATACAGTTAAAACCCAAGACTTGTACAAAAATAATTACATCAAAAGAAAAACAAAAAAAAAACTCTTGGCTCCAAGTCCTCCCAAGTTATGTCCTTGGTGAAGGCATATCATCTGCACTTGAAAGTTGTTTCCACACAGGGTGAGCTAAAACCCAGTAGAGATACTTTAACACCATGTATAAATCTCAACGAAATCATAAAGTGAATGCATATGCAATGCCATTTATCAAACGTTTTACAATTTTATCTCAAAACAATGCAATGTCAGGATTATATAACAATTCATGAAAAAATGTATATCATAAAATAAGGCAGTGGATACAAAACACTAGGAATCTTTAAATACATGTCTGCCAGTAGGCTATACAAGTACTGTCAAAGCCATTTTATCAGTACTAACAGGAATGATCGGTGCGCGGGTTTCTGGACTTTCACCAAAGACATATAGGCCAACAATATAAACCATAACCACACTCCTAAACCAGATTCACCAAGGTATACTCCCTTTTTCTCAAAAATAATACATTTTCAATGCTTAAGTATGAAACAATGTTCAATGCAAGATGTATGAGTGATTAGTTTCAATTCACCTAATTCTCATATAATTTCTACAATAATCAAAGATATCCACCATTGATAGCCCAAACAAATATTTCTATTCAACAAATAATTGCTAACAAAAAATATAATCTCATCATTTTCAAAATGGGAGTGATATTACATATCTAACTCCGCCCTCATTATCAACAGATACATTCATTTCATCTTTCAAAACCCAACATCTTTTCCCTTTTCTTTTCGTAAAACCAACATTAATAATTTTCAAATAAAACTTCATTTATTTCCAAAAATCACTTTTAAATAAAGATCCTCCCATATTTCAACACAATCCATCAATATACACACATCTATAACCCTTCTCAATCATTTATTAGAAATACCCCTCTTTTACTTTTCAACACCAAACCCTAGGTTTGATTCAAAACCCTCAAATCACTAAATCTTTTTAATGAGAAAATAACTAGGTTAAAAATCATAAGAGATGTTGAAGAAATACCTACCTTAAGAATTGAAGAGGAAGAGAACAAGTGTGAAACTTTGGCAGAGCCAAAAATGATATCATCTTCGATTAGATTGAAGCTCTCAACGTGCTCTACCTTTTTCTCCAAAGAATCTAACACCGGAACAGGTCTCTCTTCATACGAGGCATCATCATCTACCTCTAATTTGGTCTAACCTAGCATGTGTAAAGGATCAGGCTAGTACTTCATGAGCATACAAATGTGAAACACGTTATGAACCCTTAAAATCTAGGGTGGTAAGGCCAAACGATAAGCTACCTCCCCAATGCGCTCTAAAATCTCAAAAGGCCCAATAAATCTAGGAGATAACTTCCCACTCTACCCAAATTTCATCATACCCTGACTCAGTGATATTTTCAAGAATACGTGATCCCTTACTTCAAAAGATAGAGGTGTCCTCCTATGGACAGCATAACACTTTTGGCGACTCTGAGCCGAAAACAACCTCTTATGAATAAGTGCAATCTTCTTTGTCGTTTTTTGGACTAACTCTGGACCTAACATAGGTGCATCACCCACCTCGGTCTAACACATAGAAGATCTATAAGGTCGGCCATACAAGGCCTCAAAAGGTGCCATATTAATACTCACTTGAAAGTTATTATTGTAGGCAAATTCCACCAAAGGTAAATATCTCTCCCACGATCCCTTAAAATTGAGAACGCAAGCCCGGAGCATGTCCTCTAAAATCTGAATGGTGCGCTCAGACTACCTGTCAGTCTGAAGATGATATGCGGTACTAAAGGTCAACTTAGTGCCCAAGGCACCCTGTAGGCTCTGCCACAACCGAGCCGTAAAACAATAGTCACTGGAACCCATGAAGTCACACTATATCTCTAACATATAGGTTGGCAAGGTAGTCTACTGATTCACTCGTTTGCATGAGTACAAAGTGTGCAAATTTGGTCAACCGGTCGACAACTACCCATACCGCGTCATTACCCCATTGAGTCCTTGGAATACCTACAACAAAATCCATCATGACTTGCTTCCACTTCCACTCGGCTATAGGCAAAGGTTGCAACAAACCCACTAGTCTATGATGTTCGGCCTTCACTTATTGACAAGTAAGGCACTTCGAAACAAACGCGACTACATCTTTTTTCAACCCCCTCCACCAAAACTGGCGAGTAAGGTCATGATACATCTTTGTGCCTCCCAGGTATACCACAAGACATAAATGGTAGAACTCTTAGAGTACCTCCTCTCTACAAGATTCTAGCACATAAAAAGGTCCCCTGAACATTCAGGGACCTTTGTTTGGAGCCCCTCATCCGTTCCTCCTCCGCTTGGATCATGGTCCTTAAATGGGCCGCCGACTCCACAAGACGACCATAATTCCTAATCATTGACCTAGCTACCTTAAAAAGGAGCCTAGTCCTCAACCTCTTCTCGAACTTGATGCAACGGCGTTCCTCCGTTGCCACAAGTTTCGGTGCAAACCTCGACAAACTAGTAAAAGCAATCTCAAACTCGACTATCGATGTGTTTAGCTGTTTAAGCTTCAAAAACTGGTCTCTTAGCTTCTCCCTTACTGTGGGTGGCAAAAACTTGTCCTGGAAGGCATTGACAAAAGCCTCCTGAGTCACACCGATATGCCCTCGTGCAAACTTTCACCACTAACTTGTATCTCCCTTTAGCTAGAAAGAAACCAAGGTCACTCTTAACCCATCGTCCTCGATACCAAGCATTTCGAACATCTTTACCATCTGTTCCAACCACTCGCCAGCCTTCAGTGGCTCTTTCGGATCCCACAAAAACTCATCCGAATTCAACCAGAAGAACTCCCTCTTTAAAAAAGATGGCCCTGTTTCTGCAACATGGGCCTGGACTTGACTCTTAGCCCTGAGAATATCTATGGATTCCAGCAATGCTCTGGCCATTTCGTGGGCCAAGGCACCCATGACCTGCTGGGCTACTGGCTCGACCACGTTGCCATGACTAACTCCCTTCTCTTGTACTGGAATTTCATCCGGTATCAGCACATCCTGTCGTCTAGGCCTTCCACGCCTACCCCCGCCATACCCACGTCCAAACATCCTAATAATGGTAACACGAAAGATTAGCACACTTACAAATATACTGAAGCTAATTCACTCACGTCCTAATACGGTAGACAATAAGTAATTCATTCCATATAAGCATCGAATCACATAATCACAAACAAATTTCCTTCATAGATAATGACCATTCTGCAACATTTCCAGAGTTCCAGTTAGAAATAATAATGACCAGGTGCTCTTCTAATAGGACTTTTAAAAACTCGTTGATCCAATCAATATCTTAGAAACCGAATCTCATACCCATCTAGTCACAGAAACATGTTATCACAAAACATACCAAGTCTACTTCTAATATTATCTAGCGAGACAAACCCATTGTGGTAAAAATCACGTCCCACGATCTCAAAGTATTCAAACCCGATAGCTCTGATACCAAGTTGTAATGCCCCAAAAATAATAACAACAACCTAACTCAAAGTATTTAATATAAATATAACATGTGAAATAATAACCTTTCATTTATACTCTTTGATCATACAAAAGATGACATATGCGTATATAAATTCATAAATCCTAAATCCTGAATTTATGACATATGACATGTGCACAAGAATTAAAATAAAAGAATAATCAAGTAATTTTATACCCTAATGGCTACATCTTTCCAAGTCAATGCTTGGGTACAACAAAATGAGTTCAACTCAATACAGTTAAAGCCCAAGGCTTGTACAAAAATATTACATCAAAAGAAAAGCAAAAGAAGCTCTTAGCTCCAAGTCCTCCTAAGCTATGTCCTTGGTGAAGGTATATCATCTGCACTTGAAAGTTGTTTCCATATAGGGTATGCTAAAGCCCAATAAAGATACTTTAACAGGTTCTATAAATCTTAACAAAGTCATAAGATGAATGTATATGCGATGCAATTTGTCAAACGTTTTACATTTCCATCTCAAAACAATGAAATGTCAGGACTATATCACAATTCATGAAAAAATATCCTTTACATCAAAAAACAAGGTAGTGGATACAAAACACTGGGAATCTCAAGGTACGTGTCTACCAGTAGGCTATACAAGTACTACTAAAACCATTTTATCGATACTAATCGAAAGGATCGGCACCTAACCGCGCAGGTTTCTGGACTTTCATTAAGGACATATAGGCCAATAATATAAACCACAATCACACCCTCCTAACAAGATTCACCAAGGTATACACTCATTTTTCTCAAAAATAATACATTTTCAATGTTTAAGTATGAAACAATGTTCAATGCAAGATGTATGAATGATTAGTTTTAATTTACCTAATTCTCATGTAATTTCTACAACAATCAAAGCCATCCCTCCACCGATAACCCAAAATAGATATTTCTATTCAACAGATAATTTCCAACAAAAGATATAATCTCATCATTTTCAAAATAAGAGCGATATTACATATCTAACTCCACCCTTATTATCAATAAATATATTCATTTCATCTTTCAAAACCAAACATCTTTTTCCTTTTTTCTTTCATATAACCAACATTAATAATTTTCAAATAAAACTTCCTTTATTTCCAAAAATCACTTTTAAAGAAAGATCCATCCATATTTCAACACAATCCATCAATATAAAAATATCCATAACCCTTGTCAATCATTTATTTGAAAAACCCTTCTTTTACTTTTCGACACCAAACCCTAAGTTTAACTCAAAACCCCCCCAAATCACTAGATCTTTTTGATGAGCAAATAACTAGATTAAAAATCATACGAGAGGTTGAAGAAATCCCTACCTTAAGAATTGAAAAGAAAGAGAACAAGTGTGAAACTTTGGCGGAGCCGAAAACGATATCCTCTCCGATTAGATTAAAGCTCTCAACGTGCTCTATCTTTTTCTCCAAAGGACTATGGTGGAGAAATCAACGGATGATGGAGTATTTGGGGTTTTAAGGCAAGAACTAGAGAGATAGTGTGAAGAACTAGGGTTTTGGAATGTTTTAAAGAGAGAGAGGAAGTGAAAAAGTGATAAAAATTTTCTTTTCCCAAACTAATATACGTGTAGACCGCTCGAGTGAACAAAACACTGCTCGAGCATACAGTCGCCCCTTCCTAGAAATTTTTCAAACTGAAAAAGACCGGTCGAGCGCAAGAATTACCGCTCACGAAGAACACCCTACTCACAGAAGTTTTGTAGACCTGCAAAAATACTGTGAGATCTCAAAGATAGCTTGAGTGCAAGAAAGACCGCTCAAGCGAACAAGTGAAAATCTGGACAATAACTCTTTTGAAGAACTAACTCCCAACTTATTTCAAATACACCAATAACTCCCAAACACTCAGACTCAACTAACAATACAGTGCATAAGGACATGAACAACTAATAATCCCAAATCTAAGAGCATGAAATGGATCGAGTCTAAACCGAAACCGTTATAATCCAAATACTCATATTCATATTTGAATAATACATACGGTTGCAAAAATGAGGGCAATTAAGTAAAATTATTAAATAAAGGGAGAGTAATTGTCATTTAACGGTAGTACATTAGAGGTGAGTATGGTCCGGATTAGGGTAAAATCAGGACCAATCGGTTATCTGCGGTTCTTAAAAAAAATGGAACCAATCCAATCCATTTAAATCGTGGAACCAATCCGAATCAATCCATTTAAATACGGATTTGATCGATTTAGGATCACGGATTCACATAATTAAATAACAAAAAATATATATATAACATTTTAATTTTATAAAAGTATAAACATAGCATCATATTAGTTCCAAAATAGCAACATGTCTTTCCATAATAATGACATACTGTTTTAAAATTTAGACAATCATAAGAAAACTGCTCCACTATAAGTATTTAGATCATTACAAATTAAAACTAAAAACCAACAAACAATAGCAATAAAAGCAGATACTACGTGGATTTAGGTTTGGGTTTAGGTTTTATATAGAATAAGAAAGGATACTATGCAAAAGGGTGTATGATATAAATATAGGCTATTTGTATATAGTTCAGATCGGTTTCAATCCGGAACCGTGAGGCTTAATCCAGAATCGATTCGTGAACTACGAATTTTTAATTTTTCAATCCGGAACCGAATCACAAATTTAAAAAACCAATCCACACCTACTGAATTGGACTGAACTGAGTCGAATTATGAATTTCACAAATTCTTTACTCAGCCCTATAATACATATTTAAATACAAGGATAATATAATAATTTCATCACCTCCATTAATATCATTAAAATTGGCATCACTGCATGATAGGTAAATAAATTTTCTTTTAATGAATTGCCTTATTATTATTTAACAAAATAGGAGAAATCTTATATGTAACTTCATATTATTCCCATGAAACTTCCACCAAGAAATGTATTCATTGATAAATAAATAAATAAAATTTATTTATTTATTTATTTATTTATTTATTATTATTATTGTCTACTTTAGGTCTACACAATTTGAGTAACTCCAGGTATAGGTCCATAGGTCATTGAAAAATATTGTAAAATAAAGTGAGATAGTCCATTCCAATTTTCTCAATTCTTGTAGTCTTACTCTATTTTTATTTAATTTTTTAATTTTTTCACATTTTTCATGTGCATACATGCAAGACATGCTCCACCTACTTCAATGACACTAAGGCCATGTTTGTTTGGGCGGATTGGATTAGCATTCCCATGACTAATAATCCTAGGACAACCAATCCGTTGGATTATGTATCCTATCTTAACTAATAGTAAGTGTAAAATAATTAATCCGTACTTGAATATATATATATATATATAAATTGGATAGGCATTAGAAAATGTGTAGTCAATCCTTTGGTACATTTGTTTAGTTATTCTTTTTTTGCTACCTGACAATTATATATCTTACATATAAAAATAGTTCCATATTGTGCTTCCACTCATATACATTATGACACCTTTATGCAGCCATTGTACATCCACAACAATATTTCTAGTGATATAAGATTGACCAAATTAATAAATTTATTGTTATATACCAAGAGAGTGGGAAGCACATAACAATCCACTTAAGGGTCAATGCTGTGCTTTGTGTTTTATTTAATGTTATTTTTGGTAGGGAATAAGACAACTTTTTCCATTATTATCTACACTTTCAGGAAAAGCATTCAAATTAATACCCTGAAAAATAGACAAGTTTTATCTAAAATTTTAACACTTTTAAACCAATTTCTTTTTACTTTGGTAAATAACATAAAGTACGACCACAACATGGAAGTCAGCCAGGTAAACTGATTCCATTATGCTATTAGGGTTCCAAAATTATATATATATATATATATAATATATAAAATTCATCAAAAGAAAATCAAAGTTGCATAATAATATTTAAAAGAGACACAATTTTAAATATTTTAACTATTAAAAAATGATAATTAGTATTAGAATTCCTCTAACATATGAAAAATTATTCAGTAATTCAAGAATATTCGTGTTTATGCACCCCACAAATCACTAAATACCAAAACCTTGTTATTTGTCAATGTTACAAAGTTATAGGCCCTTTTCACCAATAATAAAATTCCTAATACATCATCTAATCATGCCCCGAATCACCAAATAACTTCTCCTCAGGCCATATGAAACAGAGAAAATCTAAATGGTGATCAGTTTGATTGACTCTAGGCCATCCATTTTCATCCACATGACATGACCAATCAGTTGACTGTTTTTCATAAATTACAAGATTATTCTCAATTGTACTCTCATGGTCTCCAGCCCATCACTTGGCAATGACCTCACCAATCACCAAACACTATTCTATTTACTGTTCCTCTTAATAAACCATGTCTCTCCACCAATAGCATCTCACAATATTCTTGAGTCACCGTGTGGCCCTGACCAGAACCACCAAACAACTTCTCCCTCCCTCCAGAATAAAACAACTAGAAGGCCATAATATTTGTGGTTATAATGGTTCAAAATTGTCAAAACGATATTATTTTGGGTGCAAAATATACCAAAACGATGTCATTTTGACAGTTTTGAGCCATTGTGGCCCCAAAAATTGTGGCCCTCAAACATTTTCCATAATAAAATAGGTTGTAGAGTAACCTGTTTTAATGTCATAAAAAAAATGTTAGTGATTTTAAAAATTTTATCAAATATCTTATATAGGTATAGGCCCACATAATGTAAGTGAAACATTTGGTAAAAATTTTAATAGAACTTTTAGAATCTCTAATATTACTCTATTGTCACTGTTTATACTTTTCTCTATTTTAATTTCTTATATTTTAAAATTTAAGGTTAGTATATTTAATGTAATTTTAATGAGGTAAAAAAATTTAAATAGATAACAAATAATAATTGTTAGAAAGCTAACAAAATAATTTTTTTAAATTTTACATTTTTATAATTAATTTTTAACTTGCAAAAAGAGTTATATTAAAGAAGACCAACGACATAAACCATAAAACAGACCGTGACATGACTACAAGGTCTCAAAAGGGAAATTTATTAACTCAACCCAGCCACACGATCTTTAGGGAGAATTACGAATGAGTGGATTTTTTTAAAAAATATATATATATATATATCTTGGATCCTTGATGTTGTTAAAAAACAAAAAAAAAAAAATTAAAAAATTTATTTTTTAATTTTTAAAAATTTTTCTTAAATTTTTTTTTTTTTTTTTCTAAATTTACACCAAACAGTAATTTCTCCTAATCTTTTTTTTCTAATCATTTTTCTTCCGAATTAATTTTTTGAGATCAAAAGCTAATATGGGTGAAAAAAAGAACCAGCCCAATGGACTTGAACCAGTACAGTAACCATAGTACACGAATGCCAACGAGTCTTTGGAGTAATTCTATTTACACACTAAATCTTCCTCTCAGTGCACATCTTTTTTCTAGACACAATTATGTTGTGTTTGGTTGAGAGATTTGAAAAGGAATTTGAAAAGAGAAAAAGAAAAAGATCGGTGAAATATGAAACATACATACATTTCACCTAATTTTACACACATTTTCTCTTTTCATTTTCAAATCATTTCTAAATCTCCCAGCCAAACACAACGTTAATGAATTTGAAATCTTATGATTTGCTCAGTACATATCCTACCCTACCACAAATACCCTCATCCTCTTCATCATTCAAACCCTAACCCTAGCCCCCTAATCTTTATCTTCTTCATTCATCGGTGACCAACCACCACCTTCTCTGTTGACAAATTGTAGTACAACCTCCACCCATCCTTCTATTATTGTTAGCTGCCATTACCACTCCATTTACTCCACGGCATCTAATTTCACAATCCACTATTTCTTTATAAACCCTAGACATCTAATTTCACAATCCACTATTTCTTTATAAACCCTAGACACTGTGACCCCCATATTTACACTACCCCATATGCCATAAATATGGGGTCTTTCTATGAAGAGATTAATGAAGATGATATCGAATATGAAGTTGGGAAAGATGGCGCTACAGAAAAGTAGTCGAGGTCACCACAAAAGGAGCAGTAAAGGATTACGGCTTAGGAATTAAGGTTTTGAATGAAGAAATAAGGTTATTTTGATAATTTTATTTTTGAACAAAATTATAATTTTAAAAATAAAAAAAATTCATTAAGTGTTTATGCACAAATATTATAGTGTATGAAAATAAAATTAGCCAAGCCTATAACCGCCAAATTGACAAAATTGGCCCTCCCCGAACTTTGGAATAAAAGTGTCATCCTAAAATATATATTAAAAAAAAGATTTAAATGTAACCTGCGTTTCTGCCGCGTGGACAGTGAAATCCCCCAGTGGGGACCGAGTTGATTTTGGGTCAAAATGATCCAAAATTCTTGCATTTAAATTTTGGCATGTCGCCTATGTATATAAGTAAATCTTTATGGACTCTCCTTAATCTTCTAAACAAGAATAAAAAATGCGGGTCGATTACCCCATTGAGGTGGCGTGTGGTGATTGGGTAAAAAAAAAAACTATTTTATTTATTTATTTATTTTAAGTTTCAGCCAATGGGACACGCTACCTCACTGGGATGAGGCCCCACTGGGGTCTGCAGCATCATTGAACAAGAATTAAATACAAAAATATATAATAATAATAATAATAAAAAATCATCAACAGTACAAAGAGATGGAGACAGTGAACAAAGAGAGAACAAAAATAAGAGAAACACCAGCGCATCTTTCTCTTGCTTTCTCTCCTTTTCATGTCTTACTCTGCTTAAACACTTACTGCCCCAATGCCCCTCTCTCTCTCTCTCTCTCACTGCAACCAAAAGAAAAGCAATCACCCTTCCCCTCTCTATCTCTCCGCTTCTCTAGAGAAAGAGACTGACCCCATTATATAATATATATATATATATACACATCATATCATGTGTGTTGAGAAAGAGAGAGAAAGAGATGGGTCCATTCGTGAATAAAAATTTAAAAAAAAAATGAAAATATCCCCCCAAAAAAATCAGGATTGAATGACATATCCATCTCTTTCTTCTATAAGCTGTACACTTTCACTTTTTATTCCAATCCTCCTCCCATTTTGAATCTTCTCTCTGAGAAACATTTTGCTCTGTTCCCTATACCTATCTTTCAAATCTTAACCATCATTGTTTGGTTACCACAAAAATTTTAAAAACAAAGAAAACAAAAAAACAAAATACAACAAAAAGAAATCGTAATCCAATTTTCCCTCTCCCCCCTGAATGTACAAATGAACTTACCATGGCTGATTCCACAAAATTCAGCCACGAGAACACCCACAACCCAACACCTCCGATCCGATCTGATCTCGGACCCACCGCCACTTATTTGCAATGTCCCCAATCTGTATCTGACCCCACCAGAACTACTGTTCAGTCGGGGGCAATAGCGCCAGATTTCCAAGCATCATCTTGCTCCAAAAAATTGGGACTTGAGTTTCCTTTGGTGAATCTCGCAATCAAGACAATCTTGAATCTCTTCACTTTTCTCTCTTATCTGCTGCTATCTGTCTTCTACAAAGATTCTCCCTACAAAATCCCGAAACCTCTTTGAGTACAGCTTCGGATCAACTGCAGAGATTGAGGTAGGGTCAGCTTGTAAGGATTTGTATGCGTGCTCTAGCTTCTTGCTAATGTCATAGTCTTGCAAAATGTCAATGATCCCAAAGTAAAGGACAACTTCATAGATTTCACCGTTGCATGAAGGGGTCAAATTACCAAATCCGCCTGGACTATACTGATCGAAGTCGCTCCTTCGAGCCACCCGCTCTGCCCTTGCAGGCATGTTGGCCCCCAACCTGATCAATGGTTTCCTGATACAGAACATGTTCAAATTCAAATTCAGTATTATATTTATTCTGGGTAATAAATATATAACCCATTTCAAGCATTACAAAGTCCTAATAGAAATTGACAGGAAACTATTTTTCCATGTTATCAATTGATGTTCACCATAGCAAATTGAAAAGCAACATGGCAATTTGGCAACACACATACAACATTCACTCTAGAGTTCAATAACTGCGTGGAATTACAGCAACAATTATCAAACATAGACTAGTTCTTATTTTAGGAAGGGAATAATAGAACCATATCTTGTGTATGCCCCACAAACAGCTGTTTGCTTATGAGCTACCACAACAATGTTGCCACAACCACCAAAACCATTTTCAATTATTCCAAGCAACAAGATCAAATTCAATTTAAGAAATTATTGTTGACCTAAATACCATTCATCTTATAATGTTAAAACTCAACCAGAACATGCTTTCATAATTGTTTCAGGGAAAGAAAATCTTTGGGTGTTAGTTAATAACTTAGGATAAGATTATTGACATTTCAAATTCAGAAAGGTAAGTCCCCTTTTGAGTATCAGAGCATACCGTCCAGCGAGAACCCTATCCATGTCTTGTAGCTCTGCTTCAAGGAATCGGCAGCCACGCATAAACTTTTCATTTTGAAATGAATCTTTCTTCCCTGAAAATCAACCCAATTCAGTTCAGCATTCTTGCCACCCCTACAAACTTAACTACCTATGAATAGTTGTGATAATAAACACTAATTACCAGTTCGCAACATGAATGGTGAAAGACCCATTTTATCGCCAGTGTTGTCATCACGGAAGTGAAGACCAACTAAGAGACTATAATCCATGATTCTCTCTGCTTCCAAGAACTGACAGTCCCTATCAATTTGTCTGTAAATAAATTAAAGCATAAAATAAGTTTTTAAGTATGAAATAGAGTAAGCACAGCAATCCAAACACAGTCAGAAATTAGGTCAAATATAAAACTAACTTTATGAGTTCCTGAAACCAGTTTCCTTGGATGCGAAACACAAAGTTCAGATCAAGGTCCTTAAGGGTAGTGGTTTCATCAATCTCCCCTTCAGGTTTGTCGGTTGTCCGGCCATGGGATGATCCTTTCAGGTCAAATCGTCTGTGGATTCGATACTCTGAGCAGAACAAGTTGCCTATTACGATGAATCGGGTCTAATTTCCACACACACAAAAAAAAACATAGAATGTAGTTAGAAATATGCAGAATTTCACATTCATGGATAAACAGCCAGAACTATGATAATTTGATTTTCATATCCCCGACATACCTTCAAGCCACCCACTGGCTTAACGCAATGTACACCAAAGAATTTTGTCACTAGTGAATTTTCGTAACGACAGACATGCTGGTAGTAACTTGGTAGCATCTTAATAAGAACCTGAACATAGAAATTACAAAATTTCAATCCCTAAACCTAATTGTGCCACGTTTTGGATGTCTTTTTGGATAACAAAGTCAGGTAGAAGTTACGAAACAAACAATAACAGGTTTGTCATTTGTGTAATCATAATAAACTTCGATCAACTATCATTGAATTTTTTTCACAAGACCGAAGTCAAATGTGGTCGGCAACTAACCTTGACTTCTGATTTCTTCACTGTTTTTATCATAAACCTGTCGTCCTGAGTCAAGTAAAAGAAGCTTCCACTCTTCCCCGGAGATGAAAGCTCCCTCAGAGCGTCATTCCCGCAAATAGCTAGCATGTAATCCGCAGGATCAACTTGAAATAGCTCCCTCAAATGTCTGAATACCCAAAAATTCAAACCACCATTCACAACCACAAAAATCTAGATTATAATATGGTAGTCAACATTGTTCGACTCAGATGATAAAAAATGTGCGACACAGGAATCGAACATTGAATGAAATTGAAAATCACAATAGGGCATTTCAATAGAATCAGTAATACCTAAACACCATGGGACAATAATCTTTCCACCGGAACTCCCAAGATTGATGGGGTGGTGTAATCTTTGATCCTTCTGATGGAAACCTAGTCCAGAACTTCTCCTTGGGATCGAAATCACTAGGTTTAAGGTCCCGTAGAATCGAAGCATGTTTCCCTACTGAATACCTACAATACAAGTAATCACCAACAATGCTAAAATCAACAAAACCCTCTAATTAATCAATCACAAGAATGACACAAAAAAAAATTTAAAAAAAAAAAATGCCGTGAACCAAATTCAATGAAATAATACCTAATACCCAGTTGGAGATTCAGCATCAAATCATAATTCTTATGACCTTTAGATATTGTCTGCCCTGGTTTCTTCACCTCACCACCAGTGAAACAACAGGGACCTCTCCGAAACTGCTTAATCTCTTCACAACCCCACCCTTTACCATCCCTATAGAACATGGAGGCCTCCACATTATCGATTATGTCACAAGTGATGTCACCAGCTTCTCCATCCGATTCCCAAATGCAAATCCTGGGAAAAGCCCTCTCCGCGGACGACCTCTTCTTGGTGGCCGTGGAAGCCACCATTACGCAGTTGTCATCAATCTTGTGATTGAAAGTCAAGCTCTGGCGCTTATGATCGTTCCCAACAATGGATGTATTGTTTCCGGGATAGAAAGTCCCATTGAGAATCTGTTGTTGTGGGTTCTTGGAATCAGTGGTGTTACCGCTCTCTTTGCTCCAGCTTCCGATGTAGCAACTACCATCAGGCCAAGTAAAAACTCCATTTCCTTTTGGAACTCCGTTTTCCCAATTTCCATCGTATCGATTTCCATTCGACCAAATCAACATTCCTCTTCCATTGATAACTCCGTTTCGCCACTCACCCACGTACTCGTTTCCGTTCTTCCAGACGTACCTTCCGTGGCCGTCTTGGAGGTTGCGCCGCCAGAGGCCGTCGTAGAAGTCGCCGTTGGTGTAGCGTTTTTGGCCGTGGCCGTGTTTACGGTCGGCGACCCATGAACCACGGTACGTATCGGCGTCGGATCCGATAAAGGTGCCGAACCCGTCCATTCGACCCGATTTGAAATCGCCTTCGAAAGTGGCTCCCGAAGCCCACGAGAACTTGCCTTTCCCGGATGCTTTCCCTCTCTTCCACTCCCCCTCGTACATACACCCGTCGGTCCACAGGTACTTTCCCGATCCGTGTGGCGCGTTTCCCGAGAAACTTCCCGTGTAGAGATCTCCGTTCGGAAGAAGCTTCTCCGCGGCGGCGGTGGTGGTTCTGGTTGTGGCTTGGGATCGGCTGCGGGATACCACAGCCACTGATTTGGTATCTGGTTCTCTCTCTCCTTCTTCCTCTGATTTCTTGTTTTCTTCATCAAATGATGACAATACTGGCTCTGGCATTTTGCTGATGTGCTTTGCCTCTCCTAGTCTCGCCGGAAACGAGCTGAGTCCTCCAGCTTCACCGGCATTTCCAGCTTTGTCTATATTATGTATTTATTTTTCTGTCTAATATTTGAGTCAATCTCTCTCTAGAAAACCTGTATTCTAGATTTGTAGAGAGAGAGAGAGAATGGGTGGGGAATCTGTAAACAGAAGAGGAAGGGAAGAAGGGCAAATAGTAGAGATAGAAAGATAGAGAAATAAACATACATACAACATAAAAGAGTAACTTAAAAATATTATATAAAAAATTAATTAATGAAGAGAGACAGAGAGAGAGAGAGAGGGGGAGGGGGGAATCATGAGCCGGCATTGTAATTGTCTAGGTAACGGTTGCTACAATGCTAATGTCCACCATAGCTCACCTTATTTTGTGTTAATTACATTTTAGTATTTTTATATTTAAAAAAAATTAAAATTTATTTTTATTTGTGACATTAATTTTTTCTATCAAAGTTTGATTCAGTAACTCACCAAGGATCTTTTAGAGTATTTTTTTTCTAAAGTTTTTTAAAATTGTGTATTGTGTGGTTGAGATTTAATGCTGAAAAATTGATGTGACTTGTCATTAAATCTCAACCACACAATGCACTACTCTAGGAAACTTTAGGAAAAAAAACTCTAAAGGATCCTTGCTCGACTCAATTTCTAATAAAATTATAAAAAAAAAATAATTATGTGTCCACCATGTTTGGAGAAGTTATTGGTTGGTTTTAGGATATCATCACCTAATGTTTCAATAGTGTTATGATTAATAGAGGAGTAAGGTTTACGAATTTGTATTGAATGATTAAGAAATATAAGGAGGTCGGGTGAGTTGTGACTAGTGTAGGACATATCCACGTGAAATTCCAAGACTAATTAATAATATTTTCATGTGTGGACATTTTTGTCTTCTGTTTAGATCATAAATTTGAAATATTTAATTTTTTTTGTTGTCTTTTAAATAAAAGAAATTGATCAATAAATCTCATATGTTAAATTTGTGATATATATAGTCCTATATTTATTTATTTATTTGTGATTCATTTAATTTTTTTGAACATGTAACGACTCATTTGCTATTATAATCTCCTTAATTGTTATTGTTTGTTAACGTCTTACATTTAGAAAAAGTAAATTAAGAATTTTTTTAGGTATTATATTTGGAAAAAATACATTAATAATTTTTTTAGCAAACTTTCTAGATGTATCTAATGTTATATTATACCTGTCACATTGGAGTGTTACATTAGATTGTTATATTTGGAAAAAAGTACACTAAGAAATTTTTTCTTAATGTCACATCATAGTTACATTAGATTGTTATATTTGGAAAAAAGTACACTAAGAAATTTTTTCTTAATGTCACATCATACCCGTTACATTGAAGTGTTACATTTGGAAAAGGATAAAAAAGGTATTGATATGATATAAAATAAATCTAAAAAGAATTGATGGAGTCTTCATTTGGAATGTGGGTTTGTTTTTTGACTTTTTGATTATTTTAATCTGGGGCTAAAAAATATCGTTTTGGATGTTTTTTTGGCTCGTTTGACTTTTGTAAGAGAAAAAATAAAATAATTATGATTTAGATGTGATATTTTATCTTATTATATTAAAAAGTCTGTTTTGTCCTTTTATAACTAAAATTATCTCAACTCAATCCAAACCTTCATGCCAAACAAAACCGGAATACCTTTTGAAAATAATAAGACTTATGTGATCATAAGAAAAAAAAAATACTATAGAATAAGATTATGCAAGATTGTGAGACGGGACTTTTGGATAAATTTTCCTTTAAACAATGAATTTTGATAGGAATTGAAAACAAAAAGAGAAATCAATAAATTAATAAAAGAAAGTTTAACTTGTATTTAAGGGCAAACTTTTTACCTTATTTGGTTTGACTCATATATGGTTTATCTCTTAACGTCTAGAAATAATCATATAAATCCCTTTTGGTTTGTGAATTGATACACCATTAAGTCGGTTAACAATTTAAATAAAAAGACTAAAATATTCTTGTACTTTTCGTCATTTGTTTGAAAGGCAAAATATATTTTAACTCTCTGTGCTTTATTCTATGTGCAATTTATCGCTTGAACTTTGGTAATAAGCATATAATCCCTTTATATCTACCACGTGTTCCATACTTAATATTAAGTTGGATAGAATACTTAACGGTGTACTTTAATCTACAAATCACGTGAAGATTATGTGATTGTTTCCAAACGTCTGGAGATAAATCACACATAACTCAAATCATAGGGAAGTAAAGTGAAATTTGCCCTATAATCACATTTTTCATAACCATTATTATATTTTTTTGAATTTATACTTAAATTTAAAATTAAAACATAACCTTAAAATGATTGTATATCAATGAGCTAATTTATCAAAAATTTTGGCCACCTATATAAATATTCAAATTTATTTCCGATGTACCAAAAAAATATAAATATTCAAATAGCATGGTAAGTCATACAATTTATTAAATATGATTATTTTTATAGATACATGTAGATGGTGAAATAAAATCGATAATAAATAATATTTTCCTTAATATTTTTTATTTTAGTGGACCTTTTGTAATTTTTAATTAAAATTATATGGTTTAATTGGTTTCGGTGAAAAAAAATTGATGACAAATAACATTTTTTAATATAATTTTATTTTAGTTGACCTTTTGTCATTTTTAATTAAAATTATATGGTTTGACTGGATTTAGAAGTAAAATTTTTGAAATAAAAAATCGATTAAAAAAAAACTCTTTGTAATTGCATCAGCATAATGTAAGTTTTTTATTTTTATTAATTTTTCTATGACAATAAGCCCTAGACTCTTACTAGTGAAATTTACCAATGAATCCAATTTTGTACCCCAACCGTTCCCCAGTTCTCTCTCACTCTCTGGTTTCATTGTGACGTTACAGAAAAGCTTAAGAAGTGAGAAATTCTAAACTTATTTGATTTGTATCTCAACATATAATTTTTTTAAAAAAAATTTAAAACTTTGTTTAGTTTAAATTTTTTGAATTTTTTTTTAAATTATTTTATCTCTCTTAGATATTAATCAATTATTTTTCTTTCTCCCCTCTCCTCTCTCTTTTTCAATTATTTTTTTTTTCTCACACACATCTGCACAACTATAACAAAATATTAAATTATTCCAAACTCCCAAACTCCAAAACTATTTTCAAAATATACAACCAAACAAATCAAAAAAATTCTAGACTCCCTCCCTAAATTTTTTATAAAAAATTTATCTCAAAATACAAACCAAACACACCATTTATTTTCACACATTTAGAGTTTGTTTGGGTGTGTTATATAAGTATACTTGTAATTTTTTATCTTTTTTGGGTCACACTGCATATCTTTTTATAAAAAGTCAAAAAACACACTTATTTAGATCATCCCAAATAACCCCATGCTATTTTTTATTTAGTTTTAGAATTATGATTTCAGTATGAAGCTGTAATTTAAGTGTGAATTATGAGTTGAGTTTTTTTTTTTAAAAAAAAAATTTTTTTGTTTGATTATGAGTTTTGAAAAGTGTTTTGAGTTTTGAAAAAAAATTTAAGTTGTATTTTGAGTTTTGAGTTTTTTAATTTTAAATTGTATTTTGAAATTTTTTTGATTTATTGTTTTAAAATATTTAAAAAGGTTTAAGAAAATTTTATTTTTTATTTTAAATATATAATTTTTATTTAAATCTTTTCAATTTTTTAATTTTAAATATTTTATTTTATTTTTTAAATTTTTTAAATTTTAATATTTTAAATTCAAAACACAACTTCACACTCAAATCATAACTAAACACATAATTTCAAAACTCAATTTAAAAACTATTTTCAACATTCATAGCCAAACACATAACTCGAAACTCCACACTATTTTCAAAACTCTACACTCAAATCATAACCAAACGTAAAAATTAAAATATTTAAAAATATATTTATAAAATTAAAAAAAATTAAAATAAAAATTATATATTTAAAATAAAAAATATTTTTTTTTAATATTTAAAATATTTTAAAAAAATACAACACACAAATGTATGATATATATAGTGCACATTAAAATAAATAAATAAATATTTAAAATATAAAATATTTACCCCCAAAAAATAGCATTAAGAAATATTTTAAATATTTAAAAATAATAATGTCAAAAAAATTCAAAATACAACTCAAAACCAAATAATTTTTTTTTTTCTTTTCAAAACTCAACTAAAAAATAACTCAAAACACGACTCGACATTCAAATAATAATTCCAAAAATAATTTAAAAAATAAAATAAAAAATATTTTTTTGATTTTTTTTTTAAATAGAGTTTTGAAAAAAGTTTGAGAGTTTTGAATTGAGTTTTTAGTTATGTATTTAGTTATGAGTTTTGAAAATAATTTTTGAATTGAGTTTTAAATAATTTTGAGTTGTGTGTTTGGTTATGAGTTTTGAAAAAGATTTGAAATATTTTTAATGGAATCATAATTTCAAAAGAGAACCAAACATAGCTTTAATTATTTTAGTACACATTTTTTCTTAGTACACATGCCTATTAATTCGATTATTAATTAATTTTCTCAATCCACGTACTAAAAGTTATAATTATATCATTCACACATAACCATTGTACACACACCACTTAACCCTTCTTTCCACACACTTGTTGATTTACTCTACTTCCACATTTGTAGATCCATCCACATGAAGACCCTTGAAGACTAAAGTCTAAAGTGAAGTGAAGACACTTTTCCTCCATTGAAGACTCTATTGAACCTTCATTGAAAACCCTCCAAAATATTATTGAAGGTAAGGCATCTTTTTATTTTGTTATTTTATTTACCATTTTGTTATTACATTTACCATTTCTAGATTTCTTTGCACTCCATTGCTATTAAACCCTCGATTTTTTCCTATGATTTTCGGTTTGGGAATTTTGGCACTGGTTTTACGAAAGTATACATGTAATTCGGAACTTAACTTTCGAATAAAAGTTATTAGTTCAACTAATTAGTTTCAAAAAAAATAAAACAAATCAATAGTTAGTTTCCGAATTTAATAAATTATTTCGGTTTTCTAGTTCCGAATATTTGCAATATGTTCGACATTTGGATTCAGAATGTTGTGTGTTGTTTCAGCACTGAAGTTCCGAAATGAAACTTTTTTTAAAAAAAATATTTAGACCAAGTTACATAGGTCACCAAGATTGGTTTAACCTTAGGTTTTTTTCCAACAATATTATTTTATGAGTATGTTTATTTATTTTATTTTATTTGTGAACTTCAATACATAACAATAGAAAAGAAAGTAAAAAAATTGTGTGCGGTATTGGTATTCCCACATTATATTGTTAGCACAACTAGTTGTTATTTCTATATTGGTTGATGACTACAATTTGACTATTTAATTGTATATTTGTTAGTGTTTTCACTATAAATACTATATTAGGTTGATGAAAACAATTTTCCTTATGCAGATGGATGTCGGTCCCAGTCAACGTCAATCAATAACAGCTCCGAATAGAAGACTGTGAATTAGAAAATGATGAATGTGGACGTAGACAGGCTCAAGTGCATGATGATGATGCACGCATTGCCATGGATAATGATCCTATACACGATGCACCAGTTATGGACGATATTGCTATGGATGATGACCCTACTGGTGATGATGCTGACATTGTTGATGAAAATATCCTTACTTAGCCATTTCCAAGAGAGCCAACTGATCCATCAATCCTTAAAAGTTTTAAAAGTCATGTTGCCGCAGTTATTTGGAATGGTGCTGACGAAAAGAAGGCCCTTGAAGTGTCATAATCACTCGCTTAAGATTCGTTCATGGTCGTGGTGGGAACAAGGAAACAATGCTACATTTGTAAACATTATGGAGTTGTCAAGACTTGCACACTTAGCTCGTTGCACGCACTGATTTGTCAACAAAATTGTTGTGTCCAGTTTTGTTGAGAGATGGTAATTGGAGACAAATACATTCCATTTGACTATTGGAGATATGACTATCACATTAGACAATGTCGCCACTATCCTAGGGCTTCCCATTGTATGCAAATCTATTAAGGTGCATAAGTTGTCAGAAAGCGGGCCATTGCATTAGTAGTTAATACATTGGGAATTAATGAGCAAGAGGTCAGACATGAGATGTCCAATGTTGGCGACAATTCAGTGAGGCTTGAGTAATAGAGGCACATTTTCATAATGTTATAGACGATTATTCAATGGAAAGAATTGCATGTGCAGGTAGAGCATACTTGCTATTTTTGTTGGGTTGTATACTTTTCAGTGACAAGACTGATACTAGGATCTCCGTTGTTTATTTGAGCTTGTTGTCCAATTTGACAATAGTACATTTATATGCTAGGGGTGTTGCTGCATTGGCATACTTATACAGACAGTTGTGGTACGCTAGCAGGTCCGATGTGAAACAAATAGCCAGTTACATGACACTCCCTAAATGATGGATTTATGAGCACTTTCGTGGAGTCCGACCACACCTGAATATGAATTACACTCAAGACATATCAGATGTTTATCGTTGGACTTCTCGGAGAGAGTTTGGTGAAGAGACACAGTTGCATACTTTTCGAGAGGAGGTTAATAGGTTGGGTGTACACAATGTAAGTTAAAAAGTCCTTCAAAATTTAAAATCTATTTAATACAAATTTTACAGTTGGTTATTTGGGACCTCGTATCAAAGTTGTAGAGATGTCCATACGTGTCACCCGGTTATGTTCTACCATGGTTGCCTGAAGTTTTTGGAAGTAGTTTAACCATATCACCCTGATAGAGTTTTGTGACACTTTGGCAGAGTGCAGACAATCCCTAATTCACTACTTGGCCCTATGCGTGCTTCTCGAGGAGCCACAGCTCCACGATATAATGTTATGTATGCATACTTGGACATCATTTAGGAGGCATAGGACAACCATGTGTTATTTGAGTGGATGAGGAGTACATCGGTACGGTAGCCTTGGGATTGTGTTCCTGGTTACATGGATTGGTACCAAACTATTACCTATATGTATGTTCAAAACCCAGCGCGTCGTTCTCAGGTGGACCCGAATATTCATCATTATCAGTATCCTAGCCAAGACGCACAGGTATCATCTTTTTCATTTATATTACAAATTATGTATGTAAACTGTTTAGACAATGTATATAATGTTGTACTTGTCCTCGTAATGTAGCATATGTTACAGATATATCAGATTACTCATCCTTTCGTTGAGGTTAGCTATGAGAACAGTGTTCAATATCTTGATAGGCTTTACTATGCAATTAATGCAATTAAACACCTTCTGCAAGATCAGCACATTGGCGAAGTTGTGCCCAGCACATCCACTCAGGGTTAGTCTACACTCAGCTCTTCTACTACACATTACACTCGTTGGTCATGTAGTTGATAGTGGTTCATAATGTTATATTAGGTATTTTGTGATGGTGTTGGTGGATGTACAAGGAGATGAATATTATTATTATTATTGGATTATGTACTTTTTGGATACTTTGGTGATTTAGTAATTGGTATTTGTAGCTTGACTTTTTGCGCTCCTTTCGAAAGACGGATAAGCCCTACAGTGTCGGATTCTTGTGATTCTAAATCTGATCTTACAAGTGCAATGTGAAATAGATAAACACCAAAGAGTCCAAATCTAGCAAATCTTTTGGAAAATCGATTTTAAATCAAAATGTCAAAAATTGACTGCTTTGCTAGATACAGAGTCGCCACCTAAATATTTTTAGAAAATTTAGGAAACCCATGACTCGTGCCAAAGGCTACGTGTCTGTCATCACCAAGATTGTCTCAGCTCGGGAACTTAAGTACGAGAGGAGAAGATCATGAATTGAGCACCCCGGCTCCCCCGATCAAAGATCGGCCTCTACTAATCATGATGTGAATCTTATTTACATTATATGCTCCTGTTCCGATTATTGGGCTAGCATTACTATGTGATGCGCACACACACAAGTATTAACTAACTTGCAAAAATTGGAACACTTGATTTCATATTTGTTTTGAAAAGAGTTTGCGAATGTGCCACTCGAAAAAGTGGGCTTAAATGTACATTAATCAACCTATCACAATTTAAGCAATTAGCCTTCATCCACAGGCATTCAAACAGTTTATCAGATAAGAACTTAGCCTCATGGTAAACATGCTTTACATGGCAACATTAACACATTCATGCAATATGCTAAAGTAATGAATGCTCACCTAGTACTCCAAGCCAAAAAAAATGAAAGAGTTAGAAAAATGCATAATCCTAACTAATGCAATATGACTAATGTAACACATGCGATATGCACTCTAAATAGCTCGGCTACTTAACATAACATGTGAATCAATTTGATAGCATGCGATCTAAGCACGTATTTCAAAAAGCGTTAAATTAACAATGCGAGTTAGAATGATGCATCGAGCTCAATGCATGCAATACAAGTGGATGAGAACATGGAGTATGGTAAATGAAACATGATGCTCTAAACTAACCATCATAAGCAAGTAAATAAATGGGAGAAATACGTGGGGTTGGAATACATACACGTTATTACAAGTTTGCGTCCTCACGCAAGAGGGTCTGAATAAATTGACTAGCTAACTAATTAAAGCTAAGTAACTAACTATTACAAACCCAAATGAAATAAATTAACTAAACTAGTGAATTAATTATTACAATAACAAATTAAATAACTAGTCTATAAATAATTAGAATACAAAACTAACTAATTATTTATAAAACGAAATTAACTAGCTACAACTAATTAATTACAACACTTTATAAAATTTAAAGAAATGACTAAGCTAAGTAATTAAACTAAACAGCCCTGAGAAGTGAGGAGTGCTCATGCATGCGTGCAAATTTCTACCCGAAAAAGCCACTGTTCTGTTGCCAGAGAGCCTCTATTGCACAGTTAGAACACTTGCACTGCTTTTCACCTCAAAATTAGCTCTGTTTTGTTTCAAAAAACCATTGCTTGGTTTTGCAAAGGTAGCCGGTAGGCCAAAAGTAGTGGCCGACTGGTCACAAAAGTGAGCCTGCCGTCCAAAAAAGTTGGCCTGCCGGCCAAAAAAAGTTGGCCTGGTTCCAGAAAAAGTAGAGCACAACTAAGGTATTCTCAAGGGTTGTTTGTACAACTTACCCCTCCTTATCATTAAACAACTCAAATGAGTGCTAAATTTGATTCATAAACCATCAATCGATGCTATTTCATTGCATGATGGCTTATGAACCAAAGAGTACAATTTCAATAGTATGCACAATAAAAGACTCTCAAACCCCCTCCCTATCATAGATTGATCAAGAGAAGTGGTTGACAATGACTTTTAAACCGTTTTCATCATGAACAAGTATGAAACGATTCAAAACTCAAGGGTTCAATTAACGCTCAATTTAACCCTAACCAAGTTATTATCTTGCATCATTTTAGTCCCAATTTTATTACTCCATTTTAATTACCAACCATTCCTTAGTTCATTAAGTTCAATAGTGAATATTAAGACCTTGTTTGGGGCGTCCTAAAAAAGTCAAAAAGTCACTATCCTATTTAAGTCACATCACCTTCTACCACATCAATTCAAACTCAATCCATATTTTATAAAAAGTCAAAAAGTGGACTTATTTAGAATATCCCAAACAACCCCTAAGTCCTCTAATGGAAAGAATCATCAAACCAAGAGTTGTTTTGGGCATGAGAGAGACATCATGCCGTTGGTAATGAACCCCCAAAGGGATTAAACCATTAAGAACAACACCTCAATCTCATGCTTAAACAAGCATTTGGCTTGAAGCCACTTTCAAAACAAAGAAAAAGCCAATAAAGGAGGGAGGTTGCAGAAGTAATTAAAGGTGATCACAAGTATGGAAAATAAGAAATAAACACTATCAACTCAAATAGGTTGGTGGTTAAGGCCTAAACTACCAAGCCTATGAGGACAATTACACTACAAGCATCCTATACAAAGCTCAAGTGTAATGAACACTCAAAAACAGTCCTAAAACATGCTGGAATTAAGACAAAAAATAGCCAAAATGATAAGCTACAACATGGAGCTATGTAAGCTAGTAAACAAAGCATAAGGAGAGGTGGCTACCCCTTTCATTTTTGGACTTCAAAACATGGTTTTTGCTATTGAAAAACCTCTGAAAATTAGTATTTAACTCAAAAAAATGGTGACAACAAGGTGGGAAATACAAGGGTAAAGGCCTAGGAAGTTAGGTGGAAGGAATGGTGGGCCACCCCTCCACCCTTATTGGCCTTAAATCACAAGTTTTAGCCTAAAATTTTAGAGTTTAGACAGCCCAAAACAGTAGAAAAAGAGTAATAAAAATGGCAAACAAAGCAAGGAAACAAGCCAAGACTCATACCTCTTGAATAGGAGAACACTTTCTAAGAAACATATCAACACTTACACACCCTCAAGCGCTCAAAGTAGACTCAAAAGTACCTCAGCTCAAAGACCACAAGGTTTGGTTTAGAGTGTATAGGCAAAGGCTCAAGAATTTGCAAGAGAAAGAGAGAATTATAGAGAGAGAGAGAAAGAAAGAAAATATTTTGCTCCAAATTTTTTAACCCTCAAAAATGGAAGGGGAGGCCTTCTATTTATAGAAAAACATGCAACTCCCCCAGAAATATCCATACATACACGTGTAAGTAGATGCAAGCACCTGTGGAAACAGCTAGCACAACTAGCATAAATATCTACAAAAATACACAAGTAGCCGGCAGCCTACAAAAAGGGGCCGGCAGGTCCCAGGGTTTTTTGGCTTGAAAAATTAGGGTTTTAGTCCAAAACAAGGAAAGAGGTGTATAGGGTTTGAAGGCTCAAAACTATGGCATTCTGCTGAGGACTTTAAGCACTTGACAAGCATATACAAATTCATCATTGGGTGTGCAAGTAGTGACGTCCAAGTCGTAAGGGCGGTAAAAAATGTGGTGTCTATAGTATTTTATCAGTGGTACACTTTAATATAATTATTACTCTTTGTATTATGTACAAGGAGACATGTATTTTGTGATGATGTGAATGGATTGAACTACTAGTTAATAATATTTTCTCTCTTTGGATACTTGTTGGTGAATATTATTACTCTTTAATAGAAGTTGCACTTGGTTAATATTATTTTCATTGCATTTTGTATTCAGACAATGTAAATAATATGATATTCATTCCATACATAAGACAACTATAACTCATGATATTCCATCAAAAAATGGCCATTACAAAATCCAATGGCAAAATGATATCCATTTCATAACTCCATGCTAGTATAAATCATAAAAACTAATGTCTTAAACCATTCAAATATCCTAGAACTGCTCTATAATACATCAGTCAATGTCAACTATATCAAATGTCTCACGTTTCAAATATCCTAGAACTGCTTTCTAATGCATCAGTCAATGTCAACTATATCAAATGTCTCACGAGTAGCTACATTAGGTCCTATGTTGCCTTTGATTTTTTGAATGCGGCTAGCATATGCATTCTCCCATTTTGATGCACACGGGTGATGGTGAACTCGCCAAGGAATAACAATTGGGGGAACTGGATAATCGGCTTCCAAAAATAACTGCACGAACATCCAATGAGAATTCAACCAAATTAATATAATAATAAAACATTACATATATTTACCATACATCAAAATTACGAATATACAATTATTAAACAACAATGGTAGGTAAGTTTCATATGTTTATACCTGCACAAAATGATTTCCATTGACAAATCCATTGGCAATCTCGCGACGATCAGCTACGGTTACTGGCGGTGATCTCAAAGGTAAGAAAATGAGACATTGTTATAATGACAAGTGGTACAAGATTCTATTATAAAATGATGCAATCAGATACCCCGTGTCAGGCATAGTCATCCAACAAGCAAAGTATGGGTTATCTTCAAAATATGACAGGATGTGTGTCAGCTTCTTAACGCTCTCATGTGACTCGTATAGAACCCATAATAGCTCCAAAAACCACAATTCCCATCACTATCTACATCATTCATCAACTTTATGAATGGTTTTAAAATAGGTGGGAAGTCACAAACATATGTACTCGGTAAACTTGTTCTGGTACGATACGTCATTGTCTTCATATTCCGTTTATTCTCATGTACTTTCTAAGCTCTTTTTTTCTTTGATTTACTGGAAACTAATGTGCTCTGGCTATCATGGTCATCGTCAACCAACTCAAATGCACATGGGTCACGACGGCAAGATATATCAACTTTCTTATGTCCTTAAGGTGGATTAGGCTTCACATTAGGCTTAATAAGGAAAAGTGCTCGCTGGGTTTGCAATTTCCCTCAACTTTTTCAACATATCAAATTACATGGCAATATAAGACTCATTGAACCGCTTTAAAATCATCTCAAGTTCTGAGATACAAGTTAATACCAATTTGTCAATCATTGGATTGTGCACACATATATTAAGTCGTGTCCAATGTACATGTATACTACCGAGTGGAATAGGACAACCTTGTCTCATGTAATCTGCAATCTCGTGAGCACAAGGTAAACTATGTGTGCACCTAAGAACACACCCATATACTGCAACATCAATTCCAACTAATTTTCTCTCTTACTCTCTGTCAACACATACTCCAATGCATAAATAGACACATTACTTCGAAGCTTTCTGAATTGAGAAGGTTTGAATTGATGTTGTACAACAGTCAAACTCTTCTCGAATGATGCTTTTACTTGAACGTGATGCAACTCAAGTAGACAATGTATTTTTTCAAATCAAATGTCGTTTGACTTGAACCTAATTGCCTCTTCAACCTAGCGTGACCACTCTCAACCCTTGTCATACGGATGTGAACAAAAAATAGTCAAGTATAATAATTAAAAACAACAATATGACTTATAAGAAAATAAAAAAAAAACAAATATTATCGATTGGTTGTAACATTGCCAAATTGAATATACATGTTCGTATGTAATTTAACAAATTTTTCTTTATATGGATTCAACCAACTCATAGTAACATACTTGACTGTCACAATAGTTACTAAAATCCTTATGCAGTATAGCAAGGTGATCATTGTACTTCTCTTCAGTCGATGACAGTACTAAATAGTTTCATGCAGTGTTAAACTTTTCACATTTTTCTTTTGTTTCAAACATTTTCTTGCATTTCACCAATATATTCTTATTAATATGCCAACGATATAACAAATGTCGAGCATTCGGAAATGTGTTCTCAATGGCATTCATCAAGGCAAGCTCTCTGTTTGTGACAATGACTTCGGATAAAATACTGTTGTCCATAAGATCATACAATGTTTGTAACATCCATGCATAATTATCAACCCGCTTAGTTTGCAAGTATGCAAAAGCCACGGAGAATGTCATTTGAGTTGATGTCACTCCTACAATTTCAAGAAGAAAAAATTGATATCTATTCGTCTTATATGTACAGTCCATAGTCAACACATGAAGGAATGTACGAAGCAAATCCAAGCTCACTAGATGTGCCCAAAACAAGTCCGTGATAGTCATAGAGCCTTCCTCACATCGATGACGCTCAATGTACTTATGTTTCGTTAATTCACCCAACGGCTGTTATATCTAAGATCTACCAACTTTTTGTAGAACCCTACATCGATGTCGTACATTGTAAACTGTCTTTATTGTGCTCATATTAAGGACATCCCTCTGTTTGAGTGTAATGAGTATTTCTTTTGGTCTTACCAAGCTATTTGACATATCTACTAATAGTGACTTCTCATTAGCTGGCAATCTCCCTGCATATGAATGTCCATACAGATGCTGAACTAGATGATTATGCAGTTGACAAACTACATTCAATGTCCATTCATCGTTTGTTTTCAACTTGTATGCCCTCAAATTAAATGGACATTCACACTTTTTGTACTAGTTTGTCTCAATAAGTCTTTCGAGCCATTTTTCAACTTGTTACTCGATTTATACTTGCTACTCCGCTCATAAGCAAAATAAATTCTTGGTTTCTTGCGACCGCCACCATAGTCTGACATCTTTATAATAATAACAAAGCTATTTGTCCTTCCAATATCATGTACCCAAATAAGCAATTCATTCTTATTGTCAAAAATCTATATATAATGTCACACAACTTTCATAAGAACAAACTAAGTAAATTAATTAATAAAAATTATTAACTTACGAAAAACATGTTAAAGGTTACCTGTTTTACTGTAAAATGACTAGTACAATCCACCATAATATCATATTGAACATCAATTTGTTCAATGCATGGAATCTAAGAAGGGAAAAAAGAAAAAATTTAAGTCGGCAGTATAGAGCCGAATAAAATAATATAACACGACACTTGATAGTGGAAATAAATTAATAAATTCGATTTTCAAATATCAAAAAAATTATCAAAAATCGGTATTCAAGTATCAAAATAATCTATTATTTTCGAACTTAGTGTGTCGATATAAATTAAATAATTCAGCAGTTGATATCCGAATATAATGAAATAATTCGGCACTGGTTGTCCAATTGAAAAGCGTGAAAAGAAAAAGAAATTGTGCAAAACTAATTTTTTTCATCACTAATTTTGCTATCACCAGACATATTTTTGCTTGAGTTTGAACTTCCATTGTTTTGCAACTCTTCCATAACAAAATCAAGCAAAAATTGTGGAACTAATAAGAAACAATTAAATAATAGAGTATAAACATATAGATTAAAGCAATATGAGAGTTGTTATGAGAGAGTATTGCTTTGCAAACAATAGAAGAGTATAGAGTGTGGAGCAAGTAAAGTGACAACAATTAGAAGAAAAAAAAAACTAGGGTTTAGTTTTTTTTAGTTAAAAAGTCTACACGGAGATTTTTTTTTTAATTTTTAAAAGATATATATAGAGAATATTTTCATATAATATTGTGGGTGTTAGTGGATGTCTATAATGTTCATTTTAATTTAAGATATAATTATTATTAAAATAATATTTTATTAAATATGTGCATTGAATTGATTACGTGTGTGGAAATAAAATTTCCCTTAGCAAGTCCAATGGACACCAGTAAGTAAGGGAAGCTTCTATTTGCACACATCCATTCCACTCTGTGCACACACTTAATGATACTTATTTTTATTACAATTTTATCTCTAAGTAAAATTACTATTATGGACATCACACACAATTCAAATAAACACAAGTTTTCATTGCACATCCACATTCAGACTCATGTTAAAGCTATTGAAGCTCCACAAGTCCATTGTAGCTACTCCATTCTTCCATACTCAGTTTGCTAAACCTTCACAGTCCATCCTCATCCTTTGAAACCCTTCATTGTTAGCTTCCATTCATTAGTTGACACACTAAACACCTTCATTGTTGATTCTTTACTTTTCATTAGTTTACACACTAAACCTCATCCTCATTCATCATTGTTATGGAAGATTTCTCTTCTAAAAATTCAGATTTTTAGAAGCAGATAAATGTTTATGAGAAAGATAGCCAAGGAAAAGTGAGTTTTGCTATGTAAAAGTCTTCCCTTTTTTTTTCCTAGTGTCTTTTGGAAAACTAGGGTCGAAATATCTCAATTTATTCAATAGTCTACTAACGAAATTATTATTTAGTTTTGGAAGTTGTCGTCAGATATAATTTAAAGTTTTCGACATTCAACTTCTGAATTGGTAAAAATAATTTGGACAACTACATTTGAACGGTAGCATTTTTTTCGACGTTGTACTTCTAAATGAAGTAAATTTTTTTTTTCATTTTATATTTCAAATTTGTAAATTGCATACTAAATTTGCAGTTTCAAATTGCAAATTTGTCTTTATAATGCCATTTCAAATTTGTAATGTTATACAAAACATGCAGGAATATGTCTCAACTCAAGGAAGTTAGGTTTGCGCGGATAGTGTGTTGGGTTTGTCAACAGAAATCATTTTGTCCAGGTATAAGAGAAGCTTATCATTTTGTGCATGTACAGGAAGTTATGAGGCATGACCACTAACTCAAATGACATTTGGTGCAGGTCTTTTTTTTTTACAACTAGGCCATCTAGTTCCTCCTATAGCCACTAATTGGAAAAAGTACCATTACCCTTGCGTTGTCGACTGGGATGATGTATATGTGCACCACATTCTATATTTCAAGGACATCATTCATGATACTATAGCTAGTCGAGAGACATTTCATGTTGTTGATGTTGAATGACACATGTATGCATTTGACAATGTTAGAACTATGGAAGAAATTAATGGATGTGTTTTTTGATGTTGATGTGTTATGTGGCATGGATTGAATGTTATCAACCATTGTTACCACTACATTCTAATAAGAGAATATCATTTACAATGTCATCAACCATTGTTACCATTCCATTCTAATAACAAAATATGTTTTATAATGGCATTACAAGATGTGTACAGCAATGTCAGCTTACAAAAACACAACAAAAAATTCATCAACTGACAAATAACATGTCACAAATCATCTGTATGCCTACGGCTAGGCCTACGACTGTATGTCAATGTCGGAGATGAAAAGAGACCTGCAATACAACTAGGTCCAGCTTTGTTAATGTGCTGACCTTTAAGGACATAAGTCATAGCCTCGATAACTTGGTAAAGTCGATGAGGATGTCGAATCCCGTCCTCATGACCAGCCTGAATGATAGGATGTGCAATCCTCAATACATGTGCAATATGCTGCATTTGAAAAGAAGATCACATTTTAAGGAATATATCAGAAAAGCAAAAGTAAGTTACAAATGCATAAAAGAGGATAATATATTACATCAGCATGTTGGCTGAAATCCTGATGTTCATGCACATGTGGTCTATCAGTGCGCTCAATATATAGGTGCGAGATATTCTTATACCAATCCATGTAACCTAGTACACATTCCTAAGGCTGACGAACTGGTGTGCTCCTCTGTTGCTCAAATAACACATGGTTATCCCCAACCTCCCAGATCCTATCCAAGTTCTATACATAACTGTATATTATGTAGAAATATTGCCTCGAGTACCATGAATGGGAGCCAGCGGTGCATCTAGGATGGTTTGAACCCTGCTAAACTGCCTCAGAACTCTATCTAGATGATAGGGTTCGACCATGTCTAAGCACTTCAAGCATCCATGGTAAAGCGTAATCGGGTTACATGGATGCCGGTCTCTGCAACTCTGGTATGGATCTCAAATAACCTGTAAATATAAAGTGTTTTTAAATTAAAGTATATAAAGGGTAAGATAAATGGAAAGTGTTAAAATTATCTCAAGACGAGTAAACTTACATCAGCTACTACCAAATTGTCAAGCTCCGCTCGAAAAGATTTCAAATGATCAATGAAGGAACTCGCCTCTCTCCTAGATGTCTAATGGTATACGCGTGGCATGTTTTCATTGTAGCCCATGTTCTGGTGAGGTCGAAAGTGCTCATAAATCCACGCCTCTAGAAGAGTCATATAACTACCGATCTGCTTAACACCGGACTAGCTAGCATACCCCAGCTGTCTGTATAAAAATACTAATGCAGCAGCCCCCAGGCGTAAGTATGAATGAATCCCAAATCTATCAACAAGCCAAGGTAAACAAAAGCAACCCTGCTGCCAATCTTGTCACTGAAGAGCGTACATCCCAATAGAAACAACAAATAAGCTCTAGCAGTGCACTGTATGGCCTCCTCTAGGTCTGGATCTGTGACACCAGCAAACTGACTTCGCAACCACTCAAGCCTGACTGAATTCCTACTAGCAGTAGAAACCTCATCATATGCTACACGTTCAGTGATCCCCAAGCCAGAAACCAGTAGTGTAACTGCTTGAAAATCCGTTACATCTGGTATGCTAACTGATCTGTCTACAATGGGAAGGCTAAGAATAGTGTCAACATCATCCAAGGTCAAGGTCATCTCACTAACTGCCATATGAAATGTGTTCGTCTCAAGTTGCCATCTCTTAACAAAACTGGAGATTAGAAGCTTATTAACGAACCAATAAGTGCAACAAGCTAACTGTGACAGCCCAGACTGCTCAACAATGGCTTTGAATATGGTGTTGTTGTCTACTAACCACCATAGCCATGCAAAGATCTTCGAAGAGTGATTATGACACTTTAGGGGCCTCGTTCCTATAAAACAAATGAATATCTCATTAGGAACTACCATATAACACCAAAAAAAATCATATACATATGAATTTCACTTCTACTCAGGAATGTTTTCCTCCCTCTACCAAACAGCTGCAGCGACATGACTATTGAAACTCCGTAGTATTGATGGATCAGTCGGTCTAACTGGAAAAGCATGAGTAAGGTCCTCTTCCTGGACAGGAGGAGAATCAGGTAAAG
>NW_021030367.1:200793-247508 GCF_004153795.1 Camellia sinensis
CAATTATATGCAACAAAAAAATTAATAATCATTACTCACAAAGAAAACAAAAATTTAATAGCCCAAATTTGGTGAATGTTAAATATACATTTGGATGCAATATTATTCCCATAAAAGAAATTCAAAGTGCAAAATTGGTACTTCACATGTCTTACAGTGTTGTTTTCGGGAGCTTCTATTTACACACACTAAATCCCCTCTCCACACACACTTAATGAAGGAGGTGTGTGGGAAGTGTAGAGAGGGGAGATGTGTAGAAAGTGTGTTGTGTGTGTGTAAATAGAAGCTCCCGTTGTCTTCGACCAATGATATATTGGAACTATTATGGAGTAGATGTCAAAATTTGAATACTAAATTATAAGCTATACAAAAATAAAATTTCTCACCTTGTCTTTCTTGAGTTATCATTTTCTTTTTCATGTTATCTTATTTTACTAATATCAAATATACTAATAGGGAATTATACCTAAGTTGAATAAACATACCAATAGATGTCCATGGAGTAAAAATGCTAAAAATATTTAGAAAATATCTAGAATTTAATTGTATAATATAAATTTAAATTTGGTATAATGTGATGAATCTGCCCCTCACAATTTAAATTTATATATTTTTAAATATTATTTCTTGAATACTTAACATTGTTGAATGGATATGAAGGTGAGGTAGGACTGCAACTTAGTTAAAAAATTATTGTCAAAATAAACAAAAGAGGAATTTGTGTTGCAAATTATAACCCATGTTCATCTTTAGGAAATCCAATTGAAATAAATACATATATATAGATATCTTAAAAATTTTCTTTTGGATTAAATTACACTGACACTCACCATCGAAAAACAATTTACACTGACACTCCTCTAAAATTTGGAAAACATATGTCAAGTTTTATAGTTTTGACATAATTATATTAAATTTCGTTAATATTCTAATTCACATTTCTTGACTTCATTTTCAACAATAATTCATTAGTTATATGGATACAAAAATATGATCATTTTTTACACATGATTTTTTTTCCTTGTTTATCATTGTGTATTCACATCATTTGTAAAATTTTTAGTCCCTTTAGCCTCCGTTTGGAAAGTGGGTTGACTTTTTGGCTTTTTGGCTATTTTAGCCTGGGCTAAAAAGCTTGGTTTGGGAAGGGCTTTTTGGCTTTTTGATTTTTTTGACTTGTTTTGTGAAAGAAGAGTGTAATGATTATGGGTTAGATGTGATGTTTTGTTTTTTATGGCTAAAATAGCCTATTTTGTCTTTTGTGGCTAAAATAGCGAAAAAAGCCCACTTTAGTTCTTCCCAAACGGACCCTAACAAAATAGAAATTTATATAATTATGTCAAAACTGTAAAATTATTTATATTTTTTTTCCAGACTTCATAGAAAGTCTGTGTAATTTTCTTTTTCTTTTTTTGTTCAATACATGAGCTCATTATTCAATGATAATTGAAATAAGAAATTTATATAATTATGTCAAAACTGTAAAAATATTTATATATATATATATATATTTTAGACTTCATAGAAAGTCAGTGTAATTTTCTTTTTCTTTTTTGTTCAACACATGAGCTCATTATTCGAGGATAATTGAAAGTAAGACTTTGTGAAGTTCACATCTAATACTATTTATCGCCTCTTATGTTGAAACAAATAAATTTTGTTTATTAAGAGACAAGCAATTGATTAGCTCAAAAAAGGATTCCAGATAGGGATGTTTTGGAGCTAGTTATCGGTTATTTTAGTTAGATTTTTTATTTTTACGAAAATATGAACAGATAAATAAAAAGAATAGTTAACTTTTTTGTAATAATTTTTTGGCTAAAATAAGAACTTTCCAAACTTGCCTTAACTAGTAACAAGTCACACAAGTCTTGGATTTGAATCCTGAATTCTTATTTTTTTCCTAACTCACAAATTTTCAAAAGAAAAGGAAACATGGGAGAGGGAGAAAGAGAGATTAACTTTTGAAGCCTAGGTTTGACAGCAACTTTTCTGCAATTTTTTTTTTTTGAATTTGTTATATTACTTCAATTTTTATTTTTTATGTTTATGGGATTCTAATATTTAAAAATTTGCATTATCTAAAAAATTAGATTAAAAAACAACTTAAAAAGCCAAGTCAATACATTTACACCCATTTTGTAGACTCACTTTTTAAATTTAGTAATGATTAAAAAGATAATTGATTGATAATTATAAAATATTTAATTATCAACCAATTATCTTTTTTACACATGACTGAGTTAGAAAATGAGTCTAATTTTTAAATCTGCATAACAATACTCTTATACAAAAAAGCGTAACTTTATCTTGCCATTGACTAATATAAGTTCTTTCTTTCATTGAATTGATGCCGTATTGCAATGAAAAAAAGTTAGATAACTTCACTTTTTGTATTGTCAAAATTGTTACTATTTTCCAATGTTTTAAAGTGTCCATCAATGGTGCCCCAAATTATCACTAAGCCCAAACAACTAGTTATTTTATTTTATTTTTTACTTTTTGGGAAATTTAAAAAGAAAAAACTTTTCTCATGTACATTCAATACTGCAATATATTAGATTCACAAAGGTATTACATGCGCAAAATTAAAATACATAAATTGCACTATGTAATTTAGATTTATGACTCACATAACATTTACGATGAATCTCAACTACAAATCATCTTTTTTTGTGTTTTAATCATGTACAATTATCATCTCTTTAGAATTTATGCAATGGCCAAGCATTTAAGCCCCTCGTGAGAGGAAACCAGCCATCATGCTTAGCATGGGAGTTTGTCCATCCTAATTATGTGCATTGGTGGTTCATAAAAATAGTGAATGAGGTTCACCTTAGTCTTCATGAATCATGACCATTCGCACAATTAATAGTGTCAGCTTATTGATGGCCATAATGGGAACAATGAGGCCAAGATGTATACTTCCAACCACCACATTGATCAATATAAACCAGCTTATCTCTTTTGTTTACTTTAGATTACATGATTATTGTTAGTGAACAAATCAAAAACATAAAATAAAAATTAAGACATTGATTAGGTCGGATACATTGAGGATGGTGATTCTAATTCCCATTGTATAAGGTTATATAATTTCCTTAATCAGCCTAATGACCTAATGATATTTAGGGATTGTTTGGTTAGCTTATCTAAGTTGTTTAAAAAAAAAAATTTGTTATCAGAGTGTGTACCAAACAGTTTGATATATTTTTTACTTACATTTTATTAGACAAAAATAACTTAAATAATCAGAAAAAAATTAATTATTTAGAAACTAGAGGAGAGATACTTTTGACTTTTGTTTTTTAATTTTCAACTTCTAATTTATAATAAATTGTACCAATTAAGCTCTGATTTTCTCCCATATTATTCTATTCCAAATAATTTAGTTGTTTGGTAAAAAAAAGACTTGAAACAGAAAACCAAGAGAGAAGGGGGTACATAATCTTTAACCCTGAAGTAAGTTGTAGACTATTTTTTATGTCATTTTTTCCTAAAAAATCTTAAAAAAAAAAAAAAATGTTGTGCATTTCAACGGTCTTCGATATTGACTCGTTGATCAGGCATTTTTTTTTTTTTAAGGGTGAATTATATTAACAGTCTCTATAGTTTAGAATTTGTGTCATTTTGATGTTTATCTTTTCAATTGTGATGCATTTAACTCTAAATTTTGAATATTGTTTCAAATAAGGACAATTGAAGGCACTGTTGCTCCATTTGAAGGACAAAGTCATCATATAACTTATTTTGTATGGGTTAACTTATATATTGTTTGAAATATAATGATATTTTTTTTAATGAATAATGTTAGAACTTTTTTTGTTATAAAATTTTGTTTGATTTAGTTTTCAGAATCTATTTTCAAAAAATTCTTCTAAGAAACTAAAAATTAAAAACACATTATTTTTGAATAATTTTATCTTTTGGGAGGGTAGATATAATTTTTTAAAATAATTTTTTTTGATATTTATTTTTTGTTAAATTAGTTTTTATTTTTCAAAAGTCAAATATGGTGACAACTTTGATGTCATCATTAGACTAATCTATTAAATCGAAAAATTCAAAATTAAAAATATTTTATATATTAAACATGTTGATTATATATTAAAAGCCTAATAACCATCTATTACATGATAATCATCTAAAAATATTTGTTAACAACAAATACAACCATCTATTACATAATAACTATCCAAAAAGATCAACAAAAATAACCACCCATTACATGATCATCATCCAAACACATACTATAAATTAATTTGATAAAAAAAATAAATAAAAAAGTAAAAGATTTATCATTTGTATAAAATTTTATCTTTGGTGAGTAGAAATAATTTTAAAAAATTTAAAAATATTTTTTTGACATTTATTTTTGTCAAACTAGTTTTATATTTTATCAAGTTGGTGACTTTGCCCTTGAAATAGAACAACAATGTCTTCAATTATCTTTATTTAAAATGAGAATTAAAATTTAGAATTAAATATATCATAATTGAAAGATCAAAAATTAAAACATGGTGCACACTTTGGCTTCAATTTCCCATTCACTCGGTAATGGTTTTGAGCAACCAAATATACCACGTGAATCACAACGCGGCATAGAACGCGTTACCACTTTGACCCGAGTAAATCGACACTCGGGGCCCACCTAAAAAATAGACCAAACTTGAGGAAAAATTAACCATTTTCAACAGATTATTGTTAGTGAACAAATCAAAAAAATAAAATAAAAATTAAGACATTGATTAGGTCGGATACATCGAGGATGATGATTCTAATTCCCATTGTATAAGGTTATATAATTTCCTTAATCAGCCTAATGACCTAATGATATTTAGGGATTGTTTGGTTAGCTTATCTAAGTTGTTTAAAAAAAAAAATTTGTTATCAGAGTGTGTACCAAACAGTTTGATATATTTTTTACTTACATTTTATTAGACAAAAATAACTTAAATAATCAGAAAAAAATTAATTATTTAGAAACTAGAGGAGAGATACTTTTGACTTTTGTTTTTTAATTTTCAACTTCTAATTTATAATAAATTGTACCAATTAAGCTCTGATTTTCTCCCATATTATTCTATTCCAAATAATTTAGTTGTTTGGTAAAAAAAAGACTTGAAACAGAAAACCAAGAGAGAAGGGGGTACATAATCTTTAACCCTGAAGTAAGTTGTTGACTATTTTTTATGTCATTTTTTTTCCTAAAAAAACTTTTAAAAAAAAAAATGTTGTGCATTTCAACGGTCTTCGATATTGACTCGTTGATCAGGCATTTTTTTTTTTAAGGGTACATTATATTAACAGTCTCTATAGTTTAGAATTTGTATCATTTTGATGTTTAACTTTTCAATTGTGATGTATTTAACTCTAAATTTTGAATATTGTTTCAAATAAGGATAATTGAAGGCACTGCTGCTCTATTTGAAGGGCAAAGTCATCATATAACTTATTTTGTATTGGTTAACTTATATATTGTTTGAAATATAATGATATTTTTTTTAATGAATAATGTTAGAACTTTTTTTGTTATAAAATTTTGTTTGATTTAGTTTTCAGAATCTATTTTCAAAAAATTCTTCTAAGAAACTAAAAATTAAAAACACATTATTTTTGAATAATTTTATCTTTTGGGAGGGTAGATATAATTTTTTAAAATAATTTTTTTTGATATTTATTTTTTGTTAAATTAGTTTTTATTTTTCAAAAGTCAAATATGGTGACAACTTTGATGTCATCATTAGACTAATCTATTAAATCGAAAAATTCAAAATTAAAAACATTTTATATATTAAACATATTGATTATATATTAAAAGCCTAATAACCACCTATTACATGATAATCATCTAAAAATATCTGTTAACAACAAATACAACAATCTATTACATAATAACTATCCAAAAATATCAACAAAAATAACCAGCCATTACATGATCATCATCCAAACACATACTATAAATTAATTTGATAAAAAAAAAAAAAAAGTAAAAGATTTATCATTTGTATAAAATTTTATCTTTGGTGAGTAGAAATAATTTTTAAAAATTTAAAAATATCTTTTTGACATTTATTTTTGTCAAACTAGTTTTATATTTTATCAAGTTGATGACTTTGCCCTTGAAATAGAACAACAATGTCTTCAATTGTCTTTATTTGAAATGAGATTTAAAATTTAAGATTAAATATATCATAATTGAAAGATCAAAAATTAAAATAATATAAGTCCCAAACTACAGAGATCGTGAGTGTAATTCGCCATTTTTTTTTGTCTCGTGAAGATATTGGAAGTAGTAATTAAATAGTTAAAGAAGGACAAAATTTAATCCTTGAGCACTTCTTTTTCTTTTTTTTTTTTATTCAATCCTTGAGCACTTTCAAGTTGGTTATTCATGGCCTTTTGATATTATAATGGTGCTCAATATAGTTCATGTCCATCATTACCTTGTACAATTATATACTATAATACTAGGGTAACAACAAATTTCTTTATTCTTTGAGATTATCTACGTTCTTTGAAAAATCAACCATAAAATTATAAGTAGATGCCATGGGACCTTTGATTGCTCATCCATATAATATTTTAAATTTTCTTCTTCGCAAAGTTACGTCAACCAATTGATGCTTTTTATTAAAAATAAAATAAAATAAAAAAATGATGCTTTTTATTAAT
The DNA here is from genome assembly GCF_004153795.1 of Camellia sinensis. Classification (NCBI taxonomy): domain Eukaryota; kingdom Viridiplantae; phylum Streptophyta; class Magnoliopsida; order Ericales; family Theaceae; genus Camellia; species Camellia sinensis. Next base: position 207,469 of record NW_021030367.1, read on the forward strand.
TACATGATCTAATACATTAGGTCCAATCAGCACCATGTACTATTATTATAATAATGCAGTTTAAAAAATAATTAAAATAACTAGAAAATTGAGTATCAAAAAACATATCTAAAACTTTAATACTTGAATTTGATCACTATAAAATAGTGCCTTCGATTTAGTAATAATATAGGAGCTATTGTAAATGTGTAATTATTTATTAATTACGGAGTACTATATGATATCTCATATATATATGTATATATAAGTATTGTTTTTTTTTTTTTGGTACATGACACATTTTAAAGGCTTATTTTTTTCTAACCACATCATGATGCTTTTTCCATTTATATCTAAAGTTTTATACAAATTCAATTTCAATTATAATAACTAATTTTATATGAACTCTATTTGAAAAATATTTTAACTTAATTATCATTTGAAAAAAAAAAAAATTATCTCGATAAACAAATAAATAAATAAGACAGAATGCGCTAAATTATATGCATCGCACAGATTAAATTATTATTTATTTATTTATTTATATTTTTAGTTTTTGTCTATCTTATTGATGTTTTAATATTAATTTATATTTAATTTATATTTTATACAATATGTATTATAGCGATTCCGGTCTTAACCTAACCCTTTTGTATCATGGACTCGGGTTTCGTGATTTCGTAGTGTTGTTCATGTCTTTTTATCCTCATACTTCCTTGAGTTTGGTTATTGGATTGTAATGGTTGCGTTTGGAACATGTTGATTGCTTGGCTTTCAAACTTTTGTTGCCTAGAATTTTACTCCTCCGCTCGAGCTGCACTTCTTGCGCTCGAGCGAGCTTTATGAACTCTCAGTACTTTTGCAAGTCTGCAAAACTACTGGAAGAGTATATTCTACGCTCGAGCAGTCTCAGCTCGAGCGGCCTTTCTCACACTCGAGCGTTGGTCTGTTGTCTACAAAACTACTAGAAGTATGCATTCTGCGCTTGAGCGTCACTTCTTGCGCTCGAGCAGAATAACTTATTCTGTCTAACGCTTGAGCGTCACTTCTTGTGCTCGAGCGGACTGTGCGTATATCAGTTTGTAAAGGTCACTTTTTACATCACTTTTTCACCTCTTTCTCTCTCTAAACATTTCAAAAACTCTAGATCTAGAGCTTTTCTCTCTAAAACTCATATTCTCTCTTCCAAAACACCTAGATTCGTTGGGTTCTCGACTCTAGTGTCTTTGGGGAAAAGGTAGAGTATCTCAAGAGCTCCGTTTTGGTCTGAACAAAACTTGGATTCAGCGTCTTTGAAGTTCCTCCATTGCTTCCTTGATCTCTAGCTTTGAGGTAGGGACTTTCTACACTCTTTATGAGTTTTAAATTAGTTATTTATTGATGTGTAAAGAATATTGGAATTTTAGGATGATTTTGAGGAAACCTAGAGTTTTGGTTTAAAATCAAAAGAGGGGTTTTCAAATATATGTATTAAAAATGGTTATCAGAGAAGATGTGAGGTTTTGTTGTGATAAATTTGTTAATTTTGATACCTGGGGTGGATTTTGGAAGAAAATAGAGTTTTGTCCTAAAATGTCTCAAATAGTTATTTTGTATAAGTAAATAAAATTGGTATTGGGAATATGAAATTGGATGAATGTTTATATAAATGGTGAAGTTGGATATGTATTACCTCTCACTTATGAAAATTTAGATAATTTATCTGTCTTGGAGATTGTATATCTGTTTAGAAATATCTGTTTTGGGCTATCGGTGAGGATAGTTATGATTGTTGTAGAAATTGCATGAGAATTAGGTGAATTGAAACTAATCTCTTATCAGTTGTCATTGAATATGACTGTCTTTGATACATTGTAAAAGTATGATGTTTAGAAGAAGAAATGGGTAGACTTCATTGAATTAAGTTGGCTTGTGTGTTCAGGATGAAAGTTCCGAAAACCACGCGTATACATGGATGTCGATTCTCACGGACGAAATATCCGTAAAATGGAAAAAAGGAAGTATTTGTATAATGGTTGTGTTGGTTAGAGATCCACTGAGTTGTACCTTTGTGGACTCTCATTTTTTCGCGCCATGCCTTTTGGAAAGGGTTGAAAAGAAGGCCTCACAGTTCAGACTCTTGCGGTTCTGAATCCAGTCTCACAAAGTGCAATGTAAAACTGATAATCACCAAAGAGTCCAAATCCGGCAAATCTTTTTGAAAAATCAATTTTAAATCAAATAATGCCAAAATTGAACTGCTTTACCAGATACAAAGTCGTCATCTAAATAGTTTATTTTTAGGAAAATTTAGGAAATCCTGACTCGTGCCAAAAGCCACGTGTCTGTCATTACCAAAGTTGCCTCAGCTCGGGAACTTAGGTACAAGAGGGGCAGGTCCTGAAATGAGCACCCCCACTCGCCCGATCAAAGATCGGTCTCTATTAATCATGATATGATGTTTTATAAATGTTATGTGTTTTTATTCCGGTTATTTAAGCTAGCTTTACTATGTGACGCGCACAAGCAAGTATAGACTAGTTTGCAAGACTTGGAACAATTCAACTCATGTTGTTTCACGAAAATGATTTGAATTTGCCACCTCAAATGGGTTTAAAAATACGGATTTGCTACCAAACATAGTGGGCTTAAAACACACATTCGTTGAACTGTTCCAATTCAAATAACAAGCCTTCATCCACAGGCATTCATGCAGTTTAGCAAGTAAGCATATAGCCTCATAGCAAACATGCGAATCATGGTAATATGGCAATCACACTCATACAAGTATGTTAAAGCGTAAAACTCGCCGAGTACTCCAAGCCAAAACAAAAACTAGTTAGGAAAAAAAAAATACATGATCCTTAATTATGTTAAGTGTCTAATGCAACACATGCGATATGCAATTAATAGGCTCGGCTACTATATGGAATATGAATCGATTTGAACAACATGCGATTAAACACGTATCCAAAGAAGTATTAAGCGTGTAATGCGGTTTGAATGATGCGCCGAGCCTCGGTGCATGCAAGACAAATGAATGGATGGAAACATGCAAGCATAAGGTATGCTAATTGAAAATGTCCCTAATCTAACCATCAAAAGCGATTAAATAAAAGGGAGAAAGACATGGGGTTGGAAGACATACACACACGCATGTACACTTATTACAACATTACACCCTCGCGAAGGAGGGTCCAAATAAATAAAAGCTAACTAGCTAGCTAAGTTAATTATTACAACACAGTATTTAATTAACTACTCTAAGCTAATTAAATATTACAATTCTTAACTAACTAATTACAAAGCAACTAAGTTAATTAATTACAACATGAATTAAACAACTAACTTACTAGACAAGTTAACTAAACGGCCTCGGGAAACGAGGGATGCATACATGCTCGGTTCCTCCACCCAAAAAGCCACCGTTTTGCTACTGCAAGCCTCTGTTTGCACATTTGAACACCAAAAATTCTGCCAACTTCCAGAATACCTTTGCTCCACCTGAGGAACACACTGTGCAAATTTCATTGGTGGCCGACAAGGGGCCTGTCGACTACCAAAGGTGGCCGGTTGGCTACTGGTGATGCCGGTCGGCCACTGATGACATGAACTCCTCTTTTTACTGCAATAGAGAGTAGACAGAGCAAAACAGTATATTCTCACAGGTTTGTATGCACTATTTACACTCTTTATCATCAAACAAGCTCAAAGGAATGAAAGTCTTGGCTCTCAAACCACCAATTAAGAAATTTTCATGCATGATGGCCAAAGAACCAAGTTTGTACAAGTTTAATGAGTGCAAAACAAGACTCAAAAAGACCACCACCCTATCATGCATGATCAAGGGTGATGGTGACCAACGAAAGTAGCACATTTCATCACTTTTGAATATGAAATGTCCCATTTTCCTTATGTACGAATTAACGTCTGATTCGAACACATGCAATGCAACACGAAAGATGCTTATCTTGCCTCTTTTACTTGTCTAATTTTGTTTACTCATTTTAATTACCAAACCATTCTTTAGTCAATTAGTCCACTGATGAGTGTCCTCTAATGGAAAGATGGCTCAAACAACAAGTTGCTTTGGGCATGAAAGAGGCATTACACTATTGGTAATGAACCCCTTAAGGGATTAAACCATTGGGTGCAACATCTTCATTTCACACTTAGGCAAACAAGAGGTTTAAAGCCACTTTCAAAGCAAACAAAAGAGTGAAGAATAGAGGGAGATTGTAGAGATTTTAAGTGCTAAAATGAAGTGCAAAACAACACTAAAACATGCTATTAACTCAAAACAATGATAGTTGAAGCATTAAAACACCAAGCTAGTGAAGGAATTAACACTATAACTATGCAAAACAAGCCTCAACTGAACTAACCAGTCCAAAACAGAGCCAAAACATGTTATTTCTGAGGCAAAAACATGCTGGACTTACCACAAAAAGCTAAAATAATAAGTTAACATGTGAGGCTAACTAGGCATGCAAACAAGACACAAGGAGGGGAGGCTAACCCCTCCAATTTTGGACTTCAAAAGTTGATTTTGCCACTGAAAACCTCTGAAATTTAGTGGTTAAAAGGCCCAAAAAAGTTGATTTAAAAGTGATGAAAAATGGTACAAAAGCTTAACAAACAAAGGAGCAAGAATGATGGACCACCCCTAACTCAAAGAGACCTCAAACCAACACTTTTAAGTCACAAAAACATAGTTTTTGACAGTTCAAAATCAGCTCAAAAATAGTTGGAAAAGATAGCAAAACAAAGATACAAAACAAGCTTAAACAAGATAAGTACTATACCTTTGAAGCAAAGTACAAAATAGCCAACAATCCAAGCTCAAACCACCTTCTAGAGCTCACACAAGACTCTAGGTAATCTCAGCACAAAGGTGAGAGTTTTTGGTTAAGGGTTGATATGCAAAAGCTAAGGACTTATGAGCAAATGTGTACAAAATATCAAGAGAGAGAGAGAATTCTAGAGAGAGAGAGAAAGATATTTTAGCTCTAATTTTTCTAACCCTCCAAAATGGGAGAGGAACCCCCTATTTATACAAAAACCACCCCTTGAGCTTAGAAACATTTCACTATACACGTGTATAGAGATGCAGCTCAATGTGCAACAGCTGGCATAGCTGTCAATAAATATCTAGAAAAAGGCACTGGTGGTCGTCGGCCACCACTAATAGTCGACCGGCCACCACTGGTGGCCACCAGAATCATCCTGTGGTTGACAGCCTTGGGTGGTGGCCGACAAGTCACCAAGAGGTGTAGACACCAAGTTTTGGTCTAAAACAAGGCACAGAAAGAACAAGGTTCAAAGGCTCAAAGACAGGGCATTCCGCCGAGGACTTCGGGTGCTTAAAATGAACAGAAACACACAATCATCGAGTGCACGAGCGATGACGTCTAAGTCTTGAGGACGGTAAAAAATGAGGTGTCTACAGTTGCCCCTCTTTAACAGAACTCGGGAGTCATGAAATGACGGGAGTGAATGTCAAAGCCCAGAGACGACTCATTTTTGACAAGGCCGAAGACTTGGACAAGCAAACAAACAAGACAAAACAAATGGTTGTGCTCGAAGGCTGCCTACGTATCCCTTTGCAAGGAATCAAACCAGCGTAGTTTTGGGGCAAAATGCAAATGATATGCACGATGTAGGAACATAACTTATGATCATGCAATGAGGCTGTAATGAAACATCTAGATGCAAATGTCAAGCAAAGAAATGCTACATTCATACAAATCGAAACAAGGTATGCCAACCTAACACACGAAAGTAAGTAAGTAAACACGAACCAAACCACATTTTATGCAGAAAGGATGTAAGAAAATTATGCAAGCTTAATTACGCGATGAGCAGGAAAGGCAAGAAATGACACAACCATCGAGTGCATCCCAGGTCACTACCGAGATCCTAACGCGTTGCACACGCGAGGAGAAAAGGATGGTATGAACACCAGGACGCACCCGAATGCTTGAAACCGAAGCGTCCGAACGCGCCGCACGCGAGAGGAGAAAGTGATAATGAAAACACTAGGGCGCACCCAAATGTCTCTAACCGAAGTGTCCTAACGCGCCGCACGCGAAAGGAGAAAGAGGGTGAACACTGGGACGCACTCCCGTGTTTGAAACCAAAGTGTCCTAACGCGCCGCATGTGAGAGGAGAAGGCGATAACGAGAACATCGGGACGCACCCAAATGTCTCTAACCGAAGCGTTCTAACGCGCCGCATGCAAAAGGAGAAAGAGGATGGACATCGGGATACACCCGCTTATTCGAAGCCAAAGCATCCTAACGCGCCGCATGCAAAAAGAGAAGGCGATAACGAGAACACCGGGATGCACCCAAATGTCTCTAACTGAAGCGTCCTAACGCACTGCATACAAAAGGAGAAAGAGGGTGGACACCGGGACGCACCCGCGTGTTCGAAGCCAAAGTATCCTAAGGCGCCGCACACGAGAGGAGAAAAGGGTGAACACCGGGACGCACCCGTGTGTTCGAAACCAAAGCGTCCTAATGCGCCGCACGCGGGAGGAGAAAGAGGGTAGTGTAAACACCCGGCGTACTCGAATGTTTCTAACCGAAGCGAGTAATTCGAAGAACATGAATGATTTCACCTAGAACTCCTCTGAATAGACCTTACATACAGTATCGTGCCTGTATGAGAAAGAGACTTAATAGGTACAGCGTAGTAAGGGCGCATGTTTTATGCACAATAAACAAAGCATGTTCTATACAAATGTAGTAATAGCATGTTCTATGCATGATAATTAGAAGCATGTTCTACGCTATAATAGAGAAGTGCACGTTCTATGCAGCAAATGATGAAAGATATGTTCTATGCATAGTCTATGAAACAATGGAGAAATGCATATTCTATGCAACAATGGATTGAATAGCAACTTCCGATTTACCTCTTGGAAGGGTTGCAACAAGTTAAAAAGGATACACTTCATTCGTGTTGATTAGTGATGAATCATCATGCACCGAAGACACGGTTTGGAGCTTCCACACAGGCAATTTGAGCTTAAAAAGTGAACTTTCCTTGCACTTTTTAAGAACTGAAGACACAAAACAGCAGCAAAACACAAAAGAGGAGCTCTGGAAGCTTGATGACCACCAGGGAGGGGTGTCGGCCACCCGTCGGCCACCAATGGTGGCTATTGGCCACCAGTGGTGGCCGACCTACTATCAATGGCAGATTGGCCTTTTTTGGTCTTTTTACATTCAGGTCTTTAAGTACACACACCCAAACATCATTTCCTCACTTCCTCTTGTCCGAAATTCATCACTCTCTCACTCTAGACCTTTCCGCTCTCTAGATCTGAGCTTTATACATGTTTTCCAATGCCCCACGCAAAGTTGATTTGCTAAAACCTCTTGATTTCCTTCGTTTTGAACCGATCGAAAACTGATTTCGGTGTTTTTTTCTTCATTTTCACCACTTGAGGCTTGTTCCCCTCGAGTTTCTCTTGGGTTTGGCGCTTTTTCCCGGGCTTTGACTTTTTCTTCCATTTTCTCTTTCCCAGGGTTTGACTTGAGTTGACTTTTGGCATTTTCCACCCATTTTTCTCATTTTCTTCACTTTTCATCGACTCTTCATCTATATTGCAAATGGCAGATGACTTTTCACATGATGGGGCTCCTCCAGAGGCAGAGTTCAAAGCAGAGTTCGATTCTGATGTAGAGCTGGAGTCCTTACCATTGGGAGTGAGGCCTTTTGACATGGCGAGGTATCATCCCCAGACGCACATTCTACCTTCTAATGGCGTTAGACACTTTACTGATTTTGCTGATGCACCGGCGGGTCTCTTACTAAGGGAGCCAAACTCCCATCTTTCAGCCGTTGTTGTTGAGGTACGAACTCTATGCACTTGCTTATCTGATGTTCTTTACTTGCATTTCTTGCGCTAATCACACTCTTGCATTGTATTTTCATTAATGCGATTGCATTTGTTTTGCACTTCCTTTTCATCAAACTGTATTTACACTGATTCCCCTGTTTTCTGTTACAGGGTAACGCCCAAGCATACAGGGGCTATGAGGCCACGACAGCCAAAGATTGGTATGGCAAGCTTTCTGTCGGAGTACGAGCTATTGTTGACGAGGCAAGCTTCGGCCTATTTGCTCTGGATTGACATGAGTCATAGCGAGCCGTCCACTTCTGGGAGCACTAGTGGAGAGATGGTGGGACACCACCAACTCTCTCCATCTTTCCACTACTGAAGAGATGACGATGACCCCTTACGATTTCGCTATGATCACAGGTTTAGGTGTAGGGGTGATTCGATTCCTCTTGATCCTGATATGGGGGAGTGGGAGGCTGCTTGGATTGAGCTTTTGGAGACGCGCCCGCCTTTGTTTCGAACAGCCCAGGTAAAATACAGCTGGTTCAAGGAGCGTTTCCGAGGGACCGTGCCAGAGATAGTAGAGGAGATAGAGCACTATGCTCGGGGTTTTCTAATGTTCCTCTTCGGTACCACCCTGTTCGCGAACAGGGCGAACACTGTAGGGCTATACTTGCTGAGCGCATTGATGGTCCTTCCCTGAGTGAGTTTATATGATTGGGGCAGGATTGGCCTCGCCACCCTGTACGGCTATATGAGCTCGACCTCCCGCGGGATTGGATACTTGATCGGAGGCTACTAGCAAGCCTGAGAGGTACACATCTCAGTTCCTTTATACTTTGCATTTTCCATTCAGCACTTCTTGCTTTACATCTGTTCAACGCATGTACTTTCTAATTTGCACTTCCTATATATGTTCATACACTGTATACTTTCTACTTTGCATTTTCTGTATTTGTTCAAATTGTATTGATCATATATCCCTGCGCTTTCTCCACAGCTATGGGTGTATGCATACTTCCCGACTCTTGCTCCAAAGCCAGAGGTGGACATTCCATTGACGATCTCCTTTTCACGGGAGTACGATGGTCAGCTTCGGCGCAGGACTTGCGAGCCCTTTTCTTTCGTTAGGCGTTACTTTGACACCGTAGCTGCTCACGAGGTAATCTAAAACACGGTCATCATTTGCTTTCACACTGTTTTGATTCACATTGTAGCCACTGACAGCAACTGACAATCTATACAACTTTTTCTTGTAGATCATATGGCAGCCATGGGCTACGATACTGAGAGGAGTTGGAGGCTAGTATAATACGGCCTGGGGCATGTCTCGTTATTGTATTCTACTTGAGGGTCCGGTCTGTCGAGCCTAGTACTTAGGCGAGAGAGTCGTATGCCAGTCTCTGGGTATGCCTGCTCAGCTCATATCGATGACGCCGCCAGAGTCCATGAGATAGCAGACAACCTATCTGTTGACAGAGTTATCCAGTTCATGGTGGGCTTGGAGGCAGAGTACTTCCGAGTTGAGGGTGATTATGCAGTCTTCATTCAGACACACCTTATGCCTCATCTGACCGGTGTTCACGGAGGAGAGGGAGCAAGAGCTCCTATTGCGAGGATGGGGCCTAGGGCGACCAGGGTAGCCAGGGCCTATGGCAGAGGGGCTTCTCAGGTGAGGCAAAGGACTAGTTGGCCGGAGCTGCCTACTGCACTCACCGATTGGCGGTATACCGGGGAGGCATATCAGATCCCTATTGAGCCTGCGACAGCTGGGCACAGATATGTCGGAGCTCATGACGTACCCCCGGTATGTACCATATTTTTTAGCTTTCCCATCTCTTTCTGATATCTGTTCTCTCTAGACATTGATCATTCCCCAAATGCATTTGCAGGCACCCCCAGGATACACCGAGGACTTGCTGGAGCTATTAGCCTCATTTGAGGGCATGATATTGAGGAGGGAGGCACTGTTCGGCTTCTACGACATTCAGGTAATTTCTTCAGTTTTTTTACATTCCAGTTATCAAATTTATGTTGACACACTGAAAATGACATTTCAATTGAACACTTCCCCACATTACACTGACACACTGCATCTGGCCCATACTGTACCGATACGCTGCATCTGAAATACTGCACTTCTAGACCATACTCATATATTGTATCTAACTCCTGCATACACTTATTCTGCACATTTTACTTGCATCTGATACACATACTGTGGTTGACATATGACAACTACCTTTTCAGGTTCCACCCGTACCGATAGCACCAGCGACGGCTGCAGTAAGACCATCAATGCCCCCTCCGGCGACAGGGAGGAGAGAGAGACAAGCTCTAGCACACAGCCGAAGCAGAGCCAGGGACACCAGAGATGAGAGTGGCCCTTTCGAGCCCATTCTGAGTGATGACGAGGTTGAGACCAGCGAGGCCGAGGAGGCAACGAGGAGGCACGCTGAGTCATCCGAGAGTAGAGATGATGACGCTGGCTCGGGTTCTGTTAGTGGAGATGATGTTGAGTTAGGCTCTGAGGTAGAGGGGACCGACGATTCTGGTTCTGGTTCAGAGAGAGGTGCAGACAGCGGTGTTGACGGAGACAGCTTTGAGGCTCTGCCTAAGAAGAGGACGAATAGGGCCTCTTGAGATTGAGATAGCTGGTGCTAATTTTTTGTATTTTCGCTTAGTTTCTTTTTGCTAGCAGCGTTATCACTTTGTACAGTTTTAGACAGGTTTTATTTGCTTTAAAAAACTTGTACTCTTTTGTAAAAAGTAACCATGATCGGAATGAAAACCAGTCTTTTGTACGGAAAAGTGTTGTATTTTGTATTCTGAGCACTGTATTGCATAATAAAGAGAGTGAACTTGATTGATGGAATTTGAACATTGTATTGGTAAAACCTTCTTAATTAGGTAATGATCCGATCACCAGTGTCACGCCCCGAACTTACCCCTAAAAGTTTGGGCATGACCTATTCAGAAACGGACACTTAATCTGATATACATATCATATGGGGCCTGAACGGAAGCATTTAATATCAGACAAAAATATAAAATAACATCCATTGAGCTACCACTACTATGCCAAGATCACAAACAGAATATAAGGCAAATAAACATATAGTGTCATGCATCTAAGAATTTAGCTATGTACATATACATATACAATCCCAGCCCTCGAGATTGGGCGTGTAAAAAAAAACATTGAAAGGAAAAAGGGTCATGTACACTTCAACCTTAGACCGACAATTAGGGTACAAAACCAAAAGCTTAGCATACCCATTTAGGTGTCTAGACATTCTGAGGTTGACACAAGAGGAATGGATGCCATGGGTTAAGAATGACCTCCAGGTTGAGTGCCTACAGAAACAGACATAACATAAAGTGAGTCAAGCTCAGTGAATAATTGCACATAAACAATTCAACACTCAACTTGAATTATAATACATATCCATGCATTTATAAATAAAGAAACCATATGGTTAATTTATTTCTATACCAATTCCAGAACGGCCTTGGGCCCAATCTTAAACAGAGTGGCATGAAGCCCTTAATAGAATGGCATGAAGCCCTTAACAGAGTGGCATAAAGCCCTTAACAGAATGGCATGAAGCCCTTTCATGCATGTATGAATTCAAGAGGTGTCTCGTACGGATTCTAGGGGTGACTCGCATTGCAACACTTAGTTCCGTACAGTACTTTGTTTCATACCAGAAATACAGAATGGCCTCTAGCCTAATAGATTATACAGAATGGCCATAGGCCAGATTGGCTTTAAGCCTAGTTCATATATGTATGGACTCAAGAGGTGTCTCACACAGATTCTAGAGGTGGCTCACAATGTAGCACTTAGTTCCGAATAGCACTTTGTTCCATAACAGTATCAGTAGGTCTTACAGACCGAACCATTCACATTATGTCATACCATAAACGGAAACAAATTCACATATATTCTTAATTATGCTTGAATCATAAACAGAAATCAGAGTTCATGCTTGATTATACATGGTACATCCAATAGCGCTAACAAATCAATATAGAGTATACTTGTTAGGTCCATAAAGGAACCTCCGGTACCGGAAACTTGTAACATACTTGAACCACAGTATTATTACCCCCGGGCAAGGGCCATAAGACCACGGTATTATTAGCCCCGGGTAAGGGCCTTGTGCTAAGGATGCCATGAATACTTTTATATAGATGGACAATCATTCATTGATTCAAAACATAACATATCAGAAAATAGAGCATTTCTTATCATATCATGTTATTACCGTACACTTAAGAAAGATAGAATAATTCACATTCTAATGTGGGTCACATAATGACGCTAAAATTTTGCATTTATGTCGTAGATTCTTAATAACTTCAGGTCCATATGTAACACAACAAAATAACTTCAGATTTATATGGATACACATAGCTTTTCCAATTATTCCGATTCTTCGAAGGTGTCCACACTTGATAACTTATAACTGAATGGCCTGTGGCCTATTAATAACAAAACGGTATGCTCTCATATCTACACAAAATCCGTTATTCAAGAGTGCACATAAATTCTCTTTATTCATTAAGAAATGACGTAGTTCACTTGAGCTATTAATCAGAAGCATACAAAAGTATATACATTTGTTTTATCGTTCATAGACGTTGACCTGCAATTAACAGAGTACTAATGGTAACCGTTGCATCATTCACATGAGTTAACATAATTAGTTTAAGTTTAACAGAATATTACTGATAATTGTTAGCGAAAGGTAAGCATATTTTACAGATTGAACGATTCCAGAGATACGTGGATACTGTAGTTCTATAATGCTCATACATTCTATTTGTTTGTCATGAATCACTATAGCTATCTTGTAGATAACAGAATGTTAGTATTCATTATCAACAGTAAACAGAACATACTGCTCAATATTACCTTTAGATTTTCCAATCAACATATTGTTAACATAATTACTTGAAAGGAACGGGATGTTAACAGCGAGATTCATTAACGATAATTAAATGTACAACCACAGTACTACTACTCACAGTGCTATAGTGGAGCGCTTGACCCTCCCGAGGTATCACCTACACATGTGCATAACTTATACATTAGTTCTTTTTCTTTCTTTCATTATTCCCTGCATCATTTTACTTCGAACGAATTTACAGGCATCTTAGGAACATCAAACATAAATTTCAAAAATACTAGAGGGTTAAGCACGCAAAATAGAGCGAACGAATTTTTGCAACATGGGCCGCACGTGCGGTAATGATCCCCGCACGTGCGGCGATTCTGGCAATGCAGTCCAAAATTTTCCAAACAAAACCCCATTTTTTGGTAAGCTTGTATAAGGCTCAAAATAGGTTCTTTAATTGATGAAACATGGTTCAAAAATCATGTACAAAGATATTTCAAACATATAACAATCTCAATATGAATTGATTCCACAATTCCTTGCAATTCACAAATATAATTGAAACATTTTGAATCCCTACCATAAGTTCCCAAATATATATATATACAATCATCCAAATCTATAATTGAGTTAAAACATGCAAAGATAAGAACTAGAATGGAATTCTTTTCCATATACCTTAACTTAACCCCAAATCAATTCAAGGATAACACATCTTTTAATTCAACCATCATCACAACACAACTTCAATACATACTCTAATTTGCGTAATTCACAAAGAAATCTTACTTATTTTCAATAGAGGAATGATTCTAAGTAGACCACACATACCTTGAGCTTTAAATCCTACAATCTCTCTTAACTTCTCCATTTTCTTCTTGATGAGCTTCTCTCAAACCCTTTCTTTCCTTATTTCTCTCTCTTAGGAGGTTTTTCTCTTGCAATGGCTCTCTAGTCAAGCATTTCAAAATTCTTAAAGAGAAATTTCTTAATTCGTGCAATGAATCATGTACATTATTGACAAGTAAAATATCACCAACATACAAAATCATAAATATAAATTTGTTTCCACAGATCTTTGGATATGTACACTAATAAAAAATATTTTCTTTAAATCCAAAGAAAATAATAGTATTATAAAATTTAAGATACAATTTTTAAAAAGCTTGTTTAAGTCCATAAATTGATTTCTTAAGTTTGCAAGTCACATTTTTATTTTTCTCAATAGAGAAACCTTTGAGTTGATCTACACAAAATTCTTCACCTAAACTCTTTTTCAGAAAATTAGTTTTTACATACATTTAATGCAACTCAATATCATAGTAAGTTACTAATGCCATAATGATTCTAAATCAGCCCTTTAAGATATGAGTAAAAAAGGAATATCTCATTGTAATCAATGTCTACTTTTTGAATAAAATCTTCGGCCACATATCTAGCATTATATCATTTTATATTGCCTTTAGAACAATAAATATTTTTGTATCCTTAAGCAATTCAATGGAATCCCAAATTTCATTCTGGTTCATTGATTTCAACTCATCATTCATGACATCAATTTATTTAATAGAATCAATACTTTCTATGGTTTGTAACAACAAAATCAAATTTTTACTTATCCTAATATTATAATAAGATTGTTATAGATATACTACATAATCATTTGAAATGACAAATCTCTTTACATTATGAGATATTCTTAATATTATTTTTTGTGATTCTTCTACAAAACTCAATCGTTTAATCATTCCAAGGTGAATAGGACAAAACTCAATCGTTTAATCATTCCAAATTAAAAATTCACAGAAACGCTTATTATTACCTAAAAATTATACTGATCTCAAATATAAATTAATTTCGGATTATCAAGCCTCTACGGCTCTCAATTTTTGATCCAAACATTCTAATTGTGACAGATGCTTTCCTTACTAAACAGATATAGGTTTCAAATTATAAGATCCATGTACTTAAACTTAATTTCTCATGAAACTTTACATTAAGCATTTAAATGTACAGAATAAGGGACTGAAAGTATATTAGAAAACATGTACGAGGGTCGGGTTGTTACAACCAACAAAACAAGAAAAACAATGTACAACTCGATAAATAATCAAGTAATATACAACTTGATAAACAACACATAACATACAACAACAAATACAACTCGATAAACAAAACAAGACAAATACAACTCGATAAACAAAATAAGACAAATACAACTCGATAAACAAATTGAAACAAAACGGCTCAACCAAAACTTAACTAAAACGGGACAACACAATGCGCAAAGAGCAGAACAAAACACAGATTCTCATCACTCTCAACACGCAGGAAGACCACAGGACAAACAAGAATGCTGCCGGCCATGAACAAAGGATGTAGGCCACCAGTGGTGGCTGTCGGTCACCAGTGGTGGCCGGTCAGCTACAAAAGGTGGCTGTCAGCCATCACCACTGGCTGGTCAACCATCAATGTGAGGGACCGCCAGATTATTGCCACAGGTCTTTCACTCAGTGCCTTATCTTCTACAAAAGTTGGGACTTCATAGTTTCTTCATTCCAGCTCTGTTTTTGCCACAAATAGAGCCATTCTTTACCGAAAAACTCTCAAATTGGATTGCAACTTTAGATGGCTCGGAAAAAGTGAATTTCTGGGGTTTCGGGATAAATGCACTATTCTCGCTAAGCCGTTATCCGCTTTGTTTTTCGTTCTTTCACGCTGCAGCTAGGCGTTGGAACCCGATTACGCACGTGTTTAGTTTCGGGGGGCAAGAGATGTGCCCTACAATTGAAGAATTCCAAGTTTTGATGGAATCCCGACGTGATGAGGAAATCTTACCCCAGTCTCGTTTTGGTCATATCCAAGCCTTAGGAAGGATGTGTGGGCTCACTTTACATGAGGCTCGATCCTTGGTTCATAACAGAGAGTTGGATATTCCCAACCTCATTCATCGATTTTCTGACACCGGTGACCGCGGCGACCGTCTTTGTCAGAGTTTTCGACAGCATGCCCTTTGTTTGTGTATGTTAGCTCATTTTCTTCTTGCTTCAAGTTTTGGAGGGTCTAGAATTCACTTGATTGAAGTGGCCCAAGGCTTGAAAGAGGGCAAGAGCTATATGGGCTTAGCATTGGCTGACACTTTGATAGGCTTAGACGCCTTCCATTGGCTCACTCTAAAAGCATATAACAAGCAAGTAAGAGCCAAAACACCCTTATGATGGGGTAAGATTACCCTGTTCTAATTTCGTCAGGAGCTAGGGATTCACTACGCAAAGCAAGCGGTTTCAAATAATTCCTGCATTCGGGTGAGCAACATGTCCTAGTTTAGAACAGTCTCTATGGTTTCTGATATGCAACTAGGCCAATTGGTCAAAAAAGGTACCTCAACAAGGCTACCTAATATACCTCTCACACCTAACACCGAGAAGTGAAAAGAGGATCAAACGGTACAGCGGTAATTCAGATCCAAGGGTTGTGTTCCCATCGTGGCAGAGCCCGTAACTGGTTAGCCTTTCGGCAAGCTTTTCCAAGCGAGCCTCCGGCAATTCGTTCGAGAATAGCAGATGGCAAACACTGTGACTTAGGCGCGCCAATGCAAATGCAAATGTAAAGAAACACATAAGTGTAAATAAAATAACATATCACAAGTTCAAGTCAAGTTCTCTAAATCCCCAGTGGAGTCGCCAGAAACTGTGGACTCGCCTTTTTCCGCACCTCGCTTTTGGAAAGGGTTGAAAAGAAGGCCTCACAATTCGGACTCCCACAGTTCTGAATCTAGTCTCACAAAGTGCAATGTGAAACTAATAATCACCAAAGAGTCCAAATCCGGCAAACCATTTTGGAAAATCGATTTTAAATCAAATAATGCCAAAATTGGACTGCTTTGCCAAATATAGAGTCGCCACCTAAATATTTTATTTTTGGAGAAATTTAGGAAACCCTAACTCGTACCAAAGGCCACGTGTCTGTCATCACCAAAGTTGCCTGGGCTTGGGAACTTAGGTACGAGAGGGGAATGTCCTGAAATAAGCACCCCCGCTCGCCCGATCAAAGATCGGCCTCTACTAATCATGATATGATGTTTTATAAACATTATGTGTTCTTATTCCGGTTATTTAAGCTAGCTTTACTATGTGATGCGCACAAGCAAGTATAGACTAGTTTGCAAGACTTGGAACAATTCAACTCATGTTTGTTCGCGAAAACGGTTTGAATTTGCCACTTCAAGTGGAATTAAAAATGTGGATTTGCCACTAGGGATGGCAATATCAACCCGGCCCGACGGGGACCCGGACCGCCCCGTCCCGATAAATAGGTTTTTTCCCGAAAATTATTCCCCATAGGGCCGGGGCTGGTATTAAAAAACACATCCCCGATGATTTTCGGGCCGGGGACGGGGATTAATTTCTCGGCCCCGGCCCCGGCCCGGCCCCGCCCCGAAAGTTCCCCGAAACTTCCCCCGTATATACTATTAGTTGTATTATTATTATATTATTCTATATCTCTTTCATATTATTATTATATTATTATATATCTCTTACATACATCTCTATCCTCTCACTCTCTGACTCTCATCTCACTCTTTCACTCTCACTCTCTCACTCTCATTCGTCTCCTTCTCAGTCTCTCAACTCTCTGTCTCTCGTTCTTCTCTCCCTCACTCTCTGTCAACTCTCGTTTCTTCTCTCTGTCAACTCTCGTTCTCATCTCAGCCCCGACTCTCATCTCAGCCCCGACACCACCACTACCGCTGGCCACCGCCACCACCACCGCCGAAGAAGCTCTGTCTCTCTGTCACCACCGCCGAACCCACCGCCACAACCAACGACTGTCAATCTCGAGCTCAAATCTGTTAGATCTGAACTAAGATCTGTTATGTCTCTCTCTCTCTCTCTCTCTCTCTCTCTTTGTGATCTGATCTGTGTACTCAGATCTCTCTCTGGTATTGTTGTTGAAATTAGATTTTTTTTTCAGATTAATTTTTTTTTTTAAAATTTAAATCTCTGTGTGATCTGATCTGTGTACACATATTGATTTATTGATGATGATGAAAACATATTGTTGTTAAAAATAGATTTTTCTTTCACATTAATTTTTTTTTAATTTAAATCTGTGTCTGATCTGTGTACACATTGATTTGTTGTTCATGACAAAACATAGTGATTATATTGATTTGTTGTTGTGCTGAACAAAATTCAAAAAAAAGTTCGGGGATTTTTCGGGGTCGGGGAAACCCGATCCCCGTTAGGGGACGGGGAGTTGATGGGTTCCCCCGCTGGGGATCGGGGGCGGGGACGGGGATTTTTGAGCCTTCGGGGATCGGGGGCGGGGACGGGGATTTTTGAGCCTTCGGGGATCGGGGACGGCGAGTGTAGTCCCCGGCCCCGCCCCGGCCCGTTGCCATTCCTATTTGCCACCAAACATAGTGGGCATAAAACAAACATTCGTTGAACTGTTCCAATTCAAACAACAAGCCTTCATTCACAGGCATTCATGCAGTTTAGCAAGTAAGCATATAGCCTCATAGCAAGCATGCGAATCATGGCAATATGGCAATCACCCTTATGCAAGTATGTTAAAGCGTAAAACTCACCGAGTACTCCAAGCCAAAACAGAAACTAGTTAGAAAAAAAAAAAAATACATGATCCTTAACTATGTTAAGTGTCTAATGCAACACATGCAATATGCAATTAATAGGCTCGGCTACTATATGGAATATGAATCGATTTGAACAGCATGCGATTAAACATGTATCCAAAGAAGTATTGAAAGTGTAATGCGGTTTGAATGATGCTCCGAGCCTCGGTACATGCAAGACAAATGAATGGATGCAAACATGCAAGCACAAGGTATGCTAATTGAAAATGTCCCTAATCTAATCATCAAAAGTGATTAAATAAAAGGGAGAAATTCGTGGGGTTGGAAGAGATACACAAATGCATGCACACTTATTACAACATTACGCCCTCACGAGGGAGAGTCCGAATGAATAAAAGCTAACTAGCTAGCTACGCTAATTAAGCTAAGCTAATTATTACAACACAATATTTAACTAACTACTCTAAGCTAATTAAATATTACAATTCTTAACTAACTAATTACAAAGCAACTAAGTTAATTAATTACAACACGAATTAAACAACTAACTAACTAGACAAGTTAACTAAATGGCCTTGGGAACTGAGGGATGCATGCATGCTCGGTTCCTCTACCCGAAAAGCCACAGTTTTGCTGCTGTGAGCCTCTGTTTGCACATTTGAACACCAAAAATTTTGCCAACTTCCAAAATACGTTTGCTCTACCTCAGGAACACACTGTGCAATTTCATTGGTGTCACCTACCAAAGGTGGCCGGTCGGCTACTGGTGGTGGCCGGTCGGCCACTGATGACATGAACTCCTCTTTTTGCTGCAACAGAGAGCAGACAGAGCAAAATAGTGTATTCTCACAGGTTTGTGTGTACTGTTTACACTCCTTATCATCAAACAAACTCAAAGGAGTGAAACTGATAGCTCTCAAACCACCAATCAAGCAATTTCCATGCATGATGGCCAAAGAATCAAGTTTGTACAAGTTTAATGAGTGCAAAACAAGACTCAAAAACACCACCACCCTATCATGCATGATCAAGGGTGACGGTGACCAAGGAAAGTGGCACATTTCATCACTTTTGAGTATGAAATGTCTCATTTTCCTTATGTTTGAATTAACTTTCGGTTCGAACACATGCAATGCAACATGAAAGATACTTATCATGCCTCTTTTATTTGTCCAATTTTGTTTACTCATTTTAATTACCAAACCATTCTTTAGTCAATTAGTCCACTGGTGAGTGTCCTCTAATGGAAAGATGGCTCAAACAACAAGTTGCTTTGGGCATGAAAGAGGCATTACACTGTTGGTAATGAATCCCCTAAGGGATTAAACCATTAGGTGCAATACCTCCATTTCACACTTAGGCAAACAAGAGGTTTAAAAGCCACTTTCAAAGCAAACAAAAGAGTAAAGAATGGAGGGAGATTGCAGAGGTTTTAAGTGCTGAAATGAAGTGCAAAACAACACTAAAACATGCTATTAACTCAAAACAATGATAATTGAAGCATTAAAACACCAAGCTAGTGAAGGAATTAACACTATAACTATGCAAAACAAGCCTCAACTGAACTAACCAGTCCAAAACAGAGCCAAAACAAGTTATTTCTGAGGCAAAAACATGTTGGACTTAAGCCACAAAAAGCTAAAATAAGAAGCTAACATGTGAGGCTAACTAGGCATGCAAACAAGACACAAGGAGGGGAGGCTAACCCTTTCAATTTTGGACTTCAAAAGTTGATTTTTGCCACTGAAAAACCTCTGAAATTCAGTGGTTAAAAGGCCCAAAAAAGTTGATTTAAAAGTGATGAAAAATGGTACAAAAGCTTAACAAACAAAGGAGCAAGAAGGGTGGACCACCCCCTAACTCAAAGAGACCTCAAACCAACGCTTTTAAGTCACAAAAATAGAGTTTTTGACAGTTCAAAATCAGCTCAAAAACAGTTGGAAAAGATGGTAAAACAAAGATACAAAACAAGCTTAAACAAGGTAAGTATTATACCTTTGAAGCAAAACACAAAATAGCCAACAATCCAAGCTCAAACCACCTTCCATCGCTCACACAAGACTCTAGGTAATCTTAGCCCAAAGGTGAGAGTATTTGGTTAAGGGTTGATATACAAAAGCTAATGACTTATAAGCAAATGTGTACAAAATATCAAGAGAGAGAGAGAATTCTAGAGAGAGAGAGAGAGAGAGAGAGAGATATTTTAGCTCTAATTTTTCTTACCCTCCAAAAAGGGGAGAACCCCCATATTTATAGAAAAATCACCCCTTGAGCTTAGAAACATCTCACCATACACGTGTATGGAGATGCAGCTCAGTGTGCAATAGCTGGAACAATTGTCAATAAATATCTGGAAAAAAGCACTGGTGGCCGTCGGCTACCATTGATAGCTGCCGACCGGCCACATCCACGGCCGAAAGCCTTGGGTGGTGGCCGACAGGTCACGAAGAGGTCCAGACACCAAGTTTTGTTCCAAAACAAGGCACAGAAAGAACAAGGTTCAAAGGCTCAAAGACAGGGCATTCCGCCGAGGACTTTGGACACTCAAAATGAACACAAACACACACTCATTGAGTCACGAGCGATGAGGTCTAAGTCTTGAGGATGGTAAAAAATGGGGTGTCTACAACCCTCCGTTTGGTTGTCTAAATGAAATGGTGAATGACTTATGAATTGAGATAAAATAAATTGAGAAATAAAACTCGACATGGCATGGTTTTGTGAAAAGGATATAAATGATTTCATCATGGGCACTGAATATGTTTATCATACTTATATCTTTTATAAGATTCATACATCATGTTAGATTGTTTCTACTGGGCTTTGGCCCACCTTATTTGGGAAAAATCATTTTCAGGTATCGGTGATATGCCTCCGCCAAGACAGTAGCTTGAAGGGATTTGGAGCAAGAGCTTCTCTTTTGTTGTATTTATTTTGTATAGCCAAGGGGTTTAATTGTGTTGAGTTAAACTCATTTTTGTTGTAACTAAGCAGTGACTTCAAAAAATGTAAACCTTTAGGGCTTATGAATATCTGTTTAGCCTTCGTTCCTTTTTATTACCCGTAACACATGCTGTAGATTCAGGATGATCTATTTATGAATGTATATCGCATGTGTCACATTTTGTATATTAACTCTGATTAATGGAAGCTTATCATTTCATTTATGTTACCTTGTATTAGTTGTCTTGGGTTGGATCATTATAATTATTTTGGGGCGTTACATGTATAAATAATTCAAAAAGAATATTAAAAAAAATCAATATATACTTAACATATTTAATTTATGTATTTTCTTCTTAATCCAATCACAACATATTTCTATTTAATCTTTTAAATAAATTTTGTGTAGTTCTAATTCTACATATTTTTATTTTCCAACTAAATATAAAAATAAAATTAAAATTATACAATTAGAATTACTTTTAGTTTTATATTACTAATTCTTTTTCTAATTTAATTATTATTTTTAATATCAAAATGAGCACTTATTTTAATAATTTTTTAAGGTCCTGATATTAAGATTTTATAAGATAAAAGACCTACAATATTTTCATAGTAATTAAGGTTTCTCAACATTTCTACAGAAAAAATTCAACTCAAAGAAATTTTGCTTAACTTAGAGAAATTTCGCCCTGACTCAGAGAAATTTCAATTTTTATAGAGAAATTTCTCTGATTTCACAGAAAAATTTTGCAATTTCTCTATGATCATACCAAAGAAATTTTGAAATTTCTCTGAGTCGAGACCAAAATTTCTCTGAGTCGGGTGAAATTTCTTTGAATTGAATTTGTTCTGTGAAAAATGTTGAAGGACCTTAACTAATAAAAAAAATATCTTGAACCTCTCCTATTACACAAAATTGGAGAGGGACATTTCACTAATTTTCCATTTATTTTACTATCTTATAATAATATATATCATATAAAATCATGGAAAATTTATCCATAAATCCTATTTTCTGAAAAGTTGAACCATTTAGTCCTAAAAGTTTTCTTATGCACCATTTAGTCTCATTTTATTTTGGTAATGTTGTTTATTTAATAATCATCATCAACACCAACATTATTCATCAAACAAGGATCGAACATCACCAACATATATACCCATTTGAATGTTAAGACCCATTTATCAACATTATTCATCAAACATTAAGATCCAGCGAACATCAAACATCATCGTCGACATCAACATTATCAAACGTCAGACCCATTTGAATGTTTGATGACGTTTGACGCCGTTTCATCATCATCGCTGTTTTATTTGACGGTGTTTGATGTCCTCGACAAGGATCGAACGTTAGACCAAGATCTCTGTCTCCGGTTGATCCAAGGGCCCTTTTGTGGAATGTCTGTTTCCTAAAAATCTGCCACATCATAAAAACATCACCAACAACATCAATTACATCACCAATGACGGTGGTACTGGATCGGTGTGGATCGGCGGAGGATTTAGACAGCGAGAAAGTAGAGAGAGATTGGTGTGGAGGCGCTAATGTTGGCGATGTTGATCATGGCGTTGATGTCGCTGATGTTGATGATGGAACTAATGTTGATGATGTCGATGATGGTGCTAATGTTGATGATGTCGATGATGGCGCTGAGGTTGATGATGTTGATCATAGCACTGATGTTGATGATGGATCGGCCTTCCAGAAATGCTTCCACTTGAACACATCTCCGAGTTCAATCCCGTTGATTCTGGCAGCGACCTTGAAGAAGACGGTTACTTCTTCCTCTTCCTCTTTATTGGTTCCATTCATTCTGTTTGATGTTGTGATGTTTGCTGTTGTGATGCTGTGTTGTTGATGATGTGATGACGTTTGATGTTGATGATGATGATGTTTGATGATGATGTTGTGATGTTTGATGTTGTTTTGATGATGATGTTTGATGTTGTTTGATGATGATATTGTGATGTTGGATGTTGTTTTGATGATGATGTTTGATGTTGTTTTGATAATGAGGTTGTGATGTTTGATGTTGTTTTGATGATGATGATGTTTGATGTATATGCCCTCTATGGTCAATTTCCCTATAATGGGACCTTTCAGTCTATAAGAAAACTTTTAGGACTAAACAATGTATAAGTTGTTAATTTGGGATTTATTGGTGCATCACCCTAAAATCATTCTGTGGTAATTACACTTTTATAGCACAATATAATTAATGTTATCAAAATAAATAAATAGTTTAACTAAATTTATTATATGTAAGTATTCAAGTAATACTTTTATATAACAATAAGGCTAATATTATTAAATGAAATAATTTAAATAAAAAATTATTTTAAATTAAAATTTATATATTTTTTTTTGTAACACATATTATAGTATAAAACATCATTATTAATTAAAGTTAGCTTCAATGTAATTTTATGTCAGACATCATATTTCTAGAATTCATTTACATTAGGGCTGTGCAGCGGATCCACCGACCCGCCACACCCGACCCGACCCGACCCCCAACGGATGGATGCGTGCCACGTGGCGGGCGGATGCGGGCCTGGTTTATGACATTTTTTGGGTTCGGGTCGGGTGGCGGGTAACCCGCCATTTTAGCCACCAGACCCGACCCGACCGCCATTGGCTCTTTTTTTATTTATTTTCGGCTGATATGTGCTCTTTTCCCCCCCTTTTCCTTTCTGATGCATACTCCTCTTGTCATTTTGCCCTAATTTTTGAAGACAGCCATTCTCATTCCCTCCCTTTCTCTCTCTCTCTCTCTACCCTACCCATCGTCGGACGATCTACACGGCGTC
This sequence comes from Camellia sinensis, assembly GCF_004153795.1. NCBI lineage: Eukaryota > Viridiplantae > Streptophyta > Magnoliopsida > Ericales > Theaceae > Camellia > Camellia sinensis. The sequence goes on from NW_021030367.1 coordinate 231,542, forward strand.
GGCGATCATCTACACGGCGTCGGCGATCCATCTACACGGCGTCGACGATCGATCTACACTACTTACTGACTGAGGTATCTCTTTCTCTCTGCTTTCCTCTTCTTCTGATCTAAGTCTAATCTGTTTTTTTTTTGTTCCAGTTCTAAAACGAAATAGATGGTTAGATTGATCGATCTATAGTCTACTACACTCACTGATTGTAACTGAGTTACTGAGGTACCTCTCTCTCTCTCTCTCCTTCTTCTTCTTCTTTTTCTTCTGAATCTTAACTTTTTTTTTTTTTGGTTCCAGTTCTAAACTTCTAATCTTTTAGAGTCTAATCTATTATTATTATTTTGTTTTGTTCCAGAGTTAAGGGTTTGGTTTATTGTTTTGTTATTATCAGATTATTATCTGTTTTGTTATTATCAGATTATTATCTAATCTATTATTATCTATTTTGTTCCAAACTTGATACACAGTGTTAAGGGTTCTACAGAGAAAGGAATACAGAGAGAAAACCACAGAGAGGTTTGGAACAATCTCTTCTGAATCTCAATTTGGTTTATTATCTATTTTGTTATTATCAGATTGATTGAACAAACTGTTCTAAACCAGATTGATTCCAGTTCTAAACCAGATTGATTGAACAATCTGTTTTGTTATTATTATCAGCCTTTTATTTTATTCTTACTTCTATTATCTCTTAAAATACTAACATAAATGTAACAAATTTTATTATATAAATCAATAATTATCAAGTTGAGATATAATATGGATTTAACTTAGGACTGGTAAATAATTTCTTGATCTTGACAATATTAAAAGGGAGGAATAGGTTTAAAGTGAAGTTTTTATGTCAGAAAAATATCTCTAATACTTGAGTTAACTTTAATTGAGACTGTGGAAGTATGGGCAAAACATTTTAAGGTTAAACATTCTTTCAAACATTGAGACATAATTTACTGGTTTAAACAAGAAAAGTAATGAATTGTTTGAGATTACTTAGAAAAATTAACGAGATTTAAAAACATGTTCAAGTTTAGTGTATTTATCTTTCTAGTCAATCCCAAACAAGTTTCAATCAAGATGATTACTAACCGAGCTCTAACAACTAATTTTTATACAATTCTATAATTCATATAAACTTATCGATCCAAATTCAAAAGAAGAAAAAAGTTTAAAATATGTCCCAACTTAACTTGTTTTCAATTTTAAATAAGTGTTTAACAAGTGGAACATAAATGTAAGCTTGAGTAACTTGGTCTGTTTTACTACCCAAACAACTGGTTTACATTTTTTTGGGTGGGTAACTAGTTTACATTTTTTTAGGAACATTTGTTAGAGCCTCTGTGTCACCCAAAACATGATCAAGAAAAGAAAACAAAAGTGTCTTCAACTGAAATGTGAGAAGAGCCATTATTGACTAAACCTTTTTTTTTTCTTCCTAATCACATCATTAGTTTAGTCATATTCTCAACCTTTCTTTGTCATATAATTTTAGTCTTACTTACCAGAAACAAACATGATTATCATTTGGGCTCCACACTAATCATTTATTTGCAAGACAAAGCTTATATATCATATTTAATTAGAACTATATGTCTGCAAGTTCATGTGTGGTTTTCAACATTAAATTAAGATTTTTAAAATTAATTGTATGATCAAAACTGCACATTCTATATCTCTTTGCTTTAGAGCACCATTTGTGATGAGTCCAATTATTCTATGAAATTATTTATATAAAACAGACTAACTTTTCAATATTTTCCATCACAACATGGCCTAACTAGTTCCTGCATATAGATTTACGTTAACATATTTATGCTATCTGAGTAAACTACTATCTGAGTAAACTGCTGTAGCCAACATAGTTATGCTATCAACAAAGATTGAACAAATATGTGGCTGTAGATGTTTCAGTCTATAAAAGAGTTCTTTACTTAACTGATGATTTTATTTGGAAATTTGTGTTAGAGGTTCTACAATTGACATGACATATTCCCAATTACAGGTTACTGAAAATTACAAAGATTTGGCACTCTCAGATTATGCACGAGTAATTAGTGAACATGTAAACTAATCTCATTAGTCAGTGAACTAATCTTACTTAGTGAACATTAGTTAGTGAACATTAGTTAGTTTAAACTTACTGATTCATCTTACTTAGTTTAAAATCTCATTAGTTTGTGAACTAATATCCTTCTTAGTTTAAACTAATCTCTTAGTTTTTCAAAAAGAGCATGGATTTGAAAAGCATATTTTGAATGATTTTTTATTGGTTGTTGGCAGTTTATTTGATAATCTTTTGGCCATGGATCCTCCAAGTGAAGAAACTTTTTTTGTGAGTCCTAATGTTGAGCCCGAATCATCTTCTATTGACCTCTCTACCCAATCTAATGCTCCCCCTCGTAGACCACCCTTGGCCAAAACTAGTAGTAGTGGGAGAACAACATCAAAGGCTTGGGATCATTTTGAAAAGATTAAGGGCATTGATGGGAAAGATAGGGCTATGTGCAAGTATTGTAAGAAAGAATATATAGCAGGTTCTAAGAGTCATGGAACAAGTAATTTGTTAAGTCATTTGAAAAATTGTACAAAGTATCCATATAGGGATACTCATGGGCAACAATCATTGGGATTTAAACCTAAAGAAGTTGGTGGGGAGGATGTTGTTGATGTTGTGACTACGCCATTTTCTGTAGAAGTTGCTAGAAGGCATCTTGCGGAGATGATAGTAATAGATGACTTGCCCTTTAGATTTGTGGACGGGGTTGGTTTTAAGAGGTTTTGTAATGTCATGCAACCCAAGTTCAAGATTCCATCTCGATATACCGTTGCTAGGGACATTCTAGACATATACACCAGTGAAAGGGAGAGGTTGAAAAAAATTGTGAAATGGCGTAAAATTTGTTTTACCACGGACACATGGACTTCCATACAAAATTTGTGTTATATGTGCCTAACTGCACATTTCATTGATGATGATTGGAAGTTACAAAAGTGGATCATAAATTTTTGTCAAATTGAAGACCACAAAGGAGAAACTCTTGGTAAAAAAATTGAGGCACTTTTAAAGGAGTGGGACATTGATGGCCTTTTTACCTTAACTGTGGATAATGCGAGTTCCAATAATCTAACCATTAGATTCTTGAAACGAACAACAAAATTGTGGAAGGGAACTATCTTGGGCCATGAATTTTTACACATGCGTTTTTGTGCGCATATTCTAAATCTTATTGTTAGTGATGGATTGAAGGATCTTGAGTCTTGTATAGTGAATGTGAGGCATACAGTGAGGTATGTGAGGTCTTCTCCAAACTGCCTTGACACTTTTAAAAAGTATGTGGAACCTTTGAAAATTGAGAGTAAGAGCCTCTTGTGCCTAGATGTGTCAACACGGTGGAATTCAACATATCTTATGTTGGAGGCAGCAGAAAAATTTGAGAGTGCTTATCAAAGAATGGGTGAGGAGGACTACAATTACAAACACTACTTTTTAGATAATGAAGGGGGTGAGAGGAGAGAGATGCCTACAGCCGAGGATTGGGATAATTGTAGGGTGCTTTTGAAATTTCTTAGAATGTTCTACAATGCCACAAAGAGATTTTCTGGGTCTTTATTTGTTACTTCAAACACATTCTACACTGAAATTTTTGTCATTGAAAATATGATTGGACAACTAATCAAAGACAATGATCCTATTTTGTCTTCAATGGCAAAGAAAATGAAAGAGAAGTTTGACAAGTATTGGAGAAATGGGGATAAAATCAATCTACTTTTGTATGTTACGGTTGTACTTGATCCTAGAAGAAAAATGACATACTTGCAATTTTGTTTTTCAACAATTTTTGGTGGAGATATGGTGAAAGTGAAAGAAATGTTAGACAAGGTCAAAAATTGTTTGGGCAAATTGTATGATCATTATGCCACACTTGAGCCAACAAATGTGCATGTCTCCAATGTAAATGAAAGAGTAGATATGGTGATAGATGAAAATGACCCACACACTATTGTGAACTCTCAATTTAACTCATTTTTGGAGGGCCAATTTTGTAGTAGTGGGAGTATGTCGGAATTGGACAAGTACTTGGGTGATATTGAGAAAGGTGGGAATAATTCTTAATTTGATATCTTGGAGTGGTGGAAGGTTAATGCAACAAAGTATAGAGTATTATCACTTATAGCACGAGATGTGTTGGCGATGCCTATTTCCACTGTTGTTTCTGAGTCGACTTTTAGTACAGGAGGTCGTATACTTGATCCATTTCGTAGTTCACTTGCTCCCAAGATGGTAGAGGTTCTTGTTTGTGCACAAAATTGGCTTCGAAGTAACTTTCCAATATGCCTTAGACAAGCAATAAATGATATTGAAGAATTTGAACAACAATATGATTCGGGTAATACATTCAATGATTTATTTTGTTTTAAATTTCATTTATTTTGTATTATTGAAAATTCATTATTTTCACTTTACATGTTTTACTTGTGTTATGTTTTATGTGTAGTTGTTTCAGAATCAAGTTCTTGTTCAAGCCCAAGTCCGGAACCTAATTTTATTGAAGTTTAGTATTATGGTAAAATACCCCTCCCCTTTGCTAAATGTTGTTAACATATGTTTATTTGTTTTAAGTTTAAGACTTTTTAGTGTTTTCCTTATTAAATAATTTCATTTTTTTTGTTATGCAGGTTTAGATGGTTCATTTCATGGTTTGGCTTAAGGAAATTAACGACTTTTTGCTTCTTTTTGGATGACTGTATTATTGTTTGGATGACTGTATTATTTTTTTTTTAAAACTTTGGATGATTTTCAACTTCCAACTTTGGGATGACTGTAATGAATTATGTTTTTGCATTGCCCACTAGAACATTGAACTTTGGATGCCCAGGAGAAGATAATGGAAATTGATAACATGTCATGTCTTATGAGGTTTGTTAAGTTGATGCTTTTGTGGAATTGTTGAAGTTTTCATTGTGTATGACATGTTTGTGCATGTCATGTCTTATGCTGTTGATGCCTAGGAGACCTATCAAATTTATGTATATTTGTGCAATGTTTTCTGGTCTCACATCACATGTGAAGAAGATGAATGGCAGATTTGCTGCATATTGTTAATTGAATGGCAGATTTATGAATGGCAGATTTGCTGCATATTGTTAATTGAATGGCAGATTTATGAATGGCAGATTTGCTGCATATTGTTAATTGAATGGCAGATTTATGAATGGCAGATTTGTTGGGGTTTTTTTTTTTTTTTTTTTTTTTTTTTTTTTTATTTCAGTGATATTAATTGAATTTTTTCCAGGCCTTTTTTTTTTGTATGTTGAAAATTTGAAAAATTTCAAACCGTCAAACCGATTCGCATCCATCTGTTAATCCGCCAATCCGCCAAATCCGCATCCGCTGGATTGGCGGAGGGATGCGGATTGATTTTCACCAATCCGCCAATTTGGCGGACGGATGGCGGATTGGAGGTTTCATGGCCGCAACCGATCCGCGCCCACCCCTAATTTACATACACATGTAGTATCCAATTTAATATTGATTGATTAAAATAATGGAACTCAATATTTTTTTGTTAAGTTTTTAAAAGATAAATTGACAGAAAATGTAAAATGATAAATAATGTGGAGTATTATTAAAAAATAATAATTTATCGAAAATGATTGTGTATATTTAAGACATCTATTGATGTTTCTTGAATAATCTTTAAACAAAATTTTTGAATTTATAGTATTACTGATAATGTACTTTCATGAGCTCTGCCAAAAAAAATATACAAAAAATAATTTAGCTGGAATAAAAATTTTGTGGTTATTATGATATGTTACATAATTAATCAGAACTCGTTTGAGAACTAAAATTATTAAAGTTATAGAGATTTTGTGCCTGATTCTCTTTGGGGACAATGTTTATGATTTAAATTTATAATTTTTTATGCATCAATATGAATAACTCTTACGATCTTATTGATGTAAGCATAAATTTTACTTTTGAGTCAACTAACCTTAAGCATTTTTTTGTGTAATAAAATACTTAAATATTGTCTTATAAAAATATTATTATACATTACAATCAAATATCAATTGAAGTATAATTAAATAATTTAAATAAAAAAATTATTAGTATAAAATATCATTATTAATTAAAATTAGCTTCATTGTAATTTTATTGATATAAGCATAAATCCCACATTTGAGTCAACCAACCTTAAGTATTTTTTCGTGTAATAAAATACTTAAATATTGTCATATAAAAATATTATTATACATCATAATCAAATATCACTTGAAGTATGAGTAAAGACCCGATACACCACTTTAGACATAAAAAAAAAAAAATGTAAAGACATTTTCAATTAATAACCAACATAATACACCATGAGTTATAACCAAGTCATAATTTATATATTACAGAATTTTCTGTTATTTTTATTTTTTTTAGAAAATATTTTAATACACGTGAAATTCATGATTTTTGATAAATTTAATTGATGCAAACGAGGATTTGATTTCAGGTTGAAAATAAAAGAAATTATTTTTATGAGCCTATTTTACATAAAATCGTACATAGTGATAACAATTTTCATCAACCATTAACAAATCTGTTTATTTTTTACTTCATTTGTTAACATTTTCTACACATAAATTATTAAACTCAAAATTAATTTTTTATTTTTAAAAATAAATTCTCATACATCACTCACACAAGTCACCTACTAGTTATTTACATAAAACCAATCCCGTAGTGAATTTGTTTTCACGAATGGAACATATTGACATGATATTTGTTAACAACTAAAAAAAAAAAAATTGTTTGGTTTGTATTACGATGGAAACTATCACATAAAAGTTTAAAAATATCGAATAATTTTTCAATGTAAAGAGCTAATATGTTTGAATGAGTTGAAGCATTTTATAAAAATAAAAAAAAATAAAAAATAGCCAAAAAAAGTAGAGTTATTTAAGTTGTGTGGATAAGTATACAAGGTTATTGGAGAAATATTGTCTGTGTTTGGTTTGAGTATTTTGGATTAAATAAAATTGAGTTTTTTTTGTTTTTCGTGTATTTTTTATTTTTAGTGAATATTTTTAAAATTTTAAGAATTTTCTTTTTTTACTTTTTTAGATGCACCTTACTTAAATATATATAAAAAGTAAAACATTTGTAAAAAAATATTTTAAAAAATTAATAAAGGAAAACTTGTCAACCCCTTTTTGATAGTTGAAAGATACTCCTCCTTGGTCTTCTACTCATACTGCTATATGTAGACGTCCCCGAACGCCCAGGGAGGGTGAGTCCCGTTCTGTTCGTTTTGGGCTCACTACAGTTTGGACTCTCAAATTGTCACGGTTCTTAATCTGAACCAAAGAGTCCAAATCCGGCAAATCATTTTGAGAAATAGATTTTTAGAAAAGAAGTACCAAACATGGACTGTTTTGCCAGATACAGAGTCGCCACCTAAATATTTTTTATGGGAGAATTTAGGAAACCCTGACTCGGTGCCAAAGGGCACGTGCCCGTCATCACCAAAGTTGCCTCGGCTTGGGAACTTGGGTACGATTGGGGAAGGTCAGCTATGAGCATCCCCTCTCGCCCGATCAAAGATCGGCCTCTACTAACCGTGATATCCAGTTTTGAAAACGTTATGTGTTCTTATTCAATTTATTAGCCTAGAATTACTATGTTATGCGCGCAGCAAACAAGTATAGACCAAATCGCCTAAATTGGAACAAAACATTACATGTTCGTTTTGAAGATGGTTTGCTACTCGCAAGTAGGCTAAAATGCAGGTTTTGCCACCCTCGAGTAGGCTTTTAGAAAAGATGGTTTTGCCACCATCTAGTGGGCTTAAAACTCCCAGTTTTAATGCATTATTCCAATTTAGGTAATTCAACCTCCATTCACAAGCATCCAAGCAGTTATATCACATAAGCAGCTAGCCTCATGGTAATCATGCTGTTATGGCAACACTCACACGCATGCGGTATGCTAAAGTATAAATACTTACAATGTACTCCGTGCCAAAACAATAAACTAGTTAGCAAACATGCGTGATCCTAGTTCATGTTAAAGTGGCTAATGCAATGCATACAGAATGAGATTAAGATAGGCTCGGCTAATCTATAATGACCTGTGAAATGCTACAACTAATCACGTATTCAATTTGGAATTAAAATACAAATGCAGTTAGAATGATGCGCCAAGCCCGGTGCATGCAAGACAAGTGTGTGAATGCACGCATGCATAGCATAAGGTATGCTAATTTAAATATGCCCTAGTCTACCATCATAAGCGGGTAAATAAAAGGGAAGAAAGAAGTGGGATTGGAAGACATACACACACTCACGCACACTTATTACACAATTGCCCTCGCTCGGAGGGTCCAAAAGAATAATACAGTCCGAATAACAAATCAACTATCCTAACTAATCAATTATTACGGACCCTTAATTAATTAACAAAATAAATGCAGAAAGAAGGTGGCCACAGCCGTGCCTCGGGATACGCGAATGATGTATGCTTGATCCATCTTGCCCGGAAACCCGTACCATGCCACTGCTGCCTCTGTTAATGCTGCCCTGCTCCTCTGAAAAAATGCCAAAGTCTTGGGATATGTTCTATGCACACTGTAGAACAACATCGGCTAAGGGAAATAACCACCGGCTATGGGAAATTTCCATCGGCTGCTTTCAAGTATATCGGCCACATATTCTTTGCCGGTCGGCATTAAACACTGCCGATCGGCCACAAATTCCTGCTAGGACCTGCAGTTGACAGCAGCAGAGGGCAAAGCAGTACATGGCATGAATTTTGAGCAAATGTGAGCTTGGTCACACTCCCAATCATGCAAGAGACTCAAGGGAGCGTGACCCTCGACCTTCGGGCCATCAATTGTGCATTTTGATGCGTGATGGCCTAAGGAGCCAAGGTTGCAATTCAATGAAAATGCATGCAACAAATAAATGAATACCAAAACCCCATCATGCCAAAGTCAAGGGCCTCGGCGACCGAGGGTTGAGACGCGTTACATCACTTGTAGTATGAACACTTCTCCCCCCTCACACTTGGTTTGACACCCCAAACCAAGCAATGCAATGCATGTTATGCAAACATGGCTCAAAAATGCAACATGACACTAAAATACAAGGCATGCCGAATGTAATGCAACATATCATGGCTAGCATACAATGTTCCTAACATGCAATGCCACAATGCAACTCATCATGTAATGCTAATATGGTACAATGCAAGCATGCAATTAGAGGCAACAAGTCAAGCATACAACCAAAGGACTTAGACTAAAATGGGAGGCCTCAAACACCTCCAAAAACAGTGGCTAAAAGTGCCATTTCGGCATAAATGCACTATTCACTCTAAGTCGCACTGCGCTGCACTTTCCGTTTCTTCATGCCGCAGCGAAGTTTTGGAATCCGGTGACTCACGTCTTTAGCTTTAGCAGGCAAGAGGTATGCCCTACCTTCGAAGATTTTCAAGTTTTAATGGAATCCGAGCGTGACGAGGAGATCATAAACAATGATATAGCAAAGCTATTTTAGGACTAGGATATCTCCGATTTGAATAATCACAAGTCTACCAAAATCTTAGAAGCTTAATTTGCATTTTAAGCATAACATATTTAATGCATTTCCATTGCCAAACATAGTGATAAGGCCCATCTGGAGAGTGCGTATCATAACATATCAGAACATGACCCTGTCGACTAAGATTTTGTTAGAACCACAAACTAGTGGTTGTAGATCCCATTACTACTTAAGACATGGCCAACATGAACTTAAAAATGGTGCTCACACATGAGGCTAAAATGGCACTTTTTGAAGACAACAAAGAGAGGGGATGTCCCTCTCCTTCTTAGGACCTTAAACCACCATCCTCACCACTAAAATCTTCAGTGGTGAGGAGGCCCAAACAAGGTGGTCCCGAAGCTCACCAAAAATAGCACAAAATGGGGCCAAACAAGGCCTAAGAGGGGGTAAACGACCCCAAACACAAAAGTGACCTTAATGAAGTATCTTAAACACAAAAAAACAGAACTTTTTTATGTTATACACAAAGCCCTAATCCGCAATCAAGATAGGCTAAAAGGGTGTACAAAAACGGAAAATAAAGAGGGAAAATGGGTTACCTTTGAAGACCAGCAAGAACCAGCAGCCTTTAGATCCAAAAATGCAACCCTCAACCTCTGAAAAAAAGCTCCAAGAACCTCCAAGTGATGATGGAAGTGTGTGGCTATGAAGTGGTGTGCAATAGGCCACGAACAAGACCCTTTTGGACCCTCTAACCCACACAAATGTAGAGAGAGAGGGAGATATAGAGAGGGAGTGATATATATATCATATATATCTGATTTTTATAACCCTTGAAAGGGGAGGAGAGGCCCTCTTTTTATAGAGAAACCAAGGGGGCAAAGCTTCTCTTAGAAGCTTTGAGCAAAAAGGCCAAGCTTCTCTTAAAAGCTTGGAGCAAAAGGGCCAAGCTTCTTGGAGAAGCTAGGCAAAGGGGGTCAAGAGGTTTAAGCTTCTTCAAGAAGCTAAAAAAAAAAGGGTCAAGCTTCTTGGAGAAGCTAAAAAAAGGGTCAAGCTTCTTGGAGAAGCTAAAAAAATGGTTCAAAAGGGTCAAGCTCCCTCAAGAAAAGGTCTCGGCCAGGAAAAGTGGCCGATTGATCAGAAACAGTGGCCGGCCGACCAAACACAATGCCGACCGACCATCAATAGTGCCGACCGGCCATCACCAATGGCCGGTGGCAAGGAAACAAGGCCAGTGGCCTCAAGCCTTGGCCGGTGAGGTGTGGGGATGGCCTAAAAGCTACTTCCCACCCTTAGAAGCAAAACCACAAGTGTTTGATGCAAAACCAAACACAAAACAAACAAGTCGAGAGGTCTTGAGGTAAGGCGCATAGCCGAAACCTCCGAGAACTCAAGACGAACACAAACAAGGGTAATCATCGAGTGTTCAAACGATGACGTCTAAGTCTTAAGGACGGTTAAAAATGGGGTGTCTACAGTTGCCCCTCTTTGACAGAACTCGAAAGTCATAAAAATGACGGGAGTGAATGTCAAAGCCCAGAGATGACCCATTTTTGACAAGGCTGAAGACTTAGACAAAGCATACAAGCAGCAGACAAAGATATGCGCCCGAGGGCAGGGGCAAAATGCAAGACAATGCATGCAGCCGAGCATAACTTGTGATCATGCAAGAAACATAGGGACGTATCCTGGTGTTTCAGAAATGTATAAGCATTGGAACGTATTCCAAATGCTCTTAACCAAAGAGGGAGAAACATAGGGACATATCCCGGTGTTTCGGAAAAAGAAAAGAAACATAGGGACGTATCCCGGTGTTTCGGAAAGAAGGGAGAAGAAATATAGGGACGTATCCCAGTATTTCGAAAACAAGGGAGAAACGTAGGGACGTATCCCAGTGTTTCGCAAGGAATGAGAAACGTAGGGACGTATCCCGGTGTTTCGGAAGGAGAGAGAAACATAGGGACGTATCCCGGTGTTTCGGAAAGGAGAAAGAAACATAGAGACGTATCCCGAAGTTTCGGAAGGAGAGAGAAACATAGGGACGTATCCCGGAGTTTCGCAAGGAACGAGAAACATAGGGACGTATCCCGGAGTTTCGGAAGGAATGAGAAACATAGGGACGTATCCCGGAGTTTCGCAAGAAACGAGAAACATAGGGACGTATCCCGGAGTTTCAAAAAGAGAGAGAAACGTGGGGACGTATCCCGGTGTTCCGCAAAGAATGAGAAACATAGGGACGTATCCCGGTGCTTCGCAAGGAATGAGAAACATAGGGACGTATCCTGGTGTTTCGAAAAGAAGAGAGAAACGTAGGGACGTATCCCGGTGTTTGAAAGGAAGGAGAAACGTAGGGACGTATCTCGGTGTTTCGAAAGGAAGGAGAAACGTAGGGACGTATCCCGGTGTTTCAGAAAGAAGAGAGAAACGTAGGGACGTATCCCGGTGTTTCGGAAAGAAGAGAGAAACGTAGGGACGTATCCCGGTGTTTCAGAAAGAAGAGAGAAACGTAGGGACGTATCCTGGTGTTTCAAAAGGAAGGAGAAACGTAGGGACGTATCCCGGTGTTTCGGAAAGAAGAGAGAAACGTAGGGACGTATCCCGTTGTTTCGGAAAGAAGAGAGAAACGTAGGGACGTTTCCTGGTGTTTCGGAAAGAAGAGAGAAACGTAGGGACGTATCCCGGTGTTTCGAAAAGAAGAGAGTAACATAGGGACATATCCCGGTGTTTCAAAACAAGGAGAAGAAACGTAGGGACATATCCCGGTGTTTCTGAATAAGGAGAAGAAACATAGGGACGTATCCCGGTGTTTCTGAAAGGAATAAGAAACATAGGGACGTATCCCGGTGTTTCGAAAAAAGAGAAGAAACATAGGGACGTATCCCGGTGTTTCAGAACAAGGAGGGGAAACATAAGGACATATCCCAGTGTTTCCGAAAAGAATGAGAAACATAGGGACGTACCCCGGTGTTTCGAAAAAAGAGAAGAAACATAGGGACGTATTTCGGTGTTTCAGAACAAGGAGGGGAAACATAAGGACATATCCCAGTGTTTTTGAAAGGAATGAGAAACATAGGGACGTATCCCGGTGTTTCGAAAAAAGAGAAGAAACATAGGGACGTATCCGGTGTTTTAGAACAAGGAGGGGAAACATAAGGACATATTCCAGTTGTAGACGCGCCCGCGTGGGCCCTCGCTACAGTTCGGACTCGATTTTGTTACGGTTTTTAATCTGAACCAAAGAGTCCAAATCCGGCAAATCGTTTTGAGAAATAGATTTTTTGAAAAGAAGTGCCAAACATGGACTGCTTTGCCAGATATAGAGTCGCCACCTAAATATTTTTAAAATGGGGGAATTTAGGAAACCCTGACTCGGTGCCAAAGGCCACGTGTCCTTCATCACCAAAGTTGCCTTGGCTCGGGAGCTTGGGTACGATTGGGGAAGGTCAGCTATGAGCACCCCCTCTCGCCCGATCCGAAGATCGGCCTCTACTAACTGTGATATCCGTTTTTGAAAACGTTATGTGTTCTTATTCCAGTTATTAGCCTAGAATTACTATGTTATGCGCACAGCAAACAAGTATAGACTAGATTGCCTAATTTGGAAATAAACATTGCATATCCGTTTGTTTTGAAAAACACTTTGGAATTTGCTACTCACAAGTAGGCTAAAATATGGATTTCAATGAGCTATTCCAACTCAGGCAACCTAACCTTCACCCACAGGCATTCAAACAGTTTATCACATAAGCATCTAGCCACATGGTAAGCATGCTGTTATGATAGCATTCACACGCATGCGATATGCTAAAGCATGAAAATACTTACGTCGTACTCCATGCCAAAACAATAAACTCGTTAGTAAACAATGCATGATCCAAGTCCATGTTTAAATGTCTAATGCAACACATACAGGATGCAATTAGAGTAGGCTCGGCTAACCTAAACATGGGATGTGAAATGCAATCAATTGATGCACGTATTCAATTTGGGATTGAAATACAAATGCAGTTAGCATGATGTACCGAGCCCGGTGCATGTAAGACAAATGTATAGATGCACGCATGCGTATCATGAGGTATGCTAATTTAAACATGCCCTAATCTACCATCATAAGCAGGTAAATGAAAGGGAAGAAAGAAATGGGGATTGGAAGACATGCACACACACGCACCCACACTTATTACAGATTCGCCCTCGCTCGGAGGGACCAAATAAATATTACAGATAACTAACCTACCAACTAATTAATTATTACAAACCACCTAATTAATTAGAAATTAACTAAGCATAAGAAAAGCAATAACAGGGGCCTCGGGAAGAGGGTTCGATGCGCGCATGCTTGGTCCTGCTCGGAAGTGCACTGCCATGCGCAAGCTGCCTCTATTTTCCCTGCTATCCTCCTCTGAAGGCTGCCAAAGCCTCAGGATTGCTTCCCTGGACATTGGGAGACACCACCAGCTGAGTAGAATAGCCACCGGCAGTGGTATATGATCACCGGCTGTTGGTGAAGTTATCGGCCCAGGAAGGATTGCCGGTCGGCACAATATGCAGTCGACCGGCAGAAAGTGCCTGCAGAACCTGCAATTGACAGCAGCAGAGGGCAAGGCAGAGCATGGAAATACAATTCAAGCAATGTATACACCAAACCTATCCCTTATCATGTGTATGACTCAAAGGGACATGGTCCTTGGTCTCGGACCATCAATCGTGCATTTCAATGTGTGATGGCCCAAGAGACCAAGTTATGCATTTTCATGTCAAATGAAATGCAATGCACACAATCAAACCAATGGGGACTTAACCTCTATCATGGATAGTCAAGAGGCCAAGCATGTATGCCAATGCAATGCAACCTAAGCGTGTTAACTAGGCATGCAATATGGCAAGGCAAATGAGCATGCAAGAAATGCAAGGCCTAGAGGAATGAAACTAACAAGTGTGCAAGGCTAATGTAGGCATCCAAGCATGTAAGCCAACATGTGACTTCATTCAATCATGTGATTTCAAACATGTAACAACTCACCAATATGCTACAACATACAAGGAGAGCATGCAACAAACAAAGGGATGAACTTAAACTAAATTAGGCAACTCTAACTAGGCCTAAAATAGTGGCAAAAAACTTAAGAAATGGGACCAAATACACTTGCACGCATGCATATGTTAATGGGCCTATACTTAAGCAAACAAAGGCAACTTTCAAGCACATTTAAAAGAAGCTAAGCATGGACTAATGACATGCAATGCAAGCTCTGGGATCATGTTAAGATGGTGCCCAACCAAGCAAACAAGATAGGCTAAACATGCGACAAATGGCCCAAGCATTCAAGGCAAGCTAATGAAGTATTGAACTACACTTAGCAAGACCAAACATGGCATGAATTTAATGACCAAAAACAGAGTCTTAGCACATCAAACAAAGCCTAAAAGACCACTTAGATGGCATCTAAATGGCTTGAATTCAAAAGTATGCACAAATGCATTTTCAAGGAGCATACAACACAAGCTCATAAGGCATCAAGGAGGCATCCAAGGCAAGCATACAAGCATGTTAAAGGGAGTGAAATGATGCTACAAATGGTGCTAAACCACTGAAATAAAGCAAGTAACACATGCTATACCCTCACATACTTAAGGCTAACAAGCCAAAATGCAAAGGGGCTATACTAAACGTGCCATGGCCGACCCAAACAACATAGGACAGACCTCAAACATGATAAAATAAGCACAAAAGCTTCACAAAGCTAGACCTAAAACATGCTTGAACGATGGTTTACAACCTAAGGCATGCTAAGGCCTAAACATGGCATTACAAGGTAGGTATGCTAAGCATGCATGGTGTACCAAAACCAACAAAAAATAGAGGCATATTGTGACATAATAAGCACAAACAATCAGCTAAGGCATGGTCAACAAGAAGCTTAGCTAGGTGCTCCCTCAAGAGGTCAAAAATGGTCCTTTTCAAGGACAACAAAGAGAGGGGGGTGGCCCTCTCCTCCCTAGGACCTCAAGGCACCATCCTCACCTCTGAAATCCCTCAAGATTTCAGTGGTGAGGAGGCCCAAACACCAAGGTCCCAGAGCTCACTCAAAATAGCACAAAATGGGGCCTCTCAAGGCCTAAGAGGGGTCAAACACCTCCAAACCACAAAACACTCTAAACAAACTATTTAGAGGGCCCAAAAACAGAACTTTTTTATATTATACACAAGCTCAAAAACAGTTCTAAGATAGGCAAAAATACAATGAAAAAATGGGGAATAAAGGGACTAGTTTCTTACCCTTGTAGACTTCTTTCACAAATGAAGCTCCAGCAGCTTCTTAAGCTCCAAACCAGCTCCAAAACTCTGAAAACAATCCCTTAGAACCTCAATAGCCAAGGGAAGGTGGAACACTATGTGTTTGTGTGCAATAGTAAGACACAAACACACTTATACACA
>NW_021030367.1:261961-344123 GCF_004153795.1 Camellia sinensis
CACATCCTCCAAGCAACGAGTATCAAGCTAATCGAAGCACGAACGGAATGGACAAGACATTATTCCACTCCTTATCTGATAATTGATCATGTCCAAACGTCCCCAGTAGAAGCATCGTCAACACGATGTCAGTACAGATTGCTACATTCCAATATGTGAGCGCAGGCCCGTCGTTGGAAGAAACTCAACTGTTGTGAACAAGGAAGAAGAATCTAGCGGATGCGTGAGGGGCAAGAGCCCACACACCTTTTGTTTATCCATCAACTACCGGGGGAGGATTTAAATGGAGAGATTGAATGAATATAGAGATGTGGAGAGAGGAAAGTCGAGAAAGGGCTTTTTCAAGTAACACAGAGTTTGAGGGAGTCCGGTGATGTGGAGAATAAATGAGAAAGGGTGGGAAACAATACCTGAAGAGCAGCTCCCTGTGCACGTCATGTATGTCGTCTTTGTTTTTGTTTGTCTCAAATCTGTTTTGAATCTTTTGAGTGTCAGTAGATGCGTAGATTGTACCTTTATTTTCGTTGATTGGGTGTCTTTGCTGTGTCTCAGTTGTAGGCTCAATACTATCCGGTCGAAGAACTCAATTTCTTATTTCAAAAAATGATTTTGTTGTGTGCTCAGAGTGTGTGCCAAGCATTCTTCAGTGTGTGCAAAAACAAGAACTGTGTTCTTTCTTAACACGCGGGTTAACCCAAGTCACAAGAACAGTAAACTAGACCTATTTTGAAGCTATATGGGTTCGTCAGACTACAAAGCAAAAGAAAGAGGAAACTAAGCATCTGAGGTGTGTTTCACCTTCAGCAAATTCCGTATTGATAACTCCGGATTGACCTCTCATGCCTACGTTCATGCTCCAAAAAATGAGTGTGCCTCTACTCCAAGCTAAGCCTGCTTCAAGTCCAGAATGGCATTAAAGTAGCAGCAGGTTTCCTCGCAATATAAACAGGTGTGTAACCATTTCAAAGGCGGAGTGTGTTAAACCTCCTTCGAGAGGTAAATCGGAGTCAGCGTTTGGATTTTGCTCGTTATGGCTATGTATTTCCTCATCGGCATTTGTTTCAACGATCTTGCTTTTGAAGTTGCACATCGTCGCATATGTTTAGCAACCATTTCTTCGCATCGTACTCACACCCATTCGTTGCATTGTTATGCACATCTTATCTAGCATTGGTTATGCTCGTTACTTGCATTTTATATGCATATCTATTTGCATTGATCGTGCCCTTTTCACTTGCGTTGTCACGCATTTCCACTTGCATTGTTATTGCATGCTCTCTTTATGGCAAACACTGGTGAGACACCCCATTTTTGACCGTCCTCAAGACTTGGGACTCCCGTATTGACACCCAGTAATCGTCCCGTTTGTGTTCGTTTGGAGTTTCCCGGCAGGTCAGCTACGCGCCTTGCTCGGGATCTCCAACTCGGACTTTAAGTGTCTTGGTTTTGCCCAAACCTTGTGTTTTTGCCTGGAGAACCAGAGAATACCTTGTGAGCATCCACATACCATCGACCGCCATGGCCGAGCCACCGCTGTGGTTTTGTTGCCATCGGCAATGATATACCGGTCGGCATTCATTGTTGCGGTCGGACATAACATTTTGATCCAAAATGGGCAATTTGACATCCCGACCTACTGTTCATCTGCTTTTCAGATATTTTAATACAGATGTTTGCATTTTGCTCTCCCTCCATACACGTGTAGCGAGGGATCTCTCTCTTAAAGCTTGTCTGTAACTTATCCAAGACAACTAAGCCTATAAAGAGAGGTCTTCTAATCTTGTTGCAGGGTTTAGACATTTTAGACAGCCATTGTAGTGGTTTGATTCTAAGGGTTAGGTTTCATACTATTCTTAGCTTATTCTCTCTCTGTGTGTGTTTAAGTGTATTTGTGTCTTTTATTCGCACACCAAACACATGTTTACACCTTTTCGTTGTTTCTTGAAAGACAGAGCTTGTTTTGATGTTTTGGGTGTTTTGAGCTTGGAAGGAGCAGCTGTCCAAACCATGTGTTGAAGAGAGTCTTCAGGGTAACATACTCTACCCCCTTTTAACCGCCTTTTTGCATTGCATTTTTGCCTATCTTAGAACTGTTTTTGAGGCTTAGTTAAATATAAAAAGTTATATTTTTAGGCCCTCTAAATAGTTTGTTTAGAGTGTTTGTGGTGGTTTGGATGGTGTTTGACCCCTTCTTAATCCCTTGGAGAGGCCCCATTTTGTGCTATTTGAGTGAGCTCCGGGACCTTGGTTTGGCTGACACTCCTCACCACTGAAATCTTGATGGAATTTCAAAGGTGGGCATGGTTGCCTGAGGTCCTAGGAGAGAGAGGCCACCCCCCTCTCTTGTGTCCTTGAAAAGGACCATTTTTGGCCTCTTGAGGGAGCACCTAGCTAAGCTATAGTTGACCATGCCTTAGCTGTTTTGTGCTTTTTATTATCAATAAATCCTCTATTTTTTTGTTTTGGTACACCTGCATGCTTAGCATACCTAACCTTGTAATTGCATGTTTAGGCTTAACTGCCTTACAGTTGTAAACCATTGTTCAGGCATGTTTTTAGTCTAGCTTTGTGATAGCTTTTGTGCGTATTTTATCATGTTTGAGGTCATGTCCTAGGTTGTTTGGTCGGCCATGATGTTAGTATAGACCCCTTTGCATTTGGCTGGTTGCCTTAAGTTATGGAGGAGTATAGCGATGTGTTACTTGCCTTTATATTCAGTGTTTTAGCACCATTTGTAGCATATTTCAGTCCACTTTAACATGCTTGTATTTGCCTTGGATGCTCCTTGATGCCTTATGAGCTTGTGTTGTATGCTCCTCGAAAATGATTTGTGCATACTTTGTGAATTGCAAGCCATTTAGATGCCATCTAAGTGTACTTTGGGCTTTTGTTTTATGTGCCTAAGACACTCTGTTTTTGGTCATAAATTCATGACATGTTTGGTTGCTAAGTGTAGTTAATACTTCATTAGTCTGCCTTGAATGCTTGGGGCCATTTTGCATGACCTATCTTGTTTGCTTGTGGGCACCATCTTAACATGCATCCCATGCTTGCACTTGCATTCATCTAGTCCATGCTTTAGCCTCTATTGTAATACGCTGCCTCTGAAAGTTACCTTTTGTTTGCTTAAGTATAGCCCATTAACATGTGCATGTGTGCAAGTGTGTTTGGTCCCATTTTAAGTTTTTGGCACTATTTTAGCCCTAGTTTCAGAGTTGCCTAATTTAGTTTAACGTTCATCCTTTTGTTTGTGCATGACTCTCCTTGTATGTTGTATGCATAGTTGGTGATGTTGTTGCATGATATAATCACGATTGATGATAAGTCACATGTTGCTTACATGCTGGATTGCCTACAATTGCCTTGCACCTTGTTAGTTGCCTTCCTCATAGCCTTGCAATTCTTGGCGCTCATTTGCCTTGCCGGTATCGCATGCCTAAGTGTAACACGCTGAGTTGCATTGCATTGGCCATCATGCTTGGTCTCTCTGACTATCCATGAGAGGTTAATTCCCCATTGTGTTTGATTGTGATGCATTGTGATTTCATTTGACATGAAAATGCATAACTTGGTCTCTTGGGCCCATCACCGCACTTGAAATGCGTATTTGATGGTCCGAGAACCAAGGCCGAAATTCCTTTGAGTCAACACATATAGGGATAGGTTTGGTGCATACATTGCTTGAATTGGTATTCCATGCTCTTGCCTTGCCTCTACTGCTGTCAATTCACGGTTCGCAGCGCACTTTCTGCGTCGACTGCATATTCGTGCCGACCGGCAATCCTCCTGGGCCGAAAACTTCACCAACAACCGATGATCTATTCCACTATGCGGTCTATTCTACTCAGCCAAGTGTGGGTCTCCCAATGTCCAGGGACAGATCCTGAGGCTTGGCAGCCTTCAGAGGAGTGATAATCAGGGAAAAACAGAGGCAGCTTGCGCATGGCAGTGCACTTCCGAGAGCGGACCAAGACGCGGCATCGATCCTCTTCCGAGGCCCACATGCTGTTATATGTTTGTTCCTTGATGCTTAGTTGAATTGCTAATTAATTAGGTGGTTTGTAATAATTAATTAGTTGGTAGCGTTAGTTATCTGTAACTATTTATTTGTCCTCTCGACGAGGGCGAATCTGTCAATAAGTTGGGTGCGGGTTGGTGTATGTCCGTTCCAATCCCCATTTCTTCTTCCCTTTCGGTTTACTGCCTATGAAGGTTAGTTTAGGCAGTTTAAATTGCTACCTCATGATACGCATGCATGCATCCATACATTTGCTTACATGCCACCTGGGGCTCGGTTACATCAGATGCCTAACTTCATTGTATTTCAATTCCATAATTGAATACGTGCATCAATTGATTGCATTCACATCCCATGTTTTAGGTTAGTCCGAGCCACTCTAATTGCATCCTGTAATGTGGTTGGCATGTAGACATTTAAACATGGACTTGGATCGTAATGCATTGTTTAGAACTGACGAGTTATTGTTTCTGGCATGAGATACGATCGTAATAGTATTTACATGCTTTTAGCATATCGAATGCGTGTGAATGCTATCATTAACAACATGCTTACCATCTGGCAGATGCTATTGAAACTGTTTGAATGCCTGATGGTGAAGGTTGGGTTTGCCTAAGTGGATAAGCCTTATTGAAATCCCGTATTTTCCTACTATGTGAGTAGCCAAATTCCAAAGTGTTTTTCCCACCAACAAACTGATATGCAATGTTTATTTCCAAATTAGAACAGTCTAGTTCTATACTTGTTTGCTGGCGCAATAACATAGTAATTATTAGGCTAATAACTGGAATAAGAACACATAACGTTTTCAAAACGATATCACGATTAGCAGAAGCCGATCTCGGCACGGCGCGAGAGGGGTGCTCATAGCTGACACTTCCCCAAATCGACCCAAAGCTTCCCAGCCAAGGCAATTTGGTGATGAAGGACACGTGGCCTTCGGCACGGAGTCATGGTTTCCTAAATTCCCCCATTTTAAAATATTTTAGGTGGTAAACTCTGTATCTGGAAAGCAGTCCATGTTTGGCACTTCTTGTCAAAAAATCGTTCTCAAACGATTTTGCCGGATTTTGGACTCTTGGTTAGATTAAGAACCGTAACAAAATCGAGTCGAACTGTAGCGAGGGCCCACGCGGCGCCGTCTCAGTTTCGGCAACTCTGCTGGGGACTTGGAGAGCTTGACTCGAATTCATGATATCCTGTTTTTGATTTCATTTAGTGTGATTTTTTGCATTGCATGTGCAATGGGTGCGCCTAGGACACTTTTTCTTGCATCATGCCATTCGTCGGACGGTTGCCCGGAGCTTCGTCTTTCAAGGCCATGGCCATAAGCTGGACCGGTATGGCTTTACCAGTATGGGAACACAAACCCCGGTTTTAACAGGCAACCCTTTTCGATCCAATCGACGTAGGCGCATATTCGGATCCATAGGACCATTCCAAGTTTAGGAACAGGTTGCTTACCCGTGTTAGGTTGTTTGAAACTGCTGCGTGCATAGTCGGAAACCCCTAGCTCCTGCAAAATGGACAGGAAAACCTTACCCCAAAATAAAGATGTTTGACCTCTCTTACTGCCTACTGTGTTTTTAGAATGTATCTCTACAGGGAACGTACATATCAATTTGCAACTTGAGTATCAGACCCGGAGGACAACAAGTATCAGTTTTGGGAGAATAGTTTATCTGCGGATATCAGGGTTAGTTTTAGGGGACGGTATTCTGGGGAGAACAGTGATCAGTAGTAATAGATTCAATTGTTCAGCTACACCCGTGTTGATCTATTTGGGCTAAAATGCTGCTTGTTGTCTCTTTCAGTTCGAAGCTGGTACAAATAGCTAGTTGTTCCCCCTTCTGCTGAGGCAGGAACTTATGATTACGCACGAATTCGGAAGAGATCGTGGTTATGACAGTGCATTAGAGCAAGGGATCCACTCTGCAAAGGTGAGGAACCCAATATTTAATGCCACATCCACCCAGTCACTATCGCGCCACCTAGTCTGGGTCCCCTCAGCTATACCAGCGCTCGCGAGCCCTACTACAATTTGATAACTAATGGGATGATAGTGATCGCCAGAGGTCGGAGTAGTGGCGGATCTCGCCTACGGAATGTCAGCTTCACTCCCAGCGCACCATATTG
The DNA here is from genome assembly GCF_004153795.1 of Camellia sinensis. Classification (NCBI taxonomy): domain Eukaryota; kingdom Viridiplantae; phylum Streptophyta; class Magnoliopsida; order Ericales; family Theaceae; genus Camellia; species Camellia sinensis. The sequence continues at coordinate 268,116 of NW_021030367.1, forward strand.
CGGCAGTTTTGTACCCAGGAAGCCCCGTCTTGTGGGGCGAATTGTTGATGAACCTCAAGCCAAACCGGAGATGGCCTCCAGCTATGATGAATGACATATCAACATCAACCCAAACCTCGAATCAGGCTGAGGCCAGAGGAAAAAGACAGAAGTGAAGGCAGATGCGATCCTAGTGAACAATACTGTGTGGGCAGTCGTAGGCTTTGAAAGACGGGGGGCATAACCAACACAGATATCCGCATGTTATGGCAAGAAAACTGTTAGAGGTATGCTTCTCCCCACTCCACCTGGGGATCATTTAAGTACAGTCAGAAAATCGCGATAGACCCCGTCATGTCAGAACATTCCTTCCTTCCCAACCATATGTAACGGAAACGATCAGGGAAAGCCAAGTGGCGCCTGCCGACCCTTTCGCTAGTGCGCTCTAAGCAAGATGTCAACCTTCAAAGTAACTGCCCGAGGCGAGGCTTCCTACGCTCTCTACATGCCTTGTTAAGGCACGTTCAGATGCCCTTGCCGAGAGGGGACACCTTAAACCCTTGGAGCCTCGGCCTCTCCCGAGAATCTCCTTGCCACGCATGATACGCTGCCAGTCTGCGCGTACCACCATGCAGACAGGCCACTGCAACGTTTACAATTGTCTTCGCCTCGGTCATGAGTGCAGATTTTGATTGGACAACGAGGTTACCATCCCACCACACTCAGCCAGTCCGTTTTACCACCCAGTTTTGGATTTTGACGACACAGTACTACAAGTATGATAATCAAAAGGGACCACCTGCGGGCGGCATTTGGTATATTTGGTGAATGTGGTGTCTGGCATGCATTTTTAGCATCTGTGAACGCTAGCTTGTAAATTCTGGCTTGGTATCGAGTCAGCTTTGTTTGAGTCTGTCTCTTTGTCTTAGTCAATCTTTTTCTTAAGGGTCTGCTCTGTTGTAGCGAGTCAGTCCTCGTCTTGGTAGAATACCAAAGGTGACTTCTGGGTTGTGCCTCGAACACCGTTTTGTTGTCTGTAATTCCCGTTTTGTTTTTGAGTCTGTTTCTACAAGGATGCCAGTTATGCCACCTAAATCTGAATGAAAACAGCTTGTGAACTATTCTCATATTTCAGGCTGCTTCTCAGTGTGGAGTTGTATGTTACCAGAGGTATTTGAATGGGTCTGACAGTCAGCATCTCGCTGCTCTCCTGCCGCCAACCATTGCATTAAGCCTAAGTTTTTCAAAACACCTTTTGAAACACTGCGGTGATAAAAAACGAAGAGGAAGAATTCCTCGGGTTTTGCAAACATTTTGGATCTTTTGGAGAAAGAGGCACGCTAAGCCTTAATGAATGAAATCATGCTTGTCACAGCGATTGTAGATAAAGGAAACTGGAGAAGGACCCTGCTTGATAAGATTGTTAACCACACTGTCTCGCGCGAGCAATATGCTCGCTTTCTTAAAAACTTTCAAAAACAATATGTTTTACGCAGCCCCTGCGAAACCTGTGGGGGATCGCTTGAAATTGATGCACCTAGGATCGCTCTCAGTCCTCAAGATTCGACACTGCATTGTCTTGAACCTTCGAAACTCATTCGGGAACATCCAACAGTCAACTTCGGAGGAGACCGTGTGGCCAGTTCTTTGAAGCAGCCCTCGAGCAAGAAGCACCCGAACGCGAGTCAAACAGGATCAGATCTACTAGAAAAGAACATGAAAGCTGGGAGCAGCCATAATGGATTCCCTACAAATATTGCAACACCGTTCTCTAGATATAAGAGATCACACAAGTGTAGTCAAAAACAGATATCAAGAGTTAGTCAAGCTCTCTAAAAATCCCCAGCAGAGTCGCCAGAAACTGTAACACGTCCGCGAGGGGACCTCGCTATTAAGCAAAAAGACTGACTCAAGACAGAGAGACAGACTCAAAACAAAAGACTGACTCGATACCCAAGCCAGAATTTACAAAGCTAGCGTTCACAGATGCTCAAAAATGCATGCCAGACACCACATCCAAAATATACCAAATGCCGCCCGCAGGTGGTCCACTTTCTGATTACATACTTGTAGTATCTGTGTCCTCAAAATCCAATAACTGGGTGGTAACGGACTTGGCTGAGGTGGGTGGGAGGATAACCTCGTTGTCAATCAAATCTTGCACCTCATGACGGAGGCGGAAACAATTGTCGGTTGCATGGCCTGTCTGCTGGTGGTACGCGCAGTACTGGGCAGCATCATGCGTGGCAAGGAGATTCTTCGGGAGAGGCCGAGGCTCCAAGGGTTTAAGGTGTCCCCTCTCGGCAAGGATCTGAAGTGCCTTAGACAAAGGCATGTAGAGAGCGTGGAAGACCCTGCGCCCTCGGGGCAGTTACTTTGAAGGTTGAGCACTCTTGCTAGACGCACTAGCGAAAGGGTCGGCAGGCGCCACCTTGGCTTTCTGATCGTTTCCCGGTACAGGGTTGGGAAGGGAAGGAACTGTTCTGACATGACGGGGTCTATCCCGATTTTCTGACTGACTTGAACTACCCTCAGGTGGAGTGGGGAAAGCATCCTCTACAGTTTTTGCCATAACTGCGGATATCTGTTGCTTGTTCATCCCCCCGTCTTTCAAAGCCTCGACTGCCCACAGCAGTTGTTCACTAGGATCGGCATCTGCCTTCACTTTGTCTTTTCCTCTGGCCTCAGCCTGATCGAGGGTTTGGGTTGATGTTGATATGTCATTACCATAGCTGGAGGCCATCTCCGGTTGGCTGAGTTCAATCACAATTCGCCCCAACAACGGGGGCTCCTGGGGTACAAAACTCCCGGCATATGGTGCGGCTGGAGGTGAAGCTGACATTCCGTAGGCGAGATCCGCCACAGACCTCTGGAGATCACCTATCATCCCCATTAGTTCAAATGTAGTAGGCTCGCGAGCCTGGTATAGCTGGGGGGCCCAGACTAGGTGCGCGATAGGTGACCTGGGTGGATGTGGCATATCAATATTGGTCTCACTTTGCAGAGTGATCCCTTGCTCTAATGCAGCTGTCATAACCACGATCTCTTCCGAATTCTGCGTCATCATAAGTCCTGCCTCAGCAAGGGGGAACACTAGCTATTCTGTACCAGCTGTCCGAACTGAAAGAGACAACAAGCAGCATTTTAGCCCAAATGGATCAAACACGGGTGTAGCTGAACAATTGAACTTTACTACTGATCACTGTTCCCCAGAATCACCGTCCCCAAAACTAAACCTGATACCCGCAGATAACTGATTCTCAACAACACTGATACTTGTGTCCTCGGGTCTGATACTCAAACTTGCAAATTGATATGTACGTTCCCTGTAGAGATACATTCTAAAAACACATAGCAAGTAAAGAGAGTCAAAACATCCTTATGTTGGGGTAAGGTTTCCCTGTCCTATTTTGTCAGGAGCTAGGGTTTCACTATGCACGCAGCAGTTTTCAAACAACCTAACATCGGGTAAGCAACCTGTCCTAACTTGGAATGGTCACTATGGATCCGAATATGCGCTAGGTCGAATGGTCGAAAAGGGTGCCCTGGTAAAACCGGGGTTTGTGTTCCCATACTGTTAAAGCCCATAACCGGTCAGCCTTATGGCCATGCCTTGACAAGACAAGCCTCCGGCAAACCGTTCAGGAATGGCAGATGGCAAGAAAAAGTGTCCTAGGCGCACCAATGCACATGCAATGCAAAGAGACACATAAATGAAATCAAAACAGGATATCATGAATTCGAGTCAAGCTCTCCAAGTCCCCAGCAGAGTTGCCAGAAACTGTAGACGCGCCCGCGTGGGCCCTCGCTACAGTTCGGACTCGATTTTGTTACGGTTCTTAATCTGAACCAAAGAGTCCAAATCCGGCAAATCGTTTTGAGAAACAGATTTTTTGACAAGAAGTGCCAAACATGGACTGCTTTGCCAGATACAGAGTTACCACCTAAATATTTTTAAAATGGGGGAATTTAGGAAACCCTGACTCGGTGCCGAAGGCCACGTGTCCTTCATCACCAAAGTTGCCTTGGCTCGGGAGCTTGGGTACGATTGGGGAAGGTCAGCTATGAGCACCCCCTCTCGCCCGATCCGAAGATCGGCTTCTGCTAACCGTGATATCCGTTTTTGAAAACGTTATGTGTTCTTATTCCAGTTATTAGCCTATAATTACTATGTTATGCGCCCAGCAAACAAGTATAGACTAGATTGCCTAATTTGGAAATAAACATTGCATATCCGTTTGTTTTGAAAAACACTTTGGAATTTGCTACTCACAAGTAGGCTAAAATACGGATTTCAACGAGTTTTTCCAACTCATACAATCTAACCTTCACCCACAGGCATTCAAATAGTTTATCACATAAGCATCTAGCCACATGGTAAGCATGCTGTTATGATAGCATTCACACGCATGCGATATGCTAAAACATGAAAATACTTACATCGTACTCCATGCCAAAACAATAAACTCGTTAGTAAACAATGCATGATCCAAGTCCATGTTTAAATGCTAATGCAATGCATACAGAATGCAATTAGAATAGGCTCGGCTAACCTAAACGTGGCATGTGAAATGCAAAAACAAAGAACTCGTTAGCAATCAATGCATGATCCAAGTCCATGTTTAAATGTCTAATGCAACGCATACGGAATGTCACTAGAGTAGGCTCGGCTAGTCTATGAATGACATGTGAAAATGCACAAGTAGCATGTATTCAAGTTAGATTTGAAATACTTATGCAGTTAGCATGATGCGCCGAGCCCGGTGCATACAATACTGACGAATGATGCACGCATGCATAACATGAGGTATGCTAAAGTAAACGTGTCCTAATACTAACTATCATAAGCAGGTAAGTAAAAGGGAGAAAGAAGTGGGGGTTGGAAGACATGCACACTCACCCACACTTATTACAGATTCGCCCTCGCTCGGAGGGACCAAATAAATATTACAGATAACTAACCTACCAACTAATTAATTATTACAAACCACCTAATTAATTAGCAAATTAACTAAGCATAAGAAAAACAATAACAGGGGCCTCGGGAAGAGGGATCGATGCGCGCGTGCTTGGTCCTGCTCGGAAGTGCACTGCCATGCGCAAGCTGCCTCTGTTTTCCCTGCTATCCTCCTCTGAAGGCTGCCAAAGCCTCAGGATTGCTTCCCTGGACATTGGGAGACACCACCGGCTGAGTAGAATAGCCACCGGCAGTGGTATATGATCATCGGTTGTTGGTGAAGTTATCGGCCCAGGAAGGATTGCCGGTCGGCACAATATGCAGTCGACCGGCAGAAAGTGCCTGCAGAACCTGCAATTGACAGCAGTAGAGGGCAAGGCAGAGCATGGCAATACAATTCAAGCAATGTATGCACCAAACCTATCCCTTATCATGTGTATGACTCAAAGGGACATGGTCCTTGGTTCTCGGACCATCAATCACGCATTTCAATGCGTGATGGCCCAAGAGACCAAGTTATGCATTTTCATGTCAAATGAAATACAATGCACACAATCAAACCAATGGGGATTTAACCTCTATCATGGATAGTCAAGAGACCAAGCATGTATGCCAATGCAATGCAACCTAAGCGTGTTAACTAGGCATGCGATACGGCAAGGCAAATGAGCATGCAAGAAATGCAAGGCCTAGAGGAATGCAACTAACAAGTGTGCAAGGCTAATGTAGGCATCCAAGCATGTAAGCCAACATGTGACTTCATTCAATCATGTGATTTCAATCATGCAACAACTCACCAATATGCTACAACATACAAGGAGAGCATGCAACAAACAAAAGGATGAACTTAAACTAAATTAGGCAACTCTAACTAGGCCTAAAATAGTGGCCAAAAACTTAAGAAATGGGACCAAACACACTTGCACACATAGGCATTAAATAAGCAACTCTAAGGCACACTTGAAAAGGGATATCATGGACAATTAGCATGCAACATAAGCTCTGAAAATCATGTTAAGATGGTGTCAAACCAAACAAACAAAATGATCCAAGCATGCAATAAATGGCCCAAGTACTTGAAGCAAGCCAAAGGGACTTGAACCATGACTAAGTCAACCAAGCCTCACAAGGCTAAGAGGACTTAAAATAGGTTCAAGACAGACCTAGACCATGCAAAAGGGGGCCCCCTAGATGGTATCTAAGTGGCTCAAATTCAAAGGCATGTACAATGGCCAAAACATGGAGCATATGGCACAAGCTCATAAGGCATTAAAGAGACAACCAAGGCAAGCATATAAGCATGCAAAGGGGACTGAAATGTCATGGTGGATAGTTCCAAACCACTAAATCAATGCAAAAATGTCATGCTATACATTCACACACCTAAGGCCAACAACCCGGAATGCAAAGGGGCTATACTAAGCATGCCAAATCCGACCCAAACAACCTAGGATAGACCTTAAACATGGCAAAATATGCACAAAAGCTTCACAATACTAAGCCTAAAACATGCTAGACTAAGGGTTAACAACCTAAGGCATATTAAGGCAATAACAAGGCATTACATGGTAGGTATGCTAAGCATGCATGGTGTACCAAAACCAACTAAAAACAGAGGCATATTATGACATAATAAGCACAAAAATCAGCTAAGGCATGGTCGACATGAATCTTAGCTAGGTGCTCCCTCAAGAGGCCAAAAATGGTCCATTTCAAGGACAACAAGGAGAGTGGGTGGCCCTCTCCTCCCTAGGACCTCAAGGCATCATCCTCACCTCTGAAATCCCACAAGATTTCAGTGGTGAGGAGGCCCAAACACCAAGGTCTCGGAGCTCACACAAAATAGCACAAAATGGAGCCTTACAAGGCTTAAGAGGGGTCAAACAACCTCAAACCACAAAACACTCTAAACAAACTATTTAGAGGGCCTAAAAACAGAACTTTTTTATGTTATATACTAAACACAAAAACAATTGCAAGGTATGTAAAAATACAATGCAAAAATGGGGAATAAAGGGACAAACTTCTTACCCTTGAAGACCTTCTTCACGAATGGTGGACCAGCTGCTTCCTTGAGCTCAAACCAGCCCCAAAACTCCAAGAACAGACCTCTGGTCCTTCAGAACCAAGAAAAGGTGTAACACTATGTGTTTGTGTGCAATAATGAGCCTAAACACACACACTAAACACAAGAGGAAGAGAGATATAGAGCTAGGATATAGACAAACCCTAACCCTAGAACTCAAACCCTAAAAAAGGCTGTCTAAAATGTCTAACCCTTTCAACAAGAGAGAAGACCTCTCTTTATAAAGCTTTTTGTCTTGTAAAGCTTACAAGACAAGCTTCTAAAGAGAGAGATCCCTCCATACACGTGTATGGAGGGGAGCCAAATGCAAGACATCTGTATTAAAATATCTGCAAAAGCAGATGAACAGTAGTCGGCTGTCCAAAATTGCCATTTTGACAAAATGGATTGCCGACCGGCAACAATGAATGCCGACCGGTAATATACATTGCCGATGGCAACAAAACACCAGCCGGTGGCCTCTGGCCATGGCCGGTGATGTATGGGGATGCCTCACAAGGTATTCTCTGCTTCTCCAAGGCAAAACACAAGTGTTTGGCGCAAAACCAAACACTAAACAGTCGAGTTCGGAGATCCCGAGGCAAGGCGCGTAGCCGAGACCTCCGGGAACTCCAAACGAACACAAACAGGGACGATTACTGGGTGTTCAAACGGCGACGTCCAAGTCTTGAGGACGGTCAAAAATGGGGTGTCTACACCAGTGTTTCCGAATAAGAGAGCATGCATAACAATGCAAGTGGAAAGTGCGTGACAACGCAAGTGAAAAGGTGCACGACAATGCAAGATAGATATGCATAAAAATGCAAGTAACGAGCATAACAATGCTAGATAGATGTGCATAACAATGCAACGAATGGTGTGAGTAACGATGCGAGAAATGGTGTGCTTAACAATGCGACGAATGTGCAACTTCAAAAGCACGTTTGAAACAAAATGCCGAATGAGGAAATACAAGCCTTAACGAGGCCAAATCCAAACTCCGATTTACCTCTCGAAGGGGTTTGTAACACACTCCGCCTGAAAAGGGTACACCCTGTTTATATTGGCGAGAGATAACATCTGCTGCTACTTTAATTGCCATTCTGACTTGAAGCAGGCTTAAGCTTGGAGTAGAGGCACACTCATTTTTTGGAGCACTGACAAGGCATGAAGAGGTACATCCGGAGTACAATCACGGAATTTGCTGAAGGTGAAACACACTCAGATGCTTAGGTTTTCCCTCTTTTCTTTTGCTTTGTAGTCTGGAACCCATATAGCTTCAAATAGGTCCTTGTTTTACTGTTCTTGCGTGACTTGGGTTGAACCCTGCGATTTAAGAAAGAACAAGTTCTTGTTTTGCACAAACGTGAAGAATGGCACAGCACTCTGAGCACACAACAAATCATTTTTTGAAATTAAGAAATGAGTTCTCGACCGGGTATTGAGCCTACAACTGAACACAGCAAAGACGACCCAACAACGGAAAATAAAGGTAACCAACCTAAACGCATCTACTGACACTCAAAATGATTCAAAACAAGATTTGAGACAAACAAAACAAAAGACACGACATACAGACGTGCACAGGGAGCCTGTTTCTTCAGGTATTGTTTCCCACCCTTTCTCATTTGTGATTCTCACATCACTCGGCCCTCAAACTCTGTTTTACTGAAAAAGCCCTTTTCTCACTTTTCCTCTCATCGCACATCTCTCTATTATTCAATCTCTCATTTTTAATCCCTCCCCCGGGTAGTTGATGGATAAACAAAAGGTTGTGGGCTCTTGCCCCTAGCATTCCGCTAGATTCTTCTTCTTGTTCACAACAGTGAGTTTCTTCCACAGAGGGGCTGCGCTACAATTGGATATGTAGCAAATCTGTAGCTGACATCGGTTGACGATGCTCTACTGGGGAGTTTGGACATGATCAGATCTATCCAGATAAGGGAGTGGAATGTCTTGTCCCATTCCAGTTCGTGCTTCGCACTTAGCTTGATACCTCGTTGCTTGGAGGATGTGAGAGCTTGCTGCCCTTTTGTGGTTAGCTTCAGTGATGCCCTTTCTGGCGAACAAGGTGCCCTTCTTGGCAAGTATGGCGCCCATTCTGGCAAATGCATTGTCAACGGGGAAAAGACAGAACACCTAACTCAACTGTGCCCCTAGTTCATCATTTTGACCATTTTTTGTTTTGTTTTTCTACTAAAACCATTTTGACCAAAATGAGAGTTAGATTAACATGCTTGTTCGATTTTTGATTTGAAAATCATGCAAGTCAGGCTATGAGAACTGAAAATTTTCCTTTTTTGGGTCCAAGAAATGGTCCAGTTTTGGAAAATGAAATAGTTTTCGAGAAACTAGTCAACATCAGTAAAAATTTTCAAAAACTATTTTTGCAAACGGTCAATGCTCAACGAGCACGGAACCTACTTTTGAGATGCGCAACCTCAGATCCATAACAATGGAAAATTGCCCCTTGCTCGAAGAGAGTTGCATGGCAACGGAAAGTTGCCCTTGTTTGAATGGCATCGCAGCGCATTGAATGGCAATGGAAAGTTGCCCCTTGTTTGGATAGCGCCATAGCACACTGCAATCAGTCCTCAGAGTGACGATCACAACCGAATTCTCGGATACAGAAAAGGCAAAGACGATCAAAACCATTACATGGACATAATCAATTTGGAAGTGTTTGTGGCTGGACTTCAGGATGAAGTTGCCTACGTATCCCAAACATGGGAATCAAGCCTTACGTAGTTCCGGGTTAAGGTACACTCGGGTATTTAACCTTTCATTTTGCGCTCTAACTTTTGCCAAGGCCGCCCTTCTGGGTTTTCAACCTTGCGAGCTTTGTTCTTCTTTCCTTTTTCAATTCTTTTCTTTTCTTTTTTCTCTTTTTTTCTATTTTTCTCTTTTCATTTCTTTTGCATTTTTTGCATTTATTTTTTATTTTTTTTTTCATTTTTTCATTTGCTCTAACTTTTGCCTGGGTCGCCCTTCTGGGTTTTCGGCCCAGCGAGCCTCTCAAGGGTAAAAGTGTAGCTTTGTCCATGTCAAATGGTTCTGAGATCTCGAAGCCATCTGAATCCAAGAGAATGACTGCTGTTCATTGACGATGCAGGAGTTCATCCAATGGGGGGCTGAATTTGCCCCTAGTGTTGTGGATAGGAACTCAGTTATTCTTCAGCAATACTTTCTTTTTTCCTCCCTCTGGGATTTGACATTCTTGCCGACCTTCTTTGATTTGTGGAATGATCCATCTTCGGCTCTTCGAGCATATTTGAAATTCTTTGCCCCTAGTTCCAGGGGTGCTTCTGATCTAGCTTTGCAAGCTTCTTTGATGACATTTGATTTTCTTGATCTGACTTTCTTGCCTCTTGCCTGAGGGCTGCTTTGAATCTGGCCACACAGGCCTCACATTGTAGTTGACCATTGAACATTCTGAATTTAAGTCCAAGGTTTGAAAATGAGGGGTCGAGTCTCGAGGCTGAGAGCGATCCTAGGCTGCACAATCTCAAGAGCGATTCCACACAAGTCTTCGCAGGACCACGCAAAACATTTTTTTGAAATCTTTTAAGAAAGCGACAAATCGCTCGCGCTGAAGACAGTGTAGGACCAATCTGGATCAAGCCAGGATCCTTCCCAGTACTCACACTAACAAGCATGATCTCAATCATTAAGGGCTTAGCACGCCTCTCTTTCTCTCAGTTGATCAAGTTTTGCAAAACCTGAGGAATTCCTTCATCTTCGTTTTTACCACAGTGTTCAAATTGTTTTAAAAAACTTAGGTCAATGTAATGAGTTCGAGGCACAGAAAAGTAGGTGAAAAGCACTGCCATTTCATTCAGAACTTCTGGCACAACTGGCACAAGGCAGAAGCGAACACAAGAATGTGAAAATCATCGCTGTTCATTCAAATCTGTTGGCATTACTGGCTCCAAGGCAAAAACAGACTCAAAAGAAAATGAAAAGACAAACACCAAACTAGCAAGTGATGTTCGAGGTAACACTCTCGAAATCACCCGACTCCAACAAAATAGGACTGACTCGGTACAACAAGACAGACCCAATACCCAAGTTAGAAAGTACAAAAATAGCATTCGCAAATGCTTAAAACAGTGCGTGCCAAACGCCACATCCAGAGTAAACTGAGCGCCGCCCGCAGGTGGTTCATCCCTCGATCACATCACATTATCCCCCACAAGTTCACTGATCAAGTGCCGATAGAATTTGCAGGACCCGGTGCGGGGATGACCCTATTGTCAATCAAATTTTGTATCTCGTGGCGGAGACGGACGCAACTATCGGTGTCATGACCGGTTTGTTAATGAAAAGCACAGTATTTAGTCGGGTCATGCTTTGGAGGGAGAGGATCGGGTAGAGGCCGTTGTTCCAACGGTTTCAGATGTCCTTTCCTGAGTAGGACCCCTAGGGCTTTAGACAAAGGCATATAGAGTGGGGTGAAAACCCTCTTGCCTCGGGGTAGATAGTCTGAAGTTCGGGGGTTTGAAGTGGATGCACCAACAAAGGGGGTGGCTGCTCTTGGTGTAGTGGTGGCGACCATGCCCACGTCTGAGGTCCTAGCAGCTGCGTCACCACCGATGGTCGCATTCGAACTGCGAGTAAACGCCCTCCTGGGCTGCTCCTTCTCCTGGTCAATGAGGCCTTGCTTCATAGCGTCCTCGATCTGTACTCCCATCTCATGCAAATCTGAAAAGATAGGGAAGGGGAGCACGATCATTTTTTGCATTAGTTTGGGCTGGAGGTTGCGCACAACCATCTGTATTTGATCCTTATCCGTTGGCCTAATGGTCATCATTGAGGCCTTGGCCCTCAAGCGGGCCACGAATTCTGAGAAGCTCTCCTTTGGCACTTGGCGAGTGACTTCAAGATCACGAGTTGTGACCTCAATCTGTGTGTTGTAGGAGTATTGATCACTGAAGGCCTCAGCCATCTCTTCCCAATTCTTTTTCACAGAGTTCTCCAATTTCGCATACCAGATTGCGGCTATCCCAGACAGGGTCCAGCCAAACAATGATAGCTTCTGTAATCTGGTGAGGCCCATCGGCCTTAGTATGTCCGAAAACAGTCGCAAATGCACCATGGGATCCCCAAATCCATCAAAGCGGTTGATGTGCGGCATCTTAAATCTGTCCGGTAGCGTCACAGTCGAGTCTGTATACCCATCTTCAATGTCAGGAATGGAGTGGGCCCCCTGAGATTTCTTGAACAATTTCTCAAGCTTGCTCACTTTCAATGCTGTGGGGTCCGTCTCGACATCAAAGGGGAGGTCTGGTAGGTTGGTGGGTGTTTTAGATAGCTGGGGTAGAACTGGGGGCGGAGCTGGCCCTGTCGGAATGTCCGTATCTTCCTGGACATTAGCTGTCTCCCCAAGTGTTGGAACTCTTGGTGGGGGAGGAGCCTGGTGTGAAGTAGATACTCCAGTTTGCTGCTCTAACCTGGCAATTGTCTCTGCCTATTGGGCTATGACCACAGCCTGTTGCTTGGCAAATTCCGCTTGATGGGCAGCGTCTTGCTGCATGGCTTTCATACTATCCTGGAGTTGGTGCACCATCTCTTCCAGATTCGACATATTGTCCTGGTCTAATTGAGCAACCGGTATATCTCCCTGAGGTAAAAAACAGATATCTCAACCCAACTGCACACAGGTGAGATGGATAATGACCGCTGATTCGAAGACTGTTGAACTGATGATCTGTGCCTGACTGGCGTTTTTACCCTGCCTCCGGCAAAGGAACACTAATTGCCCTTGAACTGAATCTCTGACCCGACAAAGTCTATCAGCACAAGTCCAATGTACCTGGGGGATAGTGGAGCCTTCTGAAGCTATAGTTCCAGGACTACCTTGCAAAAGAGAAAACAGACAACATCTCAGCTTAATTTCACTGGAACGGATAGCAGAACGACTGTACTCAATACTGATAACTGTTCTCCAAATATCTGTCCCAAAATTGATACCCTCGGGTAAAACTGATTCCCCAAATACTGATGCAGATGCCCACAAACTGATACATGCATTCCCTGTAGAGGCACACTCTAAAGCACATAGCAGATAAGTGAGAGCCAAAACACCCCTAAGTTGGGGTAGGGTTTCCCTGTCCTATTTTGTCAGGAGCTAGGGTTTCACTATGCATGCAGCAGTTTTCAAACAACCTAACATCGGGTAAGCAACCTGTCCTAGTTTGGAATGGTCACTATGGATTCCGAATATGCACTAGGTCGAATGGTCGAAAAGGGTGCCCCGGTAAAACCGGGGTTTGTGTTCCCATACTGTCAGAGCCCACAACCGGTCAGCCTTATGGCATGCTTTGACAAAGTCAAGCCTCCGGCAAACCGTTCAGGAATAGCAGATGGCAAACACGGTGTCCTAGGCGCACTAATGCACATACAATGCAAAGAGACACATAAATGAAATCAAAACAGGATATCATGAGTTCGAGTCAAGTTCTCAAACTCCCCAGCAGAGTCGTCAGAAACTGTAGACGTCTCTGAACGCCCCGGGAGGGTGAGTCCCGTTCTGTTCGTTTTGGGCTCACTACAGTTCGGACTCTCAAACTGTCACGGTTCTTAATCTGAACCAAAGAGTCCAAATCCGGCAAATCGTTTTGAGAAACAGATTTTTGAAAAAAAAGTGTCAAACATGGACTGCTTTACCAGATACAGAGTCGCCACCTAAATATTTTATTATGGGGAAATTTAGGAAACCCTGACTCGGTGCCGAAGGCCACATGTCCGTCATCACCGGAGTTATCTCGGCTCGGGAGCTTGGGTACGATCGGGGAAGGTCAGCTATGAGCACCCCCTTTCGCCCGGTCCGAAGACCGGCCTCTACTAACCGTGATATCCGTTTTTGAAAACATTATATGTTCTTATTCCGGTTATTAGCCTAGAATTACTATGTTCTGCGCGCAGCAAACAAGTGACCAAATAGGCCTAGAATTCGGCAAAACATTACATGTTCGTTTTGAAGATGTGTTTGCTACTACGCAAGTAGGCACTAAAATGTAGTTTGCCAACCCAAGCCTCGAGTGGGCCTTTTAGAAAAGATGGTTTTGCCACCATCTAGTGGGCTAAACTCCCAGTTTAATTGCATTATTCCCAATCTAGGTAATTCAACCTCCATTCCACAGGCAATCCAAGCAGTTATATCATCATAAGCAAGGCTAGCCTCATGGTAATCATACTGTTATGTGCAACACTCACACGCATGCGGTAATCTAAAGCATCATACTCTACAATGTACTCCGTGCCAAAACAAAACTAGTTAGCAAACATGTGCTGATCCTAGTTCATGTTAAAAGTGCTATGCAACGCATACAGACATGCGATTAAGAGATAGGCTCCTGCTATATCTATATGACATGTGAAATGCTACAACTAAAATCACGTATTCAATTTGGAATTGAAATACAGAATGCAAGTTAGATAATGATCGAGCCGACCGCGGTGCATAGCAAGACAAATGTATGAATGCAGCACAATGCATAGCATAAGGTATGCTAATTTAAATATGCCCTAGTCTACCATCATAAGCGGGTAAATAAAAGGGAAGAAAGACGTGGGGTTGGAAGACATACACACACTCACCCACACTTATTACAAATTCGCCCTCGCTCGGAGGGACCAACAGAATAATACAAATTAATTAACCTACCAACTAATTAAATATTACAGACCACTTAACTAATTAACAAATTAATTAAGCTATTTAAAGCAGTAAAATGGCCTCAGGAAGAGGGATGCATGTAAGCTTGGATTGGCTTCGCCCGGAAATCCATTGCCATGCACAAGTTGCCTCCACTTTGACTGTTATCCTCCTCTGAAGACTGCACAAGTCCTAGGGTTGCTTCTCTGAATGCTTCGAAACATCACTGGCTAAGGGGATTTGCCACCGGCCATGGAGAATGACCACCGGCCTCTGATTGAGATATCGGGCACGGATGGATGGCCGGTCGGCACTACATATGGCCGGTTGGCCAAATCTTCCTGCAGAACTTGTTTTGACAGCAGCAGAGGGCAAAACATGGCATGGCAATGCATTTCAAGCAATGTTTGCACCAACCACACTCCTTATCATGTTTATGACTCAAAGGAGGATGGTGCTTGACCCTCGGACCACCAATCGCGCATTTCAATGCGTGATGGCCCAAGAAACCAAGTTGTGCATTTTGATTTCAAATGACATGCAAACCAATTAAACACATAAAGCCCAACCTCTATCATACTCAATTCAAGAGGCAAAGCATGCATGCTCTATGCAATGCAACCTAGGCATGGAGGCTAAGTATGCAACATGAACATGAGGGCAAGTATGCAAGTTAGCAAACATGCAAAGTGTAATCTTAACCATGCACACATGCAAGGCATGTAACATGTTAGGCAACTTAGCAAGAAATGCATGCCAAATGCAACACCAATTAAACATGCAACAAAATGTCATGAGCCAAGTACCTAAGCATACAAACATGCATGCAAACATGGTTGAATACCTAAGCATATAGAAGCAACTTTCAAGCACACTTAAAAGGGGCAAACATTGGCACATAGCATACATGATAAGCTTTGAAAAACATGTAGAAGATGATGCCAAATCAACCTACCAATGCAAGTAAAGCATGCATCCAAGCCCAAGGACTTAAACTATGATCATATGACACACGAAGAAAATGATGAAAGTGAATCAAAACAGTCCCAAATCATGCCTAATTAAGGTCAAAGACACACCTAGATGGCATCTAAATGGCCTATACATGGAAGCATAAAAAAGGGGCCAAACATGGAGCATAAGACACCAACCTCTGAAAGCATTAAAGGAGCATCAAATGCAAACATACAAGCATGCTATAAGGACTGAAATGACATGATAAGTGGTTTCAAACCACTGAAACAAAGCAAGTAAAGCATGCTAGAGGGGTCAACAATCAAGGCCTACAAGGGAGATTGCATGGTAGCTATACAAAGCAAAGCATGGATGACCCAAATGACAAAAAACAAACCTCAAGCACACTAAAACATGCATAAAAGCTTCACAAAGCTAAGCCAAAACAAGTAAGCATAGTGGTCTAAATGCTAGATACATGTAGAGGCAATTTCATGGCATTACAAGACAAGTATGCAAAGCAAGCATGGTGTGTCTAAACCAAGTAAAAACAGTGCTATATCATGGCAAAATAAGCACAAATAACACTTAATACATGGCCAACATGAACTTAAAAATGGTGTTCACACATGAGGCTAAAATGGTACTTTTTGAAGACAACAAGGAGAGGGGATGGCCCTCTCCTTCTTAGGACCTTAAACCACCATCCTCACCACTGAAATCCCTCAAGATTTTAGTGGTGAGGAGGCCCAAACAAGTTGGTCCCGAAGCTCACCAAAAATAGCACAAAATGGGGCCAAACAAGGCCTAAGAGGGGGTAAACGACCCCAAACACAAAAGTGACCTTAATGAAGTATCTTAAACACAAAAAAACAGAACTTTTTTTATGTTATACACAAAGCCCTAATCCACAATCAAGACAGGCTAAAAGGGTGTACAAAAACGGGGAATAAAGAGGGAAAATGGGTTACCTTTGAAGACCAGCAAGAACCAGCAGCCTTTAGATCCAAAAATGCAACCATCAACCTCTAAAAACAAGCTCCAAGAACCTCCAAGTGATGATGGAAGTGTGTGGCTATGAAGTGGTGTGCAATAGGCCAAGAACAAGACCCTTTTAGACCCTCTAACCCACACAAATGTAGAGAGAGAGGGAGATATAGAGAGGGAGTGATATATATATATCATATATATCTGATTTTTCTAACCCTTGAAAGGGGAGGAGGGACCCTCTTTTTATAGAGAAACCAAGGGGGCAAAGCTTGTTTTAGAAGCTTTGAGCAAAAAGGCCAAGCTTCTCTTAGAAGCTTGGAGCAAAAGGGCCAAGCTTCTTGGAGAAGCTAGGCAAAGGGGGTCAAGAGGTTTAAGCTTCTTCAAGAAGCTAAAAAAAAAAAGGGTCAAGCTTCTTGGAGAAGCTAAAAAAAAGGTTCAAAAGGGTCAAGCTCCCTCAAGAAAAGGTCTCGGCCAGGAAAAGTGGCCGATTGATCAGAAATAGTGGCCGGCCGACCAAACACAATGCCGACCGACCATCAATAGTGTTGACCGGCCATCACCAATGGCCGGTGGCAAGGAAACAAGGCCGGTGGCCTCAAGCCATGGCCGGTGAGGTGTGGGGATGGCCTAAAAGCTACTTCCCACCCTTAGAAGCAAAACCACAAGTGTTTGATGCAAAACCAAACACAAAACAAACAAGTCGAGAGGTCTTGAGGTAAGGCGCGTAGCCGAAACCTCCGAGAACTCAAGACGAACACAAACAAGGGTAATCATCGAGTGTTCAAACGATGACATCCAAGCCTTAAGGACGGTCAAAAATGGGGTGTCTACACTATTGTTCAACAAGTCAAAAAATATGTCAAGATCTTGCCTTGTCTTGGCATTCCTACTGAAAATTCATTCAAAATTATTCAGACTGATATTTTTGATGTTGGTTATGATGGCATTCTCCTTCAGAAAATCACTCCCCAGTCATCTGAAGAAATTGTTCGTTTTCATTCTAATGTTTGGAACAAAGCACAGAAAAATTATGATACTATTAAAAAGAAATTTTATCTATTGTTTTATATATTAGTAAATTTCAAGATGACATTTTAAATCAAAAATTCCTATCACGTGTTGATTGCAAAAGTGCTAAATATGTTTTGGAAAAAGATGTTCAAAACATTGCTAGTAAACATATTTTTGCTCGATGACAATCCATTTTAAGTATTTTTGATTTTGATATTGAATATATTCCTAGTAGTCAAAATTTTATCCCTGATTTCCTTACATGAGAATTTTTACAAGGAGGATAGTGCATCATGCCTACTCCTTATTGTTCTACAAATTAATTACAAGTCACAAGATATCGCAAAACTATTCACTATTATAAGTTTAAAATATCCTATTTAAAGTCATTACAAAATGACCATTACCTTCATCAAGACCTTTACCTTCAGTTCAATCAGATTAGAAGTTATCGCAATTTCATTGCTCATTACACTAATCTAGTTAACTTTCATATGGATAGATTAGATGTCCTCAATGGATGCTAATTTACTTTTGTCATTTTTCTTACAAATGTCAAGCCATAAACCTACTACAAAGCCTCTTGCCATTGTGCCATCCAGTCAACCCATTGTTGCACCTCTAATTGATCTAGTCAACCGATACCAAATTCTTGGTAATATTCTTAAACCTAGTTACACTTCGGCTTTAGCTTCAGACCCTTTTGCCTGCCAGTCAATTACGCCAATGCCTCCTAACAAGTCTACCCCAGGAATAGATTATATTCTTAAACAGTCGTTCAATCTTTTTTACAAAAAACCAGTCTATAGACACCCTATTTTTTACCGCCCTTAAGACTCGGGTGCCACTGATTGCTTACTTGGTTATGAAAGTTGTGCAGTGCAAAGGTTCGATTTCTTCGGCAAGAGGAGTGTTAAATCCTAAACTTACACCCCTTTTGGACCAAAATGTTTTTTGACCAAAAAATATTTTAGAACTTAAAACCCTCTCTTTCAAAATATTTTGAAAAAAAGTTTCTATGATGTTCCGAAGCTCACATTTCGTTAAATGTTGCGCTTTCTGGTAAATTGAGCAAGAACAAAGTGAAAATGCATGAAAGAGAGGTGTACTCTTTGAAAAAAATCTTTAAAACATCCTGGTTTGAGGTTTGGAGTTGAAGAAAATTGGAGGAGAGGGAAGAAACCTAGTTGGGGAGAAGTTGGACATGAATCGTTAAGAGAGAGTCGAGCAACCCTCGCTAAATCAGGCCTATCCATTTGTACACTTGGATTTCAAATATGAGGCCACCATCGTTGGAAAGTGGACTTCCAGGGCTTCATTTTGCACTCAAGAATCTCCTAAGTCCGAGTCCGGATGGGGGAGATATGGCTGGTTGAAGTTAGGCATCAATCCGGTTAGGACTGATACTGAGAAGTCTTCACTAAAAAAAGGATATCTCTTATCACACTTGAAATTTTGATGTGATTCTGCTGCAATTGGATAAAATACTTTCGGGGCTACAATTTAGACTCAAGAATGACCTGCAAAGGTGTCCAGATGAAGGAGATATGCCTATTTGAAATTGGGGCCAAAAACTGGTTTTTTGCTTGTCAGCCACCAATGAAGCTTGTCGGCCATGTGTCGGCCAGAAGTGCGTTTTTTTGACCACCAGTGGTGGCCGACGGCCACCAGCAGTAGCCGATCGGCCACCAATAGTGGCCGTCGGCCACCAATGATGGCCGGTCGGCCACAGGTGTCCAAAAGCTCAGATTTTGCAGATTTACCTCCAGCTGTCTCCTACAAGCTCCAGCTGTCTGTTTTGTTGATATTTTTGACCAAGGCTCTCTTTTTTCTATATATATAGAGGCCATATCTCTCATATTTCAAGGTTAGAAAGTTTGGGAGCCTCTCTCTCTCTCTCTCTCTAGATTTCTCTCTCTCTTGCCCTTTTGTGCATACAAGTAGAGATACACTTCTAGTTTGCCTATCAACTCCTAACCAAAGTTTCTTATCCTTGGGCTGAGATTCCTTGGAACCTTCTTTGAGCTTTAGAAGGTGATTTTAGATTGATTTGGTGCCTCATTTGTGCCTCATTTGTGCCTAAAGTGTGCTTGGCTTCAATAGGTATAACCTATACCCTTTAAGCTTGTTTTTCATTCTTGTTTTTGCCATCTTTTTGTTCTGTTTTTGGGGTGGTTTTGAACTGAAAAAACCTCTGTTTTTGTCGGTTAAAAGTGTTGGCTTAAGGCCATTTCAAGTTAGGGGGTGGTTCACCATTCTCACTCCTTTGTTGTTAAAGCTTTTGTGTTATCTTTCCTCACCTTCAAATCAAAATTTTTGGGCCTTTAAACCACTGAAATTCAGAGGTTTTTCAGTGACAAAAACCTTATTTTGAAGTCCAAAATTGGAGGGGTTAGCCTCCCCTCCTTGTTGTCTTGCTTGCATGCCTAGTTGCCTTATAGGTTAGCATGTTTTTGTAGCTTAACTTAGCTTATTTCTAGCATGTTTTTGCCTCTGATTTGGGCTACTTTAGCTCTATTTGGGGCTGTTTATGTTGTATGAGTAGTCTTTTGCATGGTTGTAGTGTAGTCCCATGTTTTAGCTACTCTTGTCTTCATTCCAGCATGTTTTCCAACTAATTTTGGGCTATAAAAACTCTGTGTTTTTGGGCTGAATTTTGGGTCCTAAGGCCATTAAAAGTTGAGGGGTTGATAGCCCTTCTTTGTACCTTGTTTTAGAGGCCTTTGCCCATGTGTTTCCCACCCTTTTGTTATCTTTTTCCAAGCTTTTAAACATTATTTTTCAGAGCTATTTCAGTGGATAAAAACATGTTTTGAAGTCCAAAAATGAAGGAGGTAGCCTCCCCTCCTTGTGTCTTGCTTACTAGTCTAGCATGCTTCATGTTTTAGCCTATTATTCTAACTTGTGTTAGCTTAATTTTAGAATGTTTTAAGCCATATTTTGGGCTGTTTTGCATCTGTTTTGGGCTAGTTGTTGCTTTTGAGCTTTGTATTGCATAGCTGTGGTGTAATTTCCTTAACTAGCTTAGTGTTTCTAGGCATTGAGCATCATTTGTGTGTTTTGGTTGCATGTTTTAATGTTTTTTCATGCCTAATTCCAGCACCTAAATATCTGCGACCTCTCTCACTTCTTCACTTTGTCATTTGCCTTGAGGGTTGGTTAACCTTCGGGTTGTGTTTAAGCTTGAGATCGAGGTTTGTGCTTAATGGTTTCAATCCTCTTTTGAGGGTTTCTACTAACCAAAGGCATGACCTCTCTGTTGCCTTAAATCATCCCTTGGTTGACACCTCTTCCATTAGAGAACACTCACCTTGGACTTAATCAATTAAATAATGGATTGGTAAGCTAAAATGAGTGAATAAAAATGAACAAGTAAAAGTGTGCAAGATAAGCATTCTTCGTGTTGCATTGCATGTGTTCGAATCGGACGTTAATTCGAACACAAGGAAAATGGGACATTTCATACTCAAAGTGATGAAATGTGCCACTTTCCTTGGTCTCCATTGCCCTTGATCTTGCATGATAGGGTGGTGGTTGTTTTGAGTCTTGTTTTGCACTCAGTAGCTTGTACGAACTTGGTTCTTTGGCTATCATGCATGGAAAATGCTTGGTTGGTGGTTAGAGGGCCAAGACTTACACTCTTTTGAGCTTGTGTGATGATAAGGAGGGTAGCAGTACATACACTCCTTGAGAATACACTACTTTGCCTCTATTTGTTCTCTATTGCAGCAACAAAGGAAGTTCAGGGAAAAGGTGGCCGATCGGCCACCAGCAGTTGTCGATCGGCTACCAATGGCAGCCGACAGCCACCATTGGCAGCCGACCGGTCATCAATGAAAAATTGGATGAGTGTGCTCCTGAGTTGGAGCAAAGGCATTCTGGAAGTCGGCAGCACTGTTGGTGTTCAAGCATGTGTAAACAGAGGCTGCAATGGCAAGGCGGTGGCATTTTCAGGTGGCGAAGTCGAGCGTGCATGCATCCCTCGCCCCTTGAGACCATTTAACTGCTTTATTTAGTTCATTAGTGGTAGCTAATTTACTTGTTTTGTAATTAGTTAGTTAAAGTGTTTAGCTAATTAATTCATTCTGTAATATTTAATTAGCTTAGAATAGTTAATTAGTTTTTGTTTGTAATAGTTAGCTTAATTAGCGTAGCTAGTTAGCCTATTCATTTGGGCCCGCCTTCGCAGGGGCATAATGTTGTAATAAGTGTGCGTGCGTGTGTGTATGTCTTCTAACCCCACGTCTTTCTCCCTTTTATTTAATTGCTTTCGATGGTTAGATTAGGGCCATTTTCAATTAGCATACCTTATGCTCGCATGTTTGCATCCATTCATTTGTCTTGCATGTATCGAGGCTCGACGCATCATTGAAACTGCATAGTCATTTCAATACTTCTTTGAATACATGTTTCAAAGCATGCTATCAAAGTGTTGCAAATGCCATATTAGTAGCCGAGCCTATTAATTACATTATCGCATGTGTTGCGTTAGTCATTTAACATTGTTAAGATCATGCATTTTCTAACTAGTTTCTGTTTTAGCTTGGAGTACTTGATAAGTTTTACGTTTTAGCATGCTTGCATGAGTGTGATTTCCATATTACCATGTTTCGCATGCTTGCCATGAGGCTATTTGTTTACATGCTAAATTGCATGAATGCCTGTGGATGAAGGCTTATTGTTTGAATTGGAACAGTTCAACAAATGTGAGTTTTAAGCCCACTTTGCGAAGTGGCAAATCATGCTAAACTGCAAATGCGTTAGTCATTTTAAAAGAATATATCATGATTAGTAGAGGCCGATCTTTGATTGAGCAAGCGGAGGTGCTCATTTCAGGACTTTCCCCTCTCGTACCCAAGTTCCCGAGCTGAGGCAACTTTGGTGATGACAGACACGTGGCCTTTGGCACGAGTCAGGGTTTCCTAAATTTCTCCAAAATAAAATGTTTAGGTGGCGACTCTGTAATCTGGCAAAGTAGTCCAATTTTGGCATTATTTGATTTAAAAATAGATTTTCCAAAAAGATTTTCCGGATTGGACTCTTTGGTGTTTATCAGTTTCACATTGTACTTGTGAGACTAGATTCAGAACCACAGGTGGAGTCCGAACTGTGAGGCCTTCTTTTTAAACCCTTTTCGAAAGGCGGGGGCGCGAAAAAAGGTGAGCCCACACAGTCCACAAAAATATCCACAATGTCCTTGAATTAGTCAAATCCTATTTCCCTAATGAATGGCATTTCATTCCTTCATATCCTGATAAGTCAACAACCTTTTATAAGGATATTCTTTTCCACCATAAGTCAATAGTCATTAAACCTATCTATGATCAAGTCTAGACCAGCAAAATCATTTATTATTCCTTGTACATTCATAATATTGTTTCCATGGAAGAATGGGGTCTCCATTTTCTACTTCTAGACCTCCTAACCATGATATACAATATAGTTACTATGATTACATTGATGCTTGATTCAAAATCCTCCTGCATCAAAATGAGTCATATAGTCATTCTTGGTTTTTCTTATTTGACTACAAATTCAAATCAGAATTCCCTTTTTGGTTCCTGAGATGGTGGTGATAACATGGTGCCATCCCAGAAATCATCCCTTCTAAGTTAATAGAACAAGTCAATTACTTCTCTTCCATTTACAAGCTTAGCCAGCATAAAAGTCAGTTTCCTTGGTTACTTCACTTTATGTCCAAATATAAAGTCACTTGGATTTTTAAATGGCAATACAGCCTATCAAATAACATAGTCAGTCGTCAACATTTTGTTAAATGGTGGGATGCATTCAAAGCCCATCGAATTATTGAACAAGTTCAGCAAGAATTTCCGGTTAACATTCATGCCCCAACTCCTGCAATGGTCAAGTCTCAGCAAAATCCAAATGCTTCAGTCACACAAGGAAGCCCACTTCCTCTCATTACAGTAAGAGTTGGAAGCCCATCAACTGGTATTGAACCTTCCAAATCGAAGTCCTCCAAGGCCAAGCCCAAAGCAAAGCCCAAGTCAACCTCTAGTGATGAATTGATCCAAATGGCCAAATTATTGATGGCCCAAGCAAAGTCACAAATTGAAGATGAAGCCTCGGAAAATTCAGCCTCCTCTGCAGCCTCAACCAATCATCCATATGGTTCACAATTCCAAGATGCTCAGGACCCATTTGCCTAAAAAAGTCTATATATATACATCAGCTTCAATCACTACTCTTACTTTGAGAAAAGCTACTGATATATATATTGATTCCCTATCAATCAACTGTGCAGTCACATTTCCTCACTGCAAATATATATATAAAAAAAAAGAGTAAAAAAGTTGTCAGTCACAGAAAGATGCTCTCAGTACCCATGTGCCTCTGATTTTCAAGCTTTTCAAGTCACAAGTTTCACAGTATTTTCCAGTTTTTAAAGTCATAAGCCTCACAGCTCCAGTCATAGGCCTCACAGTTCCCAGTTTACAAGCTTAATAGTTATCCACTTTGCCTATAAAAGAGGCTCCTCAGTCAAGGCCAATTCAGAAAGAGTTCACCATTTTCTTTCACAATTTCTCTTAGTTTCTATAAAATTTCTAGTTTGTTTTAAAATTCAGTTATTAAGGATACAAGTAGAAGCTATATTTTCCAATTACTTCTAGTAAACAATTCTGTATTTTCTGATTATTCCAGTAAACAATTGTAAGTTAATTTAAACAATTGTAAGTTTATTTTATTTATGCCTATTTGTTCTTATTTAAAATATTCTACTTATTTTATTTAAGTTTTATTTAAGTTTATTTACTTTAGTTTATTTAGTTTATTTTAGATTTATTTACTTTAGTTTATTTAACTTGTTTATGTGCTACTTCCGCCTATTTGGTAGTAGAGCCAAGTTTGTTGACGATGTTGAGTTATTGTTCAGTTATTTTAGTTTAATTCTTCTAATTTTTCTTTTATATTTTAATTCTCATCTTCTTATTTATGCTTAACTTATCCCTGTCTTCCACTTTGCCAGTAGCCACCCACCTTCTGTCCCACATCTGGTGTAAGTCCTTTGGTTAGGCAGTTGATAGATATAGGGGTTCTCGGAAAGGGTATGAGAGAAAACATAGTATGAGAAAACAATATAAGTTATAATAGAATTTAAGAAAAATTGGATTAATTTTGTAGAATTAAAATGAGTCAATTATTCAGAAGTAACTCTTCAGTTAGCTCTAGATCTACAACTCTAGCTCTTATATACCTAGTACGAATTTACTTATTAATGAAGAAGGACATGAATTTCAAGATGTAAAAATTGATTTAAGTTGGAATATCCTTAAGGTAAAAACTAAAGAAATCTATAAAGCCAGTTTTTTACTATCAACCATCAATGTCGATCTATAAGTCAAACTGTTGAACAAGTTTATGCTTTAACTAAAATTAGAGAAACTTGTCAATTATTATCCAAAGAGTCAATCAGAAAACATCTTAAAGATGGTCATAATTTTATTCATCTAGGATTAATTCAGGTAGGAATTAAGCTATTAACCCAACAAGGTAAAAATACTTCTGTTTTTTTATGCTTAAGAGATGCATGTTTTATTGATTATCATGATAGTTTAATGGGTATGATGGAATTAGGCCTTCATAAAGGTCCTATCCATTTTAATTGTTTTCCTGATTTTACTTTAGGTCTTAGAGATTCTCATATATTAAAAGCCTTAACATTAAATATTCAATTATCTGGTGCATTTACTAATATGTTAGAAAGTGTTCATAACATTGCTTTAATTTATCGAATCTATTATAAATGTATTAAAACTAATCTAAATGTTCAAGCTATAACAAAAAGTCCAAAGGATAAAATATTACTTATTCAAGGCAGTACAAATTGTAGACACCTTATTTTTTTATCGCCCTTAAGACTTCGGTGCCACTGATGGCTTACTTGGTGATAAAAGGTGTGCACTGCAAAGGTTCGATTTCTTTGGCAGGAAGAGCGCCAAATCCCAACCTCACACCCCATT
This sequence comes from Camellia sinensis, assembly GCF_004153795.1. Classification (NCBI taxonomy): domain Eukaryota; kingdom Viridiplantae; phylum Streptophyta; class Magnoliopsida; order Ericales; family Theaceae; genus Camellia; species Camellia sinensis. The sequence continues at coordinate 293,711 of NW_021030367.1, forward strand.
TTCAGACCAAAACAATTTTGACCAAAATGATTTTTAGACCTTAAAACCCTCTCTTTCAAAACATTTTTGAAAAAAGTTTCTACGCTGTTCCGAGGCTTGCATTTCGTTAAATGTTGCACTTTTCGGTAAACTGAGCAAGGACAAAGTGGAAATTAATAAAAGAGAGGTAAAATCTTTGGAAAAAATCTTTAAAACATCTTGTTTAGAGGTTTGGAGTTGAAGAAAATAAGAGGAGAGAGAAGAAACCCAGTTGCGGAAGTAGTTGGGCATGAATCGTTAAGAGAGAAAGTCAAGCAGCCCTCGCTAAATCAGGCCTATCCTTTCGTACACTCGGATTTTAGCTATGAGGCCACCACCGTTGGAAAGTGGACTTCTGGGGCTTCATTTTTCACTCAAGAATCTCTTAAATCCATGTTCGGATGAGGGAGATATGGCTGGCTGAAGTTGGGCATCAATCCGATTGAGCTGGAAATGAGCAACCTTCACTAAAAGAGGCATATTCTTTTACACACTTGGAATTTTTATGTGAGTCCACCACCTTGGAAAGAAGACTTTCGGGGCTTCAATTTAGGTACAAGAATGACCTGCAAAGGAGTCCAGAAGAAGATATGCTCGTTTGAAGTTGGACCTGGAGAGCAGATTTTTGCTGTCGGCCACGGGTGTGTACAGTCGGCCACAGATGTGTTCGGTCGGCCACTAATGTCCAAAACTCATATTTTTTGCAAATATTTCTCCTCCAGCTGTTCTACATTGTGCCAGCTGTCTCTAAATCAGATATTTCGACCAAGGCTCTCTTTTTTTTCTATATATAAAGGCCATATCTCTCATATTACAAGGTTAGAAAGTTTGGGAGCCTCTCTCTCTAAAATCTCTCTCTCTCTCTCTCTAAAATCCTCTCTCTCTCTAGATTTCTCTCTCTCTCTTGCCCTTTTGTGCATGCAAGTAGAGAAATACTTCTAGTTTGCCTAGACATCCTTGACCAAAGTTGCTTATCTTTGGGTTGAGATTCCTTGGGACCTTCTTTGGGCTTTGGAAGGTGTTTTTAGCTTAATTTGGTGCCTCATTTGTGCCTAAAGTGTGCTTGGCTTCAAGAGGTATAACTCTCACCTTTTAAACTTGTTTTGCATAACTTGTTTCACCCGCTTTTGTACTATTTTTGGTCTGGTTTTCAACTACAAAAACCTCTATTTTTCAGTCATAAAAATGGTGGTTTGAGCCTATTTTGTGTTAGGGGGTTGTCTTTCCCTTTTGTTCCTTAGCTTGTATAGCTTTTTGTTCCATCTTTCAAGGCTTTCAAATCAAAATTTTTGGACCTTTAAACCACTAAAATTCAGAGTTATTTCAGTGGTGAAAAGCATGTTTTGAAGTCCCAAAATTAAGGGGTTGGCCTCCCCTCCTTGTGTCTCATTTGCATGCTTAGTTAGCATTACATAGTAGCATGTTTTTCTAGCTTAATTTAGTTTAATTCAAGCATGTTTTAAGCTCTATTTTGGCATGTTTCAACTTTATTTTGGGTTGGGTGGAGAACTTGTTGCTTGTTTTTTGTACTTGTAGTGCAATTGTGCTTATTAGTCTAGCATGCCTAATGGTTTAGCCTATTATTCTAGCTTGTGTTAGCTTAACTACAGCATGAGTTTGCTACTGTTTTGACATGCTTTAACTCTGTTTTGGGTTGGCTAAGTCCTTCAAGGCTTGTATTGCATGGCTATAGTGTAATGGTCTTCACTAGCTCATTGTTTAAGGCTTTAAGCACGAGGTGTTTGAGTTGGTTGCATGTTGATGTGACTCTTTATATATCATTTCAGTGTATATAACTCTATCACACTCTCACTTATTTCACTCTTTCATTGCTTTTTAGAGTTGTGCCTTGAGCCTTGCTTGCGAGCTAACAAATGAGCATGTTTTTCTTGCCTTCTATGCTTCAATCTCAGCATGTTTTAGCCATTATTTTGGCATTTTTAGCTCTTTTTTGAGCTGGTTTGGTCATTTAAGCTTGATATTGCATGCCTATAGTGTAGTGCTCTTCACTAGTTTGGTGTTTTTGGCTTTTGAACATGTTGTGCATGTGTTGCTTGCATGATTTAGTGCCATTTTTATGCTATTTTAGCACTGAAAAGTCTGCAACCTCCCTCTATTCTTCATTTTTTAATTTTCTTTGAAAGTGGTCTTGAGCCCCTTGTTGGCTTGAGTGTGAACTTGAGGCTCTCATGCTTAATGATTTTAACCCTCTCTTGAGGGTTCCTCCTAACCAATAGCATAAGACCTCTTTCATGCTCAAGGCTCTTGTGGCTTAGGCCATCTTTCCAATTAGAGGACTTTCACATTGGACTTAATCGGTTAAAGGATTAATCGGTAATGTAAAATGTGTAAGCAAAATGAGCAAAGTAAAACATGAACAATATAAGCATTTGTGTTGCATTGCATGTGTTTGGATCATACGTTAATCCAAACACAAGAAATGTGGGACGTTTCATACTCAAAGTGATAAAATGTGTCATATTTCTTGGTCACCGTCACCCTTGATCATGCATGATAGGGTGGTGACCCTTTGAGTCTTATTTGTGCATTCATTAAGCTTGTATAAGCATGGTTCTTTGGCCATCATGCATGAAAATGCTTGGTTGATGGCTTGAGAGCCAAGTGCCATACTCCTTTGAGCTTGAGAAATGATAAAGAGGGTGGCAGCACATACATTTCTTGAAAAATGCATTGCTTTGCCTCTGTTGCTCTCTGTTGCAGCAAAAACAGAAGTCTGGAAAAAGGTGTGGCCGACCGGCCACCTGAAGTAGCCGACCGACCACTTGAACTAGCTGACCGGCTAGTTAAGGTGGCCGACAGCCATCTTCTGTGGCCGACCGGCCACCAATCAATTTTTGTGCAAAAATGTTCCTGTTTTGGAGCAGTGGCAGTCTGGAAATTGTACAATGTTCAGAGATCAAGGCGAGTGCAAACAGAGACAACTGATGGCAAGGCGATGGATTTTTGGGAGAAAGCAACCGAGCATGCATGTCTCCCTCGCGCGAGGCCATTTAATTGCTTTATTAGTTAGTTGTAGCTAATTAATACAAGTGTTGTAATTAATTAGTTTAATCTGTTTTGTAATATTTTAATTATCTTAGCGTAGCTAGTTATTCAATTCGGTTGGTAATTAATTAGCTAGAATAGTTATTTAGTTTTGTGTTGTAATAATTAGTTTAGCTTAGTGTAGCTTAGCTTATTTATTCGGACCTCTTTAATGCTCAAGGCTCTTGTGGCTTAGGCCATCTTTCCAATTAGAGGACTTTCACATTGGACTTAATCGGTTAAAGGATTAATCGGTAATGTAAAATGTGTAAGCAAAATGAGTAAAGTAAAACATGAACAAGATAAGCATTTGTGTTGCATTGCATGTGTTTGGATCGGACGTTAATCCAAACACAAGAAATGTGGGATGTTTCATACTCAAAGTGATAAAACGTGTCATATTTCTTGGTGGTCGTCACCCTTGATCATGCATGATAGGGTGGTGACCCTTTGAGTCTTATTTGTGCATTCATTAAGCTCGTACAAGCTTGGTTCTTTGGCCATCATGCATGAAAATGCTTGGTTGATGGCTTGAGAGCCAAGTGCCATACTCCTTTGAGCTTGAGAAATGATAAAGAGGGTGGCAGCACACATTTCTTGAAAAATGCATTGCTTTGCCTCTGTTGCTCTCTGTTGCAGCAAAAACAAAAGTCTGGAAAAAGATGTGGCCGACCGGCCACCTGAAGTAGCCGACCGGCCACTTGAACTAGCAGACTGACCAGTTAAGGTGGCCGACAGCCATCTTCTGTGGCAGACCGGCCACCAATCAATTTTTGTGCAAAAATGTTCCTGTTTTGGAGCAGAGGTAGTCTAGAAATTGGTATAATGTTCAGAGATCAAGGCGAGTGCAAACAGAGACAACCGATGGCAAGGCGATGGATTTTTGGGAGAAAGCAACCGAGCATGCATGTCTCCCTCGCACGCGAGGCCATTTAATTTCTTTATTAGTTAGTTGTAGCTAATTAATACAAGTGTTATAATTAATTAGTTTAATCTGTTTTGTAATATTTTAATTAGCTTAGCATAGCTAGTTATTCAATTCGGTTTGTAATTAATTAGCAAGAATAGTTATTTAGTTTTGTGTTGTAATAATTAGTTTAGCTTAGTGTAGCTTAGCTTATTTATTCGGAGCCTCCTTCGAGAGGGCGTAATGTTGTAATAAGGGTGCGTGCGTGTGTGCATGTCTTCCAACCCCACGTCTGTCTCCCTTTTACTTATCCGCTTTTGGGATCATGTTTCGATTAGCATACCTTATGCTTGCATGTTTGCATCATTCATTTGTCTTGCATGCACCGAGGCTCGGCGCATCATTCAAACTGCATCATACTTCAATACTTATTTGAATACATGTTTCAAAGCATGTTATCAAATTGTTGCATTCATTTGCCATCTTAGATAGCCGAGTCTATTTAGTTGCATTAGGCATCTAGTATAGTTAGGATCATGCATATTCCTAACTAGCTTTTGTTGTGGCTCAGATTACACTGTAAGTCTTATGCTTTAGCATACTTGCATGAGTGTGAGTGTTGCCATGAGGCTATTTGCTTAAATGCTTAACTGCATGAATGCCTGTGGGTGAAGGCTTTGTTGCTTGAATTGGAACAATTCGATAAATGTATGTTTTAAGACCACTTTGCGAAGTGGTAAATTATGTTTTAAGCCCACTTGAGGGTGACAAATCCACGCTTTAGCCCACTTGAGAGCGGCACCTTCAAACCATTTTCAAAAACAAACATGAGTCGAGATGTTCCAATTCTTGCGATTTTAGTCTGTTCTTGCTTGTGTGCGTCACATAGTAAAGTTAGCTAATAACCAGATAAGAACACATAAGGCTTATAAAACAACATATCATGCTTAGTAGAGGCCGATCCTTTGATCGGCGAGCAGGGGGTGCTCATTTCAGGACCTTTCCCTCTCGTACCCAAGTTCCCGAGTCGAGGCAACTTTGGTGATGACGGACACGTGGCCTCTGGCAAAGCAGTCAAATTTTGGCATTATTTGATTTAAAATCGATTTTCCAAAATGATTTTCCGGATTGGACTCTTTGGTGTTTTCAGTTTCACATTGTATTTTGTGAGATTAGATTCAGAACCGTGACAGGAGTCTGAACTGTAGGACCAATTCGAGCTCTCCGAAAGGGGGCGCGAAAAAGTCGAGCTACACAAATGAAACTGACATTTCTATTTCGAAAATGATTTGCTAGAAAGATATTACTCTACCAGATGATTGGGTCACCGTTAATGAAAATTATTCCCAAAATCAATAATCTTCCACTAGTCAAGATATTCAAAATATTCAACAATTTAATGATGGTTCTGTTCATATTAGATTTAATCGTCCTCATAGTCAATCTTCTCGCCATAGTACCTCGAGTTTACCTACTGATACTGAAAATGATGAAATTTTAATATGCCTTTATTCAAAAGGACAGATAGGAAACTTCACTTGCATCATACAACTAGTAAATTAAAAGGAATCGATAATTCCTCTACTTCCCAAATTAGTAAACCTATTTATTCATCACACACACATCTTCCTGAAGAAGATAATACTTCTCAAGATTCACCTACCCAAACTGATTTTGAAGAAGTTGCTCCTGTTAATTCATAACTATTAACTCTGAGTAAATCATTTACTTTTGATCTCAATAAACTTCATGCTGAGTTTAAATCTAAAGCAAATAAGTCAAAAAGACACACCTATAGACCTAATTATGATAAAAACAACAATAAAAAACTACCAGGAAATGGTATAAATTTATGACTGAAATCAATTTCTTTGATTATTTAGAAAATTATTATCAAAAAGTAAATACTGTTACGAAAACTAAATGGAAAACTTCCCTTAATACTTCTATTTCATCTAGTCACCCTCCTTTAGAAACCATACTTATTGAACATAAAGGTAACATAGTTCATGCTTCTCCTTTTAAGCTTCCTAGTGACGATTCTGAAGTTAAAAAAGTTACTGAATAAAATAATTATACTAATCAATATTTAAAAACTATTAGGAAACAATTAGATAAAATTGAAACTTCTTTTGAAGAATATTCAATGAGTCATACTTCTACAAGTAAATAGACAAGCCTCTTATTAATCTTCCTAGTACTCGAAAAAGGTTAAGCCTAGTTACTCAAGATAATACTACTGTTGAAGCCATTGAAAAATTATTTAATAAAATGTCTGCCTCTTCTACAGACAAAGGAATTATTGTATTAACACAACAACCACCTGTTCAACCTAGTAGTGATTCTGACACATCAAATGATGAAATTAGTCACTTAACCCAACAATTTCAGACCACTTATCTTAATAGAATCACACAACCTAAAGTTAATCCCACTACTCTTACAAAGAATTGGTATCCTAAACCTACACCCCCAGATCTTCAATTTGAAGAAACCAATATTAATAATCAATTTTCTATTTCTGCTAAAAAATTATATGAATGGAATATCGATGGTCTTAATGAACATCAAATTCTCCAAAAACTAAATCATTTATCCATGGTTGCAAATAGTTACCTTACTAATTATCCTGATTACACTTAACTTGAAATTGTTACTTTAATTACTTTTGGATTTACTAGTATGCTCAAATCTTGGTGGGATAAATATCTCACTTCTGACCAACACGAATCTATTCAACATGTTGTTCAATTAGTTGAAAACGATCTCCCCATTTTTTATGAAGATATAGGATCTAATAAACCTGATGGTATTAATACTTGAATCTATACTATCGTAAAACATTTTATTAGTACACCGACTAATAGTCATTCTCATATCCATGATCAACTTAGTAATTTAACCTGTCCTACTCTTAGTGATTTTAGATGGTATAAATATATTTTTACTTCTAGAGTCATGCTTAGAGATGATTGCACTAAGTCATTTTGGAAAGAAAAATTTATTAATGGATTACTTAGTCTTTTTGCCCATAAAATTCGAGACATCCTTAGTCAACCTACTAGTATAATCGAATATGATAATTTAACTTATGGTGATATAATTAGCACAATTCAAAAAGAAGGATTAAGAACGTGTATCGATTTAAAACTTAGTCAAAAAGCTGCTAAAGACAAACATAAAACTAAATATGAATTAGGTGATTTTTGTAGACAATATAGTTTACCTCCTATTGCTCCTTCACAAGGCAAAAATAATAAGAAGAAATCTTCACGTAAATATTATACTAAAAATAAACATTCACCTACCAAATCACCTGATAAGTTTTACACTAAACCCAACAAGAAATATCATAAAAGATCTAATAAGTCAAAATCTCCTCAAGATGTTACTTGTTATAATTGTGGTAAAAAGGGCCATTATTCTAATAAATGTAAAGTAAAAGAAAAACTTAAAGCCAAGCTTAATCAACTACAAATTATTGACGAATATCAAAGTCAAATACTCGACATATTTAAATTAACTGCTACTCCAAATGAATCTCCTATTTAATCTAGTCATTCATCTAGCAATGATATTCCCTCTAGTAATACTTCTACCTATTATTCTCCTACTGATAATACTGACAATGAAATTGAATTAGGATGTAACAATACTTGCTGTAAACAAGTCAATGTTCTTAGTAAATCACAACAAGAAGATGATTCATTAATCGAATTAATCAATAAATTAGAAAATCCTGAATTAAAAAGACAATATACTAATAAGTTAAAATCTTTACTCATAAACAAAGATAAAAAAAAAATTAAAAAAAAAAACCTGTCCTGAAAAACCAATTATTAGTTTAAGTAAAACTTTAGAACGATTTAAAAAGGAAAAACACAAAGAAGTAACCTTACAAGATTTACAAAATGAGATTAACCAAATTAAATTAACTATTCAAGAATTAAAAACTAAAGACAAATCTTTAGAAAAAAGAATTGCCATATTAAAGATCAATAAAAGTCTTAATGATTTCCACAAATCTGATGAATCTAGTTCTAATGATGAACCTAGTTCTAGTCATGATCCCAACCGTGTCATCTTCGATAATCACTCTAATATTGACAATGATGATCAAGATAGTAATCGCCTCAATATGATCAATCGAATTAACATTCAGAAATGGCATTCGAAAGTCAAATTAGCTATTAATGATTTTAAAATAGAATTCATTGCATTAATTGATATTGATGTTGATTTAAACTGTATCCAAAAAGGTTTAATCCCTACCAAATACTATCATAAATCTACTGAACAATTAAGGTCTGCTAATGGAAGTCAAATGCATATTAAATATAAATTACCAAAGGTACATATTTGTCAAAATAATTTTGTCTTAAAACATCATTTGTTTTAGTTCGAAACTTAACAGATAAAGTCATTTTAGGCACTTCATTTATCTTTTTATTAAATCCATTCACTACTACTAATAACGGAATAACAATGCAAGCTTTTGGTCACACTGTAACTTTTAAATTTTTATCTCCTCCCGAGATCAAAGAATTAAATCAATTAAAAGAATGTTCCATTTCTCAATCTATTAACCGATTAACCAAACAACTTAAATTCCTCAAAGAAGTCAAGTATAAACGAATTGAAACTCAATTAACTAATCCAGTTCTCATATCAAAAATTGACAAATTTAAAACACAGTTAGAAACCACAGTTTGCTCTACTTTACCTAGTGTTTTCTGGCATAGAAAAAAACACTTGTGGTCAGTTTACCATATATTAAAAAATTTAATGAACGACAAATCCCTACTAAATCTCGCCCAATTCAAATGAATAATGAATTAGTCGAAATGTGTAAAAAGGAAATTAATGATTTACTCCCCAATAATATCATTAGTAAAAGCAAATCCCCTTGGTCTTGCCCTGCTTTTTATGTTAATAAAAATGCTGAAGTTGAACGTGGTGTTCCACGATTAATTATAAACCGTTAAACAAAGTTTTAGAATGGATACGCTATCCAATCCCTAATAAAAAAGATCTCATTACAAGACTTAGTCAAGCTGTCATCTTTAAGAAATTTGATCTTACAAGTGGATTTTGGCAAATACAAATTCATCCTGATGATCGCTATAAAACTGCATTTACTACACCTTTTGGCATTACGAATGGAATGTCATGCTCTTTGGATTAAAAAAATGCTCCTAGTGAATTTCAAAATATTATGAATGAAATTTTTAATCCCTTTAATCATTTTTCTATTGTCTACATAGATGATATCCTCATTTTCTTTAAGTCCACTCGATGAACATTGGAAACATCTTAATTCTTTTCTCCATATCATCAAATATAATGGTCTACTCATTTCTGCTCCTAAGATTAAGCTATTCCGAACTAAAGTTAGATTCTTAGGTTATGATATCTGCCAAAGTACTATTCTTCCTATCAGTCGATTATTGAGTTTGCTTCTAAGTTCCCTGATGAAATCTTAGACAAAACCCAGTTACAACGGTTTAGGTTCCTCAAATTAAATTACGAAAAGTATACTAAATTCTCTTCTTTTTTTTTTTTGTATTTTTGATATTTAGTGAATTTTTAAAAGATTTTTTTCACAAAAATTATACTTTTTATATGTACTTATGTTAGGTGTGTCCAAAAATTAAAAAAATTGCTTAAAATATTAAAAAAAATCAGTAAAAACAAAAAAATACGAAAAACAAGAAAGTAGAATTTTTAGAAAAGCGTTTTTTTTTTATAAAAATTGATTTTTTTTCGTATTTTTTTTAGTGAATATTTTTAAAATTTTAAGCAATTTAATTTTTTTTTAAGATGCACCTTACTTAGATGTATCTAAAAAGTAAAATATTTGTAAAAAAATATTTTAAAAAATCAATAAATACACAAGAATATGAAAAATGTACTAAATTTTCATATTTGTTTTTGTATTTTTTCATATATAGTGAAAAATTCAAAAATATTATACTTTTTAAGTGTATAATTTATGTTAGGTGTATCTAAAAATTTAAAAAATTGCTTAAAATATTTTAAAAAATTCAGTGAAAATAAAAAAATATGGAAAACAAAAAATTTCAACTTTCTGAAAAGTGAATTTACAAAACTAAAACCAAACAATTTCTACTTAAATAAATTTCAAAATTTATCTTTTAGGCTCCATTTGTTTTGAAATAAAATGTTTTTGTCAAAAATATTTTACTTATTTTCCGTTGTTTGGTTGAACAAAAAGTAAGCAAAATATTTTGTAAGAAAAATACTTTTGCATCATTTTTCCAAAAATGACTTATTTTTAACGTTTCGTAAGCTAATTTTTACAAAGTTAACTCTCACTCGCTACTTTTTCAACATATTTAGTCTTTTTAAAAAAACTAGTGGTTGGGTACGTGTGTTACACGTAACACGTGATTTTTCATCAACTATTAATACTGCAATTATGCGTGTCTCTTAAACTGATATGTCATATGTATACAAAGTATGGAGACTTGTATGGATAAATTGATATGTATCCAAAATACAACTAAATAAGAAATGAATACATACTCGGCTTAAAAATTTAAACGATAAATGAGAAATTTTATAAACATAAATATGTTGTGATGTCCCAAGTTCTTTTTAAAATAAATTAAGTATTTCAATATAGAATTTCCAATTCTTTTGATCATCTTTGCTACTTTGGAATCTTACGAGTCTCATGTTGTTGATTGTTTTTTCTTTAGAGTTACTCAAGTACATCCTAGTGTGTTCGGGGATGTTGTTTTTCATTTGTGAGTGTTAGAGTGAGTCTGGGATTAATGAGAGTGCATTAAGGTAGCTAATGTCTCTATTCTGAGTTGGGACCGCTCGTATAGCAATTATGGTTTAGACCCGACCCGTTGATGTCACGATCCGAACCCTGCCTCGTAAGGATCGGTGAGGTGACTGGCCAGTAATCCGAGATTACCAAAGGCCTTTTTGTACAAATCAAAATAATTAGGACTAGCGGAAGCAATATATAAAAATGCCAATAGTCCAATGAGCAGTGCACATACATAAATGTTAATTTACCCATATTATAGTACATAACTGACAATATCTTATAGAAAACATATACACATGTATCCACCGAGACATACACTTGCTATCGGTCATTATGACCTAGCCTCAACATGGAAGCACCAAAAACATGATAGACCTCAAAATGGTGGCTTGGCTATGGAAACCTCTAAGCTTGCTCTTTAGATCGCCCACCTATATACATATACGTAAACGATGAGCTAAAGTCCAGTGAATAACATTAACGTAAAGAGGTTAGTGAACGAATTCTGAAGCATATCATATATAGAAAATAGATCATCACATATCAGTCATATTAGTCTCATATCAGAACATAATAGTGGTATATCCAACAGAACATATCACATATCGTTTTCCGACTAGAGTAATCAGTTCTGGATACCGATTAAACACATATCACCACAATGAAGTGACTACCAAGATCTCGTAAACAGTCATATGTCATCGACCCGCATTTACATGCCATCCCTCATGACTTATGACTATCTATGGATGCCATAATAGATCAAAATAGGACATTCGTTTGCGTATCAAAATAACATTTTAGAAACCATAGCTTATAAGATAACAGTTTAAACATATACCATACAAACATATCTTTACAGAAATGTTACTCACAGTGGCTTCCAGAAACAGTCGGTCCGTCTTTGACTCGTGACCTACAATCACAAGTGCACATAATATAAACATATCTCATCATTACATACCCATATGGCCATTATGGCTTAACTTTCCTTACATTGATTTCTTATTTAGTCCATTTCTTATAACTTGTACACGTGAATCATATTCTCGAGTTTGTCTCATATTTTCTAATTCACTTTACATATATTGTTCCCTAGCTTATCAATCTTTAATGACTCATAATTCATGCTTAAAACCCATCATAAACTTTAAAACGTAAATTAAGCTTTCAAAACCCAATTTTATGTTCAAAACTCATGCAAAACTTCTTCAAAACATGAAAATAAATATGAGCCATGATCAATCGTCAACTCAATTAAATCAAAAATTCCTTTAATTCCAACATAAACTCTCAAATTTCATGAACTCATGATTTTTAAAACTTTTTCTTCAAAGTCATCTATATACTCCATTGCATGGATCAAATGTTCAAACATTTCTTGTTGCATGTAATTTATAGAACTCAATTCAAGAATAATTCTCAAAATTGAACCCAAAATTAACAAATTTAAAGAATCATAACTCGTATCCTTCAACCTAACTTAATTGAACATGTAAAACCCAATTCTTATCAATTTATATCATTAATCTTCACATTACCTCGTACTTTCATTATTTCATTCCAATTACATGAATTGAACCCAAACTCATCTTCAATTTCAAGTGTAATACAAAGATTCTACAAAAATTAAGTATAAATTTCATACCTTAAACTTTAATTAGCTGAAATTCTTGAGCATTTCCTTTCTCTCATTACTTCTCTTCTTGTATTCCTTTCCTTTGACTTGAATTCTCCAGCATAATTCTCTCTCTCTCTCTCTCTCTCTCTCTCTCTCTCTCTCGATTCTCCTTTCTCTCTCTCTCGACCCTTTTTCTTTTTCCCTGCACACTTATGAATTGATGTATATATACATGCATATCATTTGTTGCCTTGAACCTTCCAGAACACACCAACATCCCCTTTTGCATTATAATTTTATTAAAAATAGTTTAATATATCAATTACAGTTTAATTTAATTGAACATCATTTAATCTTAATTAATCTTGATTAGCCCAATCACAAATCTCACATAATTTAACTAGTCTAATTTGACCTCTTTTAAACCCTATTAATTATATTTAAATTTATTAGTCTGAATCAGATTTTTAATCAAACTCCAAAAGGCTCCAAACATCAAAGGAAACTTATTTCCATTCTCAATTTTGGTTTCTTACATCATTAAGGCCTTTAATTTCAAATCAAACCCAAAATCTCCATCGATAAATCACATATTCAATTGAATACCTCATAAATAAATTTAATTCATAATAAGCTTAATTCTCAATCTTCATAACCTAATTAACTCCAATTTAGACCTAATTAATCAAACCTCAATTTTACAAATCTGAATCGAATATTTAATTAAACTCCCATATGGTCCGATACTATAAATTAAAATAATTCAATTCACAAATTATACTCTCATGAGCCATTCAGGCTTCCAATTTCTGATTCCAATATAAATCCTCAATAGGATCCTCAATAGAATCATATACGAATCAATCTTCATAATTTTCATAAATCCCAGATTAAATCAGAATAGTAACCAATATGAATCCAAATCTCCTTAATCAATTAAATATAAAATATTATACGTGGTGGGGTCGTCACAAAATTAGTCTGTAAAGTTTCAGCAAATTCCTCAAAAAATTTCTCAAAAAATTTTTAGCAAATTACTCATTAAATTCTTAGTAAATTACTCAATAAATTCTTTGTAAATTCTCAGTAAATTATTAGTAATTTCTTAGTAAATTACTCAATAAATTCTCAATTAATTACTCAGTAAATGTAACAACCCACATTTATGTCTTAGTCATGTTCATGAGCATTTGTATGATTATGACTCGTTAAGCTTGCATTTGTATGTTTGGGAAGTGTTTGAGTATTGCTTGCATGCTTTGTCCCTTTCCTGTTATGCCAAGCCTAGGTTACGATATGCCTAGATCATTCCAAGCCGAGGTCATCCTCAGTCTAGAAGTATCTTGGAACCCCTTTGTTGACCTCCATCTTTGCTTTGACATATTGGCCGAGATGTCATTATCTAGGCCGAGATATGAATCACCAAGGCCGAGATGTGTATTATCTAGGCCGAGATGTTACCCATGCACCTGATTGATCTTGTCCTGGAGTGGTATGACCTAGACCGAGGTGTGGCACATCTAGGCCAAGGTGTGGCACAGCTTAGTCAAGTGTTGTCCTTCCTAGCCGAGGTCATTGTTACCCTACTTGCCGAAGATTTTGTATAAATAATTAGAATTGATATTGGAAATGTGAAATTAGATTGATATTGATGAGGATGGTGGAGTTGGGTTTGTATTACCACTCACATCTTGGAATTTGGAAAGTTTATGTTTATGGAAATTATTTATCTGTTTAGAGATATCTATTTTGGGCTATCGGTGGATGATAACTATGATTGTTGTAGAAATTACATGAGAATTAGGAAAATTGAAACTATTTTCTCATCTATTGCATTGAGCATTGTTGCATATTTAACACATTGAAAATGTTGTTATTTTGAGAAAAATTGGTGAATACTTGGATGAATTTGGGTAGGAGTGTAGTTATGGTATTAAGTTGGCCTGTGTGTCCTTGGTGAAAGTCCAAAAACCCACGCGGCTAGGTGTCGAGCCTTCCGGTTAATACCGGTAAAAATGATAATTTGGTAGTGCTTGTATCCTACTTGCATTGCCTTGTTTTCTACTGTAAATGAAGTGATATCATGAATTGAGATATAAATTTGGAATTGCATGATTTTGGAAAGAGAAATGAAAATGTTTTGACATGAGCATTCCATATGTATTCACCTTATATCTTTATTAAGATTCAGAAACTGTGTTGCAGTATCTATATTGGGCTTTGGCTCACCCTATGTGGGAAAACCATTTTCAGGTGCTGATGATATGCCTCTGCCAAGGCAATAGCTTGGGAGGACATGGAGCTGAAGGCTTCTTTTTATATATCGTTGCATTTATTTTGTACAAGCCTTAAGCTTAAACTGTATTGAATTTAAATCTATTTTTGTTGTAACCAAGCATTGCCTTGGAAAAATGTAGCCAATAAGGCACTAAAATATCTATTTAACTCTTAGTTCATATCTTTTGTTTATAACACATGCTATAGATTTAGGGTTAAGGCTTATTGTGGACGCGCCCCGAACACCCCGGGAGGATCCCGTTTCGTTCATTTGGGCTTACCACAGTTTGGACTCAAATGTCACGGTTCTGAATCTAATCTCACAATGTGCGATGTGAGACCGATAAATCACCAAAGAGTCAAAATCTGACAAATCGTTTTGGAAAACTGATTTTTATAAAGAAATGCCAAACATGGGCTGCTTTGCCAGATACAGAGTCGCCACCTAAATATTTTATTTTGGGAGAATTTAGGAAACCCTGACTCGTGCCTAAGGCCACCTGTCCGTCATCACCAAAGTTGCCTCGACTTGGGAACTTGGATACAACTGGGGAAGGTCATTTAATGAGCACCCTCGCTCGCCCGATCAAAGATCGGCGTGTACTAAGCATGATATCTTGTTTTTGAAAACACATGCGCTCTTATTACGATTAATTAGCTAGTCTTACTACGTGATGCGCACAGCAAACAAGTATAGACTAGATCGCCTAATTTGGAACGAAGCATCACATATGCGTTTGTTTGGAAAATGGTTTGAAGTTTGCTACTCGTAAGTAGGCTAAAATGCGAATTTTAATGAATTGTTCCAATTCAAGTAATCCAACCTTCACCCACAGGCATTCAGGCAGTTAATTACATAAGCAATTAGCCTCATGGTAAGCATGCTTTCATGGCAACATTAGCACACATGCAGTATGCTAAAGCGTAAACACTCACAGTGTACTCCGAGCCAAAACAAAGAACTAGTTAGAAATCATGCATGATCCTAGTTCATGTTAAGATGACTAATGCAACACATGCAAGAATGCAACTAAAATAGGCTCGGCTATTCTAGAATGTCATGTGAAATGCAACTTGGTACATGTATTCAAATTGGAATTGAAATACAATGCAGTTAGCATGATGTGCCGAGCCCGGTGCATGCAAGATAGATGAATGGATGCAAACATGCGAGCATAAGGTATGCTAAATGAAACGTGCCCTAAAACTAACTATCGTAAGCAGTTAAGTAAAAAGGAGAAAGAAATGGGGATTGGAAGACAAGCATCACACACACGTATGCTTATTACAATGATACGCCCTCTCAAGGGAGGGACCAAACAATAAGCTAATTAGCTAATCTAAGCTAATTAAACTAATTATTACACAACAAATTAATTAACTAATCCAAGTTAACTAATTATTACAAAACGAATTGAATAGCTATCGCCTTAACTAATTAAAGTACAAACCAAAGCGTAAACTAGCTATCTAAGCATGGCAGCTAAGGAAAGCAGTAAATCAGAAGGTTCTCGGAGGGAGAAGACTAGATGCATGCTCGGTCGCCTCGTTCGGAAATCCAATGCGATGCCCCGATTTGCCTCTGTTTTCATCTGTCCTCAGAAACTTGCACCAAGCACCAGAAAGCTGAAACTTCACCTTAGGAGCCTTGTGGGAGGCTGGCCGACCACTTTTGGTCTCTCTAGACACCTGCCGACCACTTTTGGTTGTTGAAAAACCAGAAAAGTAGTCGGCCAGCTAGTTTTTCTGGCTGGCCGGCCAGTTGTTGCTGCTGAACTGCAATTTGCTGCAACAGAGAGCAAGAAAGGGCATGGCAATGTATTTCCAAGATATGTGTGCACAACCACGCTCCCTATCATTTCATGAGCTCAAGGGAGTGTGGTTCTCAACCCTCGGGCCGCCAATCGTGCATTTTCATGCATGATGGCCGAGAGGCGAAGTTGCATAATTCAATATGAAAATGAATGCACAAGTAAACACATAAAGCCTAAAACTCTATCATGGATGATCAAGAGCGTCGGCGACCGGGAATTAAGGAACATTTCATCACTTTAACTATGAAACGTCCTTCGTTTCCCGTGTTTGGACTAACACCTATTCCAAACACGATGTAAGTAAGAAACATGGCATGCACAATGCTATGTAATGCAACCTTAGCATGCGGACATGCAACTACATGGCATACTCAATGCAACTAGCAACCTAGCATACACAATGCAAGGCATAACATGGCATACACAATGCTAAATGCTAAGAACTAGATGGCATACTCAATGCAAGACAATCTTGAGGGTTCTTAACACAATGTAATGCGTGCATGCACAATGCAATGCAACAAGGGCAATAATGTGTAATGCACCAAACATGCAACAACATGCAAACCACATACTTAATGGACTTAAACTGAAATGGACAGACCTTAATCATGCCAAAACAGTGCCCATAATGCTAAAATGAAGGCAACGAAGACACATACAAACATGCATGCCAATTGGCTCACCAACTAAGGCACTAAGGTGCAACTCTCAAGAATACTTAAGGAGTGAACAACATGAAAGTGTAGCAACACTAAGTGTACTGAAATTAGACAAGGAATGATGCCAAATCATTCAAACAACACAAGTATGGCATGCAATGGTCCCTAAAGCTTAAGACAAGCAATGAGGACTACAAAGGGAGCATGTAATACATGGCAAATGTGCATGAACCAACCATGGACAGAGCTCAAGGAGGTCAAAACAAAGACCTAAACATGCTGAGATGGGGACTCAAAGACCTAGGCATGCAAGCATACAAGCTAAGCCATAAACTAGGCAACAATGCACAACACTCAAAGACACTTAAAGAGTGAATGAAGTGGGAAGAAAAGCATGCTATAAGCTTTTAAATGTCATGTTAGATGATGCCAAATCATGTACACAACACAAATGAAACATGCAATGGTGCTCAAAGCTTGGAGCAAGCAAGAGCACTTGTACTACAAGTATACAAAACATGAAGCATGTGACCAAGGCAACCCAAAATAGTCCTAGAACATATTAGATTGAGTCTAAACATGCATGGAAGGAAGCCAAAACATGCTAGCATGAAGGGCATAAGGCATGATTCATACAAGGCAAATAAGGCGGATTACACTACACCTATTAAGACCAAGCATGGAATGACTTAAGCAATAAAAATCAAAGTTATATCATGGAAAAATAACCCCAAATAAACACTAAAATAGTGGCTCGCAAGCAAAGGCATGAAGGCATACGCAATGGTTCATGTTAAGACATAAAGGGGGAAACCCTCCAACGCATTGAATGAGTGATAAATGTAAGTGCATGGCCATGAAACATGGACTAAAATTACATAACAAGTGATGCCAAATCATTCAAATAGGCCAAGTAGAGCATGCTAGTGGATTTGGTGTACAATGCTAACAAGCTAGATTGAACTATAGCTATACAAAGCAAGTCATGCATGGCCGAAACAACCAAAATCAGAGCTAAAGCATGTTAAAACATGGACAAAAGCTTCAGGAAGTTAAGCCAAAAGCATGATAGAATGACATGTCACAACATGATGCATGTTTGGCTATTTCACGGAAATGCACTACAAGTGCATGGAGCATGCAAAGGCTAACCAAACCAAACCTAAACAGAGGTATGACATGATAAAACAAGCCCAAAAACATGCTGAAATGGAAAGAAAACAAGCTAGAATGACATGCTATTTCACGAAGCACATAAAGCTAGTTTGTGTGATTTACACTACAAGTGTATTGACCATACATGGAGTGACCAAAGCAAGTAAAATAGTGTTATGCCTCAGAAAAATAACCACAAATACAAGCTAAGACATGGTCAACATACACTTAACAAAGGTGCTCAAATATGAGGCATATTAAGGCATGTAAAGAAGACACAAGGAGAGGGGATGGCCCTCCCCTTTTTAGGACCTTAAAACACCATCCCCAATAATCCCTCTGGATTTCAGTGGTGAGAAGGCCAATATAAGGTGGTCCCGAAGCTCACAAAAGAGGCTAAAAAACAAGGCCAAACAAGGCCTAAGAGGGGGTAAACAACCCCAAACACAAAAGTGGTCTTAAACAAAGATCAAAAGCATGCAAAAACAGAACTTTTATCAGTTATAAGTTAAGCTTAAAACAGCATGCAAGATAGGCTAAAAGCTTAAGCATGAAAGGGGGATTTAAAGGTCAAAAGCTCACCCTTGAAGACCTTCTTTATAACTGCAACTCCAGCAGGTTTTTCAAGCTCAAGGCAACCCAAGAACACCAAAATTAGCCCCTAAGCACCTCAGTAGCAAAAGGATGGTGTTTGAGTGTGTGTTTGTGTGTTAAAGTAAGTCAAATCTACACTTTAAGGCACAAAAATGAAGCAAACAAGGCAATATAGATACAACACTATATCTATCCTCTTCCCTCAGATTTTCTAAACCTAGAGGAGGGAGGAGGAGTTTCCCTCTTATAGAAGAGGAAAGGTAAAGCTTCTAGGAGAAGCTAAGCACCAAAGCAATGTATGGAGGATGGCCCTAATTTCCTCTAGCTGTGCAGCTAGAGGAAAATATCTTCAAAAAGGTGCCAAAAAGCAGCCGACCACTCCTACTAGTTTAAGTGGTCGGCCGACCACTTTAGGTGGTCAACCAGAGCAAAAACTGGTTGGCCATAGGTGGGAGAGGTCAACACACTAAATGCAAGGTGGTGCTGTGGTGGCCGACCAGAAAAGATGGTCGAAAGACCAAGAAATCAAGTTATCTGACAAGAAAACTAGCTGGAAAAAAGAAAAGTGGTCTCCAAGGAGAAATACTGGTCTCCCACCCTTGTACCACCTTCCAAACAAGGAAAACAAGGTTTGTACCAAAAAAAAACCAAAGTAGATGCAAAACGAGAAATCGGAGGGCGAAACACGCAGCTAAAAGCCCCGAAAACTAGCTTACGAGCATCAAAAGTGGTATGCAACCACAAAAGTGGTATCCCGGACCACAGTGTTCCTCTAGGCAGAGGCAACAAGGTGTGGTTCAAAAACCACGCCAAACGGAGAATGTTAAGCGGTCCTGAGACAAGGCACGCAGCCAAAGGCTCCAAAAATCCAAAACTAGTCTCCAAACAGGAAAAGTGGCCTACGACCACGAAAAGTAGTTTATGACCACAGAGAGATGGTCTACAAGACCACTCCCACCCTCCGGGGAAGAGAAACAAAGTTCGGTCCACAAACCGAGACGAAGCACAAAAGAGTTCAGAAGCCCGGAGGTAAGACTCTCAGCCAAAACTCTGAAACCTCTAAATGAGCACAACATACACCATCACCGAGCGCTCAATCGATGACGTCTGAGTCTTAAGGTCTGTCAAAAATGGGGTGCCAACAGTTGCCCCTCTTTGACAGAGCTCGAAAGTCATAAGTGACGGGAGTGAGTGTCAAAGCCCAGAGACGACCCATTTTTGACAAGGCCGAAGACTTAGACAAACATGCAAGATAACAAAGAAATGTGCCTGCAGGCTGGGGCAAGATGCAAATGATATGCACAAAGCCAAACATAACTTATGATCATGCAAATAAAGCTGTAACGAAGCAATTATGCAATAAAAATGCAACAGTTTTAAGTAGGGGATTACAAAGCAAACTACATTAAATGCAAAAAGGATGTAAGAGAATTATACAATTCTCTTTACGTCTCACGCGGAGTACATACAATACCTATCTGGTTCGTCTGGTCGCGCCAGCTTCAAATAAACCGTACATACAATATCGTGCCTGCAAAAGAGAGAAACTCAACAGGTACAATATTGTTAGAAACATGCATAGCAATGCAAGTGAAAAGTGCGTAATAACACAAGTCGAGGGATGCATGACAATGCAACCTAAGTGTGACGCATAACAATGCGGTATGGATGCAAAACAATGCAGCCGAAACGAGTGTGCCAACACAAGTAGTGAGTGTATAACAAAGCGATAAGTGGGATGCACAACTATGTAGGTGAAACGTGCGTGACAACGCGTGTGGAAAGTGCAAGGTAATGCAAAAGAAATGCGCAACTTCAAATGTGTGTTTGAAAGGAGATGCCAAAAGAGAAAAGCGTAATTCAAACGTAACCCCCGATTTACCTCTCGAAGGGGTAACAACATACTCAAAAAGGATACACCTTGCTCTTGACGAGTAAACGATGAGCTACGCATCGAAGACTTGAATTGAAGTTCCCGCGGGGACATTTTTGAGCCGAAAAGTGTACTTTTCTTGTAGTTTCTCGAGAGCCCAAGACTCCAATCATTATCAAAAAACATAGGGAGAACAAAGGGACCTTGGAAACCACCCAGGAGGGATGGCCAACGATATTCCGTATAGCGGAGGCTTTCCATATGCAGAGGATGAGCCCGACATCATACTGTTGCCTCCGAGGATACGGCCATTCGACCCAGAGGAGTACGACCGGCAGGAGCACGTTCTACCTCCTAGCGCCTTCTATCATTTCACGGACTTCGCGCGGCGGGCACCTGAAAACCTGCTGCTGCGGGAGCTGGAGTCCCATCTATCTCATCACGCGCATGAGGTACGTACTACATTTGCACATTTTCTGCGATGTATTTTGCACTTCTTTGCATATTTACATACACAGTTTATACTTAGCATTCCGTTAATTTGGCACACGACTCATTTGGGCACATAGCATATTTGAGCACACAGCATATTTGGGCACACAACTCAAAACACTGCTCAATCTGATCACACAGTCCATAACACAGCATTCCGTTTGGTTGGCACACAACTCATAGCATTGCTCAATCTAAACACGTAGTCCATAACACAGCATTCTGTTTGATCGGCACACAGCTCATAACACTACTCAATCTGAACACGCAGTCCATAACACAACATTCTGTTTGATCGACACACAGCTCATAACACTGCTCAATCTGAACACGCAGTCCATAACACAGCATTCTGTTTGATTGGCACACAGCTCATAACACAGTACACTTTTGCATTCTGAACACACAGCTTAAACTTCTGAATTCCTGAACACGCAGCTCATACTTTTCATTGTGAACACGCAGCTCACATTTTTGAAATTTGAACACGCAGCTCAAACTTTTTATGGTGAACATGCAGCTCAAACTTTTGTGGTGAACACGTAGCTCACATTTTTCAAGTTTTGAACACACAACTCAAACTTTTTGTGGTGAACACGTAGCTCACATTTTTCAAGTTTTGAACACGCAGCTCAAACTTTTGTGGTGAACACGCAGCTCACATCTTTTGAAATTTTGAACACGCAGCTCAAATTTTTATGGTGAACACACAGCTCACAATTTTTGAAATTTTGAACATGCAGCTCAAACTTTTGATGGTGAACACGCAGCTCAAATTTTTTGAAATTTTGAACACGCAGCTCAAACTTTTTATGGTGAACACGGAGCTCACATTTTTTTGCAATTTTGAACATGTAGCTCAAACTTTTGATGGTGAACATGCAACTTACATTTTTTGAAATTTTGAACACGCAGCTCAAACTTTTGATGGTGAACACGGAGCTCACATTTTTTTGAAATTTTGAATACGCAGCTCAAACTTTTTATGGTGAACACGCGCAGCTCACATTTTTTTAAAAAAAATTTTGAACACGCAGCTCAAACTTTTGATGGTGAACACGCAACTCACATTTTTTGAAATTTTGAACACGCAGCTCAAACTTTTGATGGTGAACTGCGCTCACATTTTTTTGAAATTTTGAAGACGCAGCTCAAACTTTTGATGGTGAACACGCAGCTCACATTTTTTTGAAATTTTGAACACGCAGCTCAAACTTTTGATGGTGAACACGCAGCTCACATTTTTTTGAAATTTTGAACACGCAGCTCAAACTTTTGATGGTTCAATCTGAAACCGCAGCTCATACATTTTACTTTGCACGCAGCCCATACATTTCAATCTGAAACCGCAGCTCATACATTTTCATTTGCACGCAGCCCATACATTTCAATTTGAAACCGCAGCTCATACATTTTCATTTGCACGCAGCTCATACATGTCAATCTGAAACCGCAGCTCATACATTTTACTTTGCACGCAGCCCATACATTTCAATCTGAAACCGCAGCTCATACATTTTTATTTGCACCCAGCTCATACATTTCAATCTGAAACCGCAACTCATACATTTTACTTTGAACATGCAGCTCATACATTTCAATCTGAAATCGCAGCTCATACATTTTACTTTGAATACGCAGCTCATACTCTTCATTCTGAAACTGAATATATCTGTTCATTCTGAATGCAGGTATCTTCCCGTTTCACACGGGGTTATGGGTCCATCCTCGCGAGGGAGTGGTACATGGAGCTCCTAGACATTGCCCGACATATTGTGGATGAGGCAGGGTTCGGCCCATTTTGTGCGGGATTATCACGTCATACGGTGAGCAGGGCCTTCCTGGGCGCACTTGTAGAGAGATGGTGGGACACCACCAACTCCTTCCATTTTTTAGCTACTCCCCACATGACGATGGCCCCATATGACTTCTCCATGTTGATGGGCCTTGATGTGGCAGGCCAACCGATCCCATACGACGCAGATATGGGTGAGTGGGAGACCGCTTGGATTTATTTGCTCGGAGCCTGTCTGTCGATCGACAGATCATCGGGTAGGGTCAGGTACACCTGGTTTGCTAAGCAGTACAGGGGGACTTCGCCCCAAACCATTGAGACCGTACAGCAGTACGCCCGGGGATTCTTGATGTTCCTCCTCGGGACCACACTGTTCTCCAACAGGGGGAACACAGTTGGGCTTTATCTGTTCAATGCTCTAGTAGACCTATCACGGGTCAGTCAGTATGATTGGGTTGGCGCGGGCCTTGCTACCCTTTACTGCTACATGAGCGCGACCTCCCGTGAGCGGGGGACCATAGTTGGAGGCTACTTGCAAGCCTAGGAGGTGCATTCTGCCCTATTAATTTACAATTCTGCTTTTCATTATCTGTACACAGCACACTGCACACATCACATTCTGTATTCTACATTCTGCACTCAGCATTCTGCATTTCTTGTATTTTCTGTATATTGTACACTGCACCCAGCATTCTGCGCTCAGCATTCTGCGCTCAGCATTCTGCACTCAGCATTCTGTATACTGTACACTGCACATAACATTCTGTATTCTGACATTCTGCACTCAGCATTCTGTATATTGTACACTACACACAACATTCTGTATTCTGATAGTTGTTGTCTCGCCTTTCACAGCTTTGGGTTTATGCATACTTCCCGACGCTGGCCCCTGAGCTAGAGGTCGAGGCATCCCTTGTGATCCTTTACTCACACAAATTTGAGGGTCAGTGTCGGCCCAGGCCCCGGGAGACTTTGCTCTCTCTCTGGCAGTTCTTCGATACTGTATGGGCGACGGAGATAATCCAAAACTCTTAGTTCTTCATGCTTTTTGCTTTAATTTATCTTGCATATTTATGACATCTAATCAATTTATGCACTTGCTACCCGCAGGTGTCTTGGCAGCCTTGGATAGGCATGCTAGGGAATCCTCGATTTCTGTTTGCTGGGGCATGGAGCACTTCGCGATACAGGGTTCTGCTTGAGGGACCAGTCGGCAGAGCCTGGTTCCTCAGAGAGCACTTCATGCGCCAGACGATGGACAACTCCGATCAGGATGTTCCCTCATCGCCTCCACCAGAGATGCAATCCATAGGGGATCTTATGCCTCGAAAGACGGAGGACCTCATGCTGGGTATTGATGTAGTCCCTTTTTTGAAAGAGGGGGATTACGCGACATATCGCCATACGCACCTGATGCCTCCGTTGTCAGGTGTCCGTATCCCCAAGAGGAGAGCTGCTGACATGCCTTCCTCGAGTTGCGCCTGAGTTGAAGGCGTTCCTTCGACCAGCTGGGCAGGCTCATCGGGGGGGACCGGATGGATGCCCTCGACTCGCCAGTATGTTGGATGGTCAGATCTTTCGACCAAACTGACGGACTGGCAGTATGGGACCTCTTACCCGATTCCACTGGAGCCTCCGATGCCCGACCATCGATACGTCAATGACCCTGACTCACCACCAGTATGTTTTACAGTTTTCATTTATCACTCAGATATTTAGACATTCATTCATTCACTGATGACTTGAACTTATGTGTGCAGCCTCCCAGGGAGTATACTGAGGGGTTACTCGGAGTAGTGGCTTCATTCGAGGGTATGGCTCTGCGGAAGGAGACGATGCTTTGTGCCTCCAGCGTTCAGGTACTTTTCAATTTCCTCGCATTTATCATGTTTCTGATGACATATATGGAAACTGAATATTTCACTATATTGATTCATTCCATGTGTAGAGCACATCTAACACATCACATTTACACACTATATCTATATGCACCCACTCTATGTAATTCTTGTAACTGTATCTAATATACATACTGGCTGACGCATTCAATTTGTCCTTTTCAGGTCCCGTCTCTACGGACTGGGCTATCCAGGCCTTCTCGAGCAGCTAGGAGAGGAGTCTCAGCACGCGGTCGAGGCGGACGCAGAACACCTGTCAGTCAGGATGACGAGGAGTTTAGCGAGGAAGAGCAGTCGACACATCCTCAGTCTGAGACATCTGCAGGTAGGGACGATGACTCAGGTTCCGGTTTGGAGGATGGAGGCGACACTGAGGAGGCTTCCGAGGACGGTGACTCCGGTTCAGATGATGGTGCCAGTGGCGCGGAGGCTGCTTAACCGAAGAGGGTAAAGAGGGCCTCTCTGTCTTGAGCTTGATGGCACTGATGCAGATGTTCCTGCTTTATTTTTCTTTTTACATGTAGTTGTAGCACATTGTACAGCTTAGGCAGTTTTATTTTTCTTCCAAAACTTGTACCCTTCTGTAAAATGTTGTAAAAAAGAGCTATGATGGGATGAAAACGACTTTTCGTTCAAAGAGTGTTGTATTTGTATTTTCAGCATCACATCGTACCGCACCATTTTGCACAAAAATGAAATTTGAATGAAAATAGAACAACGTGTATTACCAAGTTATGTAGTGAACCGACGCAACAAACTAAACAACTCAACTCAAAAACAATTCGTTAAACGAATTAACAACTCGATAAAAAAATAAGCAACAACTCGATAAATAAATGAGCAACAACTTGATGAACAAAATGACAACAACTCGATAAACAAATGAGCAACAACTTGATAAACAAAGCAATGGAATGCATCCAAAACAGAGGTAAATTCGAACGTTTAGCACTCTCAGCACACAGGGAAGTTAGAGACTCATTCCTGAAGGCAAGAAACAGGTGTAAACCACTTTCATAGTCATGTCAACCACCAAAGGAGCCTGCCGACCAGTTTTTCTGTCTCCAGCCCAAAAAAGTAGCTGGCCGACCAGAAAAATGGTCGGCCGACCACTTGATCTGGGAACCTCCAGTTTTCTTACACTTGTCCTCCAAACAATGTCTTATCCTTTATAAAGGTTCCAGCTTCATGGTTCCCTCATTCCAACTCAGTTTTGCACCAAAATGGAGGCATTTCTCATCCAAAATCTCACGAATTGGATTGCTTCCTTGGATGGCTCAGAAAAGGTGAATTTCCGGGGCTTTGGCATAAATTCACTATTCATGCTGAGCTACACCCCGGTGCGTTTTCCGTTTCTTCATGCCGCGGCAAGATTTTGGAACCCGGTGACACACATCCTTAGCTTTGGCGGACAAGAGATGTGTCCCACATTTGAAGACTTCCAAGCTTTAATGGAATCCGAGCGCGAGGAGGAAATTTTGCCGCAATTCCACTTTGGCCACGTCCAAGCCTTAGGATGGATGTGTGGGCTCACTTTGCATGACACTCGATCAATGATTCGCGATGGAGTGCTGGATATCCCCAGCTTGATTCGTCGATTTTCTGATGCCGGTGACCGCGGTGATCATGACTGGCAGGGTTATCGGCAACATGCACTTTGCTAGTGTATGTTGTCTCATTTCTTGCTTGCCCCAGGCTCTGGTGGGTTTAGCACTCGTTTGATTGAAGTCGCGCAAGGCTTAAGAGAAGGCAAGAGCTGCATTGCCATGACATTAGCTGAGACATTGATAGGTTTGGATACTTTTCATCGCCGAGAGATGGCTAGCTTGGTGGGGAGTCCACTACTATTGCAGGTAATGTTTCCCACCCCATCTCACATATATTTCTCGCATCACTCGGCCCTCTAGCTTGATTTTTCTCTCAAAACCCTTTTCTCACTTTTTCTCTCGACGTACACCTCCCTATTCTTTAATCTCTCATTTTTAATCCCTCCCCAGATATGGTTGATAGACAAATTGAAGATTGTGGACTCCTGCCCCACATACTCAGCTCACAGCTATTTCTTCCGACGACGTTTAGTCGATGCCCCTGACAAGGGATGGTGGTGCAACTGGATGCGCAGTTTATCCGTAGACCGCATTACTTGGCATTGTCCTTGGCTCAATCTAACAGCAATGAGCTACAGTATGGCTCGCCAGCCAGGGATTCAGTTGATTGGCATGACACACTGTGTGTTCTATTTTCCTTTCCAGTTCCGGCGTCAATTCGGACATCATCAGACTTGCCCGATAGAAGGGATAGAGTACCCCGCTACATTTTCGGTCCGAGGCACTCAACTAGCTCGGTATGCCACGGCATGGAGGACTAGAGAGCTTCTGGCCCCCGCTCCCACTTTCAGTTGTACTCTCTCTGATGAGTGTACAGCTTGGCTTTTGAGGAGGCGCAGACTGGGCCTACTTTAGCATCAAAGTCTTCGACCAGCTCTGGGAGGGGGCGCAAGAACACCTGACTTATCCATGCCCTGAATTTATTACTTTATTAGTACTTTCAAGTTTTCTTTATGAATGTAATAAAAAGCAACTTCAATTTGTATTCAAGAGTAGGAGAACTCTGTGCTGAAATCAATGAAATTGAAGGTTGTGGGTATTGAAAATTTCCCGCTTCGTCCAAAAATGGTCTAAGTTGTAAAAAGATTAATTTGAACAAAATCAACTTTTATTAAAACTTTTCAAAACCATTTTCGATATGGATCAGAACTGGACACGCCTGAGATCTATCACTGAGATGCACAATCTCGGATTCCAGCAACTGAGAAGTTGCCCCTAGTCTGAATAGCACTGCATCAGAGATCACAACCGAGCTCTTGAACATAGAGTAGACAAAGATGACCAAACATGATCACATGGACAAAGTTGATCAGGAAAGTGTTTATGGCTAAACTTCAGAATGACGTTGCCTACGTATCCCAAACATGGGAATCAAGCCTTACGTAGATCGGCTCAGGTTCACTCGTGTATTAACACTCTCATTTTGCGCTCTAACTTTTGCCAAGGCCGCCCTTTGCGGGTTTTTAACCTTGCGAGCTCAGTTTTTATAGTTTCAAATTTTTCATGCTCTAACTTTTGCCTAGGTTGCCCTTTTGGGTTTTCAGCCTAGCGAGCCACTCAAGGATAATATTTCTTCAACTTGTCCATGTTGATCGGTTGGGAGAATTCTAGACCATCTAGGTCCATCAGAACGACAGCTCTGCCTGACCAGATAGACTTGATGATGTGAGGATCAATCCAATTGGGACTAAACTTGCCCCTAGGGTCGTGGATGGGAGCTCAATTGTCCTTGAGCACTAGATCCCCTTCCTTCATATTCCTAGACTTAACCTTCTTGTTGAAAGTCCTGGCGATTCTCCGTTGATAACCCTGAACATGGTACAGTGCTTTCAGCCTTCTTTCATCAAACAGCATGAGTTCTTCGAACCTGCTCCGCTGCCAATCTGCCTCGACTATCTGGCACTCAGCCAATACCCGTAATGACAGAACTTCAATTTCAATAACCAAAACAGCCTCCATCACATAAACCAAGGAATACGGAGTCGCCCCAGTAGAAGTTCGAATTGAAGTCCGGTAGCCCCACAGAGCAAATGGCAACTTATCTGGCCAGTCCCGGTAGGTTTCCACCATCTTCTGCAGAATGTGCTTGATGTTCTTGTTGGCGGCCTCAACTGCTCCGTTGGCTTGCGGTTGATAAGTAGATGACTTGTGAAAAGCCACGTTATACTTATCCAACAAGTCGACCACTTCCTTCTTAAAGTGGGAACCATTATCTGAAATGATCTCGTTCGGGACCCCGTAGCGACAGATGATGTTGTTCCTAATGAACTTTGCAACGTGCGATGCCTTCAACACCGCATAAGATTGGGCCTCGACCCACTTTGTAAAATAGTCTATCGCGACCAGAATGAACTCATGCCCATTGGACCCTTTCGGAGTGACAGCCCCAATCACATCAATCCCCCAGACTGAAAACGGCCATGGCGAAGTCATGTTGTACAGCTTTGACGGTGGAATGTTCATGCAGTTGGCGTGGATCTGACATTTGTGGCATCGCCGGACAAAGCCAATACAATCCTCCGCCATGGTGGACCAATAATAACCCTCTCTAAGGATCTTCCGGGCTAGCATTACCACGTTCATGTGCGCTCCGCACTCTCCTCCATGGATGGCCTCCAACAGGCACTTCGATTCTTCGGTATCAACACACAGCTTATGCATCCCGAGATGACCTCTCTTGTACAGTTTACCCCCGCAGATGATGAACTGAGCAACCATTCTTCGAATTGCCCTCTTATCTTTGGTATTTGCCCTTGGTGGATACGTTTCCTTTTCCAAGAAGTTCCAGACATCGTAATACCAAGGATTCTCATCTTGTACTTCATCTATGGCAGCAAGCAGCTCGTAGGTCGGCACAAACTTCTGTTCGATGATAATCGGACGCATCCGGACTCTGAAAAGGATGTCTATCATGGAAGATAGAGTTGCTAGTGAATCTGCGAACCTGTTGTTCTCTCTTAACAGATGGGCGAAATTCAACTTCTCAAATCGAGGAATCAGTACGTCCAAGGCTTGGTGATAGATTTTCATCTTTTCTTCTTTGACTTTCCAATCTCCTTTAGCTTGAGATACAACAAGGTTCGAGTCCCCGATGAGGTCCAACCGTTTTGCCCCTAGTTCTAGAGTGGCTTCTAAACCAGCAATGCATGCCTCATACTCTGCTTCGTTGTTTGAGACTTTGAACCGGAGTTTGAATGCTAGAGGTATACGAGAATTGTCGGGTGCTATCAACAACACACCTATCCCATACCCATATTGATTTGACGCTCCGTCAACACATCATCCAGGTTTCATCTTTGATATACAGAATGGCCTCGTCTGGGACTAGGTACTCAACTGCTTTATCCCTTCAACTGGGGTGATCGGCTAGGAACTCCATTACCGCTCTCCCTTTTACTGACTTGCGCGTCACATACTTCAGATCGAATTCGAAAAGCAAAAGCAACCAACGGGCTAGCCTACCCATAAGTGCTGGTTTCTCGAAGAGATATTTGATGGGATCCAATCTTAAAACCAGTATTACGGAGTGAGCAAACAGGTAGTACCGCAGCTTCCTGGTAGCCAATACCAAGGCCAAACAAGCCTTCTCCAGCGGAGTGTAGCGGGTCTCGTACTCTAGCATTTTTTCTTGCTCAGATAGTAGATAGCCCTCTCCACTTTATCCTCAGACTCCTGTGCGAGCATGCAGCCCATTGTAGTTTCAGTCATTGAAAGGTACAGAATCAATGGTTTTCCCGTTTCAAGCGGTGACAACACAGGTGGGTTCTGTAAATATTGTTTGATTTGTTCAAAAGCAGCTTAGCATCAGCCGTCCCATTAGAATTTCCTTCCCTTCTTCAAGAGACCAAAGAGTGGTTCACAAGTCAAGGTTAATTTTGAAATAAATTGTCTTATGAATTGCACTTTATCCAGAAAGCCTCGCACCTCCTTTTCAGTCCTTGGTGGTGGCATTTCTAAGATGGCCTTGATTTTGGAAGGATCGACCTCGATACCTCTCTGTGTGATCAAGAACCCCAGCATTTTCCCTGTTGTGACACCGAATGTACACTTCTGAGGATTCAGCCGCAGCCTATAGTCTCTGATCTGTTGAAAGAATTTTTGCAAGGTGGTGTAGTGGCCCTCTCTTTCTTTGGACTTGAAAATCATGTCGTCCACGTACACCTCAACCTCCTTGTGGATCATGTCGTGCAATATTGTGGTCGCAGCCCGTTGATACATAGCTCCAGCATTCTTCAGCCCAAACGGCATCACCCTATAACAATAGGTTCCCCACGGGGTGGTAAAAGCAGTCTTCTCCCGGTCTTCGGGTGCCATCAATATCTGATTGTAGCCTGAAAGCCCATCCATGAACGAGAACAACGCATGCCCAGCAGTAAAATCCACTAACTCATCGATACGCGGCAGAGGAAAATCGTCATTCAGACTGGCTTTGTTCAAATCCCTAAAATCCACACATACCCGAATTCTACCGTCTTTTTTCAACACTGGAACGATGTTGGCCAACCAAGTTGGGTATTCAGATACCAGCAGGAACCCTGCGTTAATTTGCTTGGTGACCTCTTCTGTGATCTTGAGAGCCCAGTTTGGACGGATCCTTCTGAGCTTCTGCTTAACAGGTCGGGCCTCTGGGTCAAGAGGGATCCGGTGCTGTACAATCTCAGGATCGATTCCAGGCATGTCTTCGTAGGACCACGCGAAAACATCTTTGAAATCTTTTAATAAAGCGACTAAGCGCTCGCGCTCCTCCGAAGACAACGTGGACCCAATCTGGACCAGCCGCGGGTCCTTCTCAGTACCAATGTTAATTTGGGTGATTTCATCAACCAAGGGTTTAACAAATCTCTCCTGCTCTTGATCAAGCAAATATTGCAAAACTGAAGGAATTTCTTCCTCGTCGTTTTCATTAAAATTTTGAAAATCTTGATTCATGCAATAAATTAAGGGCACAGAAAAGTAATCGAAGGCCACAGCCGCACAATTCTCATTAAGTACTTCCAAGTCGCCTGGTTCCTCTATTATAACAGACTCAAAGGAAAAAAAAAAGACGACCTAGACAGGACTGTGGCATCCGGGTTATCACTCCCAGGAATACCGGACTCAGACTCAGATGAGTTGGAACCTGATTCCCACCCTACAGACTCGGTGGAATCAGATTCCGGCTCACTACCTGACCCGGTGTTGCTCGATAAGAATCCTTCCTCGTACTGCCAGACAAGGGAAGGTGCAATGGACGCATCCAAGATATTTGAAGATGGGCTTGCAGCGTTTCATTCCCAATCATGAACACTAAGAGGTCATTCCCCAAGCACTCATGTACGATCGGAGGATCTGAAAGTAGACAACCTAGTGCTACCCCCGTTTTAATCTCTGCTTCCTCGGAAACCTCATATTTACACTGCTTAGCCTCAGCTATTGGGTCTGTTTACTCCTCGGCAACGTCATCCACAGAGGATTACAAATCAAAGAAGATCTCAAATCCTGGCAAGCGCCGCCTCTCTGTATTCAACCATGGCTCTGGGAAGCCGCAGAACGGGAAGTCCTCCCCATCCCGGACAAAGTGTCCGTTTAAGGTACCCTGAATTGGTCTGTGCATCAACTCAAAATGCCTTCCCATCTGCTTAGCTCTAGCCCTTCCGGCATTTCTTTGCCTTTCCTCACCCAGTCCTCCTTGGTAGGCAAATAACCTAGACCAAAGGTATGTGGGTTATGTGGCACTTCGGCCGATGCTGCAACGCCTTTCCAGCCATTGCGCCCTAATCCCATCCCGGGGATGCACTGGAGTTTGTTCATGAGGTACACCGATTGTGCACTGACATAGAGCTCCTTATCAATAGCCAGAATGTTCTGTACAACCCGGGCCTCGGCTAGGATGAACCCTGACAGGAACACATCCTCCGCGCCATATTCGATCTCCAGTACTAGCGTAGACACCTCTGGCGGTGGATGGATTGACGAATCCCCAAAAACAATGGCTACCCCCTTCTCGTGAGGGTATTTCAACATCTGGTGGAGGGTAGAAGAGACTGCCTTCACCTGGTGCAGCCACGGCCGCCCCAAGAGTAAATTAAAGGTTGCGAGAACGTCCAAGACATGGAAGTCAATATCGTGTTGTCCTGGACCGATCTTAGTCTGAACCTGCATAGTCCCCATAACTTCTCTGTTGGTGTGGTCGTATGCCCGAATCACCTGGGCAGTGGGTACAAAGTCCGCGTACTTCAATCTGATTGCATATGCTGTCCTCGACGGGCACACGTTAATGGCGGATCCTGTGTCGACAAGAACCACCGGTATCCACTTGTCTCTACATTCCATAGAGATGTAGAGTGGTTTGTTATGGTTTGCGCCCTCGGGCGGTAGTTCCTTATTAGTAAAGGTTAACGTCGGGGAAGTTCCTCCCAAAAAAACCAACCCTACCAGCTGTTCAGGCGTGGTGTCAATTGAAAGTTTGGCTCTGTCCATTGCAGAAAGGAAAGCTTGTCTATGTACTCTTGAAGCCATAAGCAATCCCCAAATGGAGATGTCTGCTTGTATCTTCTTAAGCTGTTTCAATACAGCCTCTGCTTCGAGTAGTTTTTCCTTCTGCCTTTCCGCTTCCTTGTCCTTTTCGGACGCCTCTAGTTGATCTTGGTGTGGGGGCTTAAAATATCGCCCACTTCTAGTCATGTGGTCAACTTCTCCAATATACCAGGTATCATCCGGTCGGTTGTTCTCCCAATCTTTGTCTGTGT
This sequence comes from Camellia sinensis, assembly GCF_004153795.1. NCBI lineage: Eukaryota > Viridiplantae > Streptophyta > Magnoliopsida > Ericales > Theaceae > Camellia > Camellia sinensis. Next base: position 326,999 of record NW_021030367.1, read on the forward strand.
GGGCGAGACATAGGTCGTCGTCCTCCCACCACATTCCGTCGACCATCAACAAGCAACTATCTGGTTCTATTACAACTGTTCTTGTGCCCATAGCACATTCTGTTCCCGTACTCATAGCACATTTAGTCCCCATAGGGGTTTTGGCCTTTCTAACTCTTTCCAGATCTTCGATAGTGCAGCCTGCTGCTCAACATCCTCTGTACTCAAACTGTTTTGATCCCAAGAAAAATTCTTATCACCAGTGCTCTCCGGCGGTTGCTCCTGATTCTCGGCCATCCTGGCCACTATTGATGTCTCTGTTTCTGGCAGTCCCTGCTCTAACTGAGGTTGTTCAACAGCATCAGGCTCGTCGCTGAGCCATCCCATAGCTTCTGCTGATCCTTCCAAATTGAACCAGTTAACAGTCACGTCTCCCGGGTCCTGTTCGTTGAAGAATTGAAAGTTGGCGATATCCTTTTCCAATTCTGCTAGGTCATGTAGCCCTTGATTAGGTTCATCTTCCCTAACTACACTGATCTCTGCCTCTACTGGCAATTTCATCTCTGGCTTAGGTTGATCCATTGGTGTGATATAACCGCTCGGCTTGTACTCAAATCTCATGGACCCCTCAGGCTCTGAATCTTCATTCTTCTCTATTCCCAAAGTAATCCCTGTTCTATCTTCGATGGCCACCACCACCGACTCGGGTTGGGTTTGGAAGGTGCTTATCATGCACAAATCCGTGCTTTCCGGAATGAGCACCTCCGGCTTGGGTAGGTGAGAAGGGGTGATATATATGCTAGGGTCGTATGACACAACCCCAGTTTCGATTAGGTTAATACGTTTGGAAGGTGGAGCTTGGTTATGTGGTGGGAGAGGGTTGGTTGTGACATTTGGTTTCTCCGGAGGCATAATCACCCTGTTGTCGATGAGGTCCTGAATGTCATGACGTAATCGAAAACATTGGTCGATTTCGTGACCATGTTGTTGGTAGGCACAGTACTTTGTCGGGTTATGAGAGGGAGGAAGCGTATTTGGCAATAGTCACGACTCTAGGGGCTTCAAGTGCCCTTTCTTGATCAAAGCCCCCAAAGCTTTGGACAGGGAGATGTATAGTAGGGTAAAGGTTCTTTGGCCTCTGGCGGCATATTTAGCTGCCTGCGAGCTACTTCTTGATATACCAGTAAAGGATGTAGCTACAAGGGTTTTGGGAGGAGTGGTGGTGACCATTTCCACATCTGAAGATCTGTCAGCTGCAACACTGCTTGTGCCTGCATTTGTACTGCGGTTGAATGCCCTCTTGGGTTGCTCTCTTTCAGAGTCAATCAGACCTTGTTTCATTACATCCTCGATCTGCACCCCAATCTCATGTAGGTCTGCAAAGGTGGGGAGGGAGAGAACTATCATCTTCTGCATGAGCTTGGGTTGGAGGTTGCGCACAACCATCCAAATTTGATCCTTGTCAACGGGCCTGATGGTCATCATCGAGGCCTTGGCCCTCCAACGGGTTATGAAGTCGGAGAAGCTCTCCTTCGGTTCTTGCCCGATAGTCTCGAGATCGCAAGTTGTGACCTCGATCTGTGTATTATAGGAATATTGAGCTATGAAGGCCTCAACCATCTCCTCCCAACTCCTCTTAACGGAGTCTTCCAATTTTGCGTACCAAATGGCCGCTACACCCGACAGGGTCCGGCTGAACAAAGAAAGCTTCTGCAATCTAGAAAGGCCCATCGGCCTAAGGATATCTAAAAACAACCGCATGTGCACCATGGGATCCCCAGACCCATCAAAGCGATCGGTGTGTGGCATTTTAAACCGATCTGGCAGCTTCATGGCCGAGTCGGTATACCCATCCTCTATACCCATCAAAGCTTTTCTAGCTTGCTTACTTTTAACGCTGTTGGATCTACCTCAAACTCAAACAGCGAATCCATTAGGTTGGTGGGTGTTTTAGATAGCTAGGGTAGGACTAGGGGCGGAGCTGGCCCTATCGAAACGTTCGTATTTTCCTGGACATTTGGCGTCTCCCCGAGTATTGGAACTTTGGGTGGGGGAGAAGGTGTGTGCAAAGCAGATGCTCCGGTTTGCTGTTGTAGTCTGGCAATTAAATCTGCCTGTTGGGTTACTACCTCAGCTTGACGTGCAGATACTTCTATCTGATGGGCAGCATCCTGCTGTATGGTTTTCATACTTCCCTGGAGCTGACGCATCATCTCTTCCAAACCTGCTATATTGTCTGGATTGGACTGGACAATTGGTATATCTAACTCTGTAATAGGAATTGAGACCTCAGCCTAACTGTTCAAGAACTACGAATCTGACAACCTCTGTACTGATACACTGCGCCTTCTTGACCTCCGCCTAGCAACCGGGAGTAAAGAAAGAAACACTGCCTGTCCGTCTATCAGATCCTTGGATCGATTGAGTCTTCAACCTCTAACCCAGAGTGCTTGAGGAATATCTGCTTGGTCAGATGCAATTATGTTAAACTACCTTGCAAAAAGATAAATAAAGCATAATAAATAAATAAACGACCAGAAAAACGGACAGCATAACGGCTTTAAATAAACACAACACACAGTTGATATTTGCGAGCTGAAGCACACTATTCTCAAACACTGATCATTGTTGCCCAAATAGCTACCCAAAACTGAATCTGATACCCGCAGATATAACTGATTCTCGAATACTAATGCCCTCAGGCCTGATATCCAGACTTGCAAACTGATACGTGCAACCCTGTAGAGACACACTCAGACAGCGCATAGCAGGCAAATGAGAGTCAAAACACCCCTATGTTGGGGTAGGGTTTCCCTGTCCTATTTTGTCAGGAGCTAGGGTTTCACTACGCACACAGCGGTTTCAAACAACCTACAATCAGGTAAGCAACCTGTCATAGTTTGGAATAGTCACTATGGATTCCGATATGCATTAGGTCGAATGGTCAAAAAGGGTGCCTCAGTAAAAACCGAGGTTTGTGTTCCCATCATGGCAAAGCCCACAACCGTTCAGCCTTATGGCACGTTTCTCAAAGCGAGCCTCCGACAAACCGTTCAGGAATAGCATACGGCAAACATGGTGTCCTAGGTGCACCAATGCAAATGCAATGCAAAAAAACACATAAGTGTAGACAAAACAAGATATCATGAGTTCGAGTCAAGTTCTCTAAACTCCCCAACAAAGTCGCCAGAAACTGTGGATGCGCCCTGAACGCCCCGGGAGAATTCTGTTTCGTTCATTTGGGCTTACCACAGTTCGGACAAATGTCACGGTTCTGAATCTAATCTCACAATGTGCGATGTGAGACAGATAAATCACCAAAGAGTCAAAATCCGGCAAATCGTTTTGGAAAATTGATTTTTATAAAGAAGTGTCAAACATGGATTGCTTTGCCAAATACAAAGTCGCCACCTAAATATTTTATTTTGGGGGAATTTAGGAGACCCTGGCTCGTGCCTAAGGCCACCTGTCTGTCATCACCAAAGTTGCCTCGGCTCGGGAACTTGGGTACAATTGGGGAAGGTCATTTAATGAGCACCCCCGCTCGCCCGTTCAAAGATCGGCATGTACTAAGCATGATATCTTGTTTTTGAAAACACATGCGCTCTTATTCCGATTAATTAGCTAGTCTTACTACGTGATGCGAACAGCAAACAAGTATAGACTAGATCGCCTAATTTGAAACGAAGCATCGCATATCCGTTTGTTTGGAAAATGGTTTGAAGTTTGCTACTAGAAAGTAGGCTAAAATGCGGATTTCAATGAATTGTTCCAATTCAAGTAATCCAACCTTCACCCACAAGTATTCAGGCAGTTAATCACATAAGCAATTAGCCTCATGGTAAGCATGCTTTCACGGCAACATTAGCACACATGCAGTATACTAAAGCGTAAACACTCACAGTGTACTCCGAGCCAAAACAAAGAACTAGTTAGAAATCATGCATGATCCTAGTTCATGTTAAGATGGCTAATGCAACACATGCGAGAATGCAACTAAAATAGGCTCGGCTATTCTAGAATGTCATGTGAAATGCAACTTGATACATGTATTCAAATTGGAATTGAAATACAATGCAGTTAGCATGATGCGCCGAGCCCGGTGCATGCAAGACAGATGAATGGATGCAAACATGCGAGCATAAGGTATGCTAAATGAAACGTGCCCTAAAACTAACCATCGTAAGCGGTTAAGTAAAAACGAGAAAGAAATGGGGATTGGAAGACATGCATTATACACACGCACGCTTATTACAATGATACGCCCTCTCGAGGGAGGGACCAAATAAGAAGCTAATTAGCTAATCTAAGCTAATTAAACTAATTATTACACAACAAATTAATTAACTAATCCTAGTTAACTAATTATTACAAAACGAATTGAATAGCTAACGTATTAACTAATTAAAGTACAAACCAAAGCGTAAACTAGCTATCTAAGCATGGCAGCTAAGGAAAGCAGTAAATCAGGAGGTTCTCAGAGGGAGAAGACTGGATGCATGCTCAGTTGCCTCGTTCCGAAATCCAATGCGATGCCTCGATTTGCCTCTGTTTTCATCTGTCCTCAAAAACTTGCACCAAGCTCTAGAAAGCTGAAACTTCACCTTGGGAGTCTTGTGGGAGGGTGGCCGACCACTTTTGGTCTCTCCAGACACCTGCCGACCACTTTTGGTTGTTGAAAAACCAGAAAAGTGGTCGGCCAGCTAGTTTTTCTGGCTGGCCGGCCAGTTGTTGTTGTTGAACTGCAATTTCCTGCAACAGAGAGCAAGAAAGGGCATGGCAATGTATTTGCAAGATATGTGTGCACAACCAACCTCCCTATCATTTCATGAGCTCAAGGGAGTGTGATTCTTGACCCTCGGGCCACCAATCGTGCATTTTCATGCATGATGGCCGAGAGGCGAAGTTGCACAATTTAATTTGAAAATGAATACACAAGTAAACGCATAAAGCCTAAAACTCTATCATGGATGATCAAGAGCGTTTAAGGAATGTTTCATCACTCTAAGTATGAAACGTCCCTCGTTTCCCGTGTTTGGACTAACACCTATTCCAAACACGATGAAAGCAAGAAACATGTCATGCACAATGCTATGTAATGCAACCTTAGCATGCGAACATGCAATACTCAATGCAACTAGCAACCTAGCATACACAATGCAAGGCATAACATGGCATACACAATGCTAAATGCTAAGAACTAGATGGCATACTCAATGCAAGGCAATCATGAGGGTTCTTAACACAATGTAATGCGTGCATGCACAATGCAATGCAACAAGGGAAACAATGTGTAATGCACCAAACATGCAACAACATGTAAACCACATACTTAATGCACTTAAACAGAAATGGACAGACCTTAATCATGCCAAAACAGTGGCCATAATGCTAAAATGAAGGCACCGAAGACACATACAAACATGCATGCCAATTGGCTCACCAACTAAGGCACTAAGGTGCAACTCTCAAGAACATTTAAAGAGTGAAAAGCATGGAAGTGTAGCAACACTAAGTGTACTGAAATTAGACAAGGAATGATGCCAAATCATTCAAACAACACAAGTATGGCATGCAATGGTCCCTAAAGCTTAAGACAAGCAAGGAGGACTACAAAGGGAGCATGCAATACATGGCAAATATGCATGAACCAACCATGGACAGAGCTCAAGGAGGTCCAAACAAAGACCTAAACATGCTGAGATGGGGACTCAAAGACCTAGGCATGCAAGCATACAAGCTAAGCCATAAACTAGGCAACAATGCACAACACTCAAAGACAATTAAAGAGTGAATGAAGTGGGAACATAAGCATGCTATAAGGTCTGAAATGTCATGTTAGATGATGCCAAATCATGTACACAACACAAATGAAGCATGCAATGGTGCTCAAAGCTTGAAGTAAGCAAGAGCACTTGTACTACAAGTATACAAAACATGAAGCATGTGACCTAGGCAACCCAAAACAGTCCTAGTACATGTTAGAATGAGTCTAAAACATGCATGGAAGGAAGCCAAAACATGCTAGCATGAAGGGCATAAGGCATGATTCATACAAGGCAAATAAGGCGGATTACACTACACCTATTAAGACCAAGCATGGAATGACTTAAGCAATAAAAATCAAAGTTATATCATGGAAAAATAACCCCAAATAAACACTAAAATGGTGGCTCGCAAGCAAAGGCATGAAGGCATACGCAATGGTTCATGTTAAGACATAAAGGGGGAAACCCTCCAATGCATTGAATGAGTGATAAATGCAAGTGCATGGCCATGAAACATGGACTAAAATTACATAACAAGTGATGCCAAATCATTCAAATAGGCCAAGTAGAGCATGCTAGTGGATTTGGTGTACAATGCTAACAAGCTAGATTGAACTATAGCTATACAAAGCAAGTCATGCATGGCCGAAACAACCAAAATCAGAGCTAAAGCATGTTAAAACATGGACAAAAGCTTCAGGAAGTTAAGCCAAAAGCATGATAGAATGACATGTCACAACATGATGCATGTTAGGCTATTTCACGGAAATACACTACAAGTGCATGGAGCATGCAAAGGCTAACCAAACCAAACCTAAAAAAAGGTATGACATGATAAAACAAGCCCAAAAACATGCTGAAATGGAAAGAAAACAAGCTAGAATGACATGCTATTTCATGAAGCACATAAAGTTAGTTTGTATGATTTACACTACAAGTGTATTGACCATGCATGGAGTGACCAAAGCAAGTAAAGACAGTGTTATGCCTTAGCAAAATAACCACAAATACCAGCTAAGACATGGTCAACATACACTTAACAAAGATGCTCAAACATGAGGCATATTAAGGCATATAAAGAAGACACAAGGAGAGGGGATGGCCCTTCCCTTTTTAGGACCTTAAAACACCATCCCACCACTGAAATCCAAGTTTCAGTGGTGAGAAGGCCAATATAAGGTGGTCCCGAAGCTCACAAAAGAGGCTCAAAAACAAGGCCAAACAAGGCCTAAGAGGGGGTAAACAACCCCAAACACAAAAGTGATCTTAAACAAAGATCAAAAGCATGCAAAAACATAACTTTTATCAGTTATAATTAAGCTTAAAACAGCATGCAAGATAGGCTAAAAGCTCACCCTTGAAGACCTTCTTTATAACTGCAACTCCAGTAGGTTTTTCAAGCCTAAGGCAACCCAAGAACACCAAAATCAGCCCCTAAGCACCTCAGTAGCAAAAGGATGGTGTTTGAGTGTGTGTTTGTGTGTTAAAGTAAGACAAATCTACACTTTAAGGCACAAAAATGAAGCAAACAAGGCAATATAGATACAACACTATATCTATCCTCTTCCCTCAGATTTTCTAAACCTAGAGGAGGGAGGAGGAGTTTCCCTCTTATAGAAGAGGAAAGGCAAAGCTTCTAGGAGAAGCTAAGCACCAAAGCAATCCCTCCATAGACGTGTATGGAGGATGGCCCTAATGTCCTCCAAATATCTTCAAAAAGGTGCCAAAAAGCAGCCGACCACTCCTGCTAGTTTAAGTGGTCGGCCGACCACTTTAGGTGGTCAACCAGAGCAAAAGCTGGTTGGCCATAGGTGGGAGAGGTCAACACACTAAATGCAAGGTGGTGTTGTGGTGGCCGACCAGAAAAGATGGTCGAAAGACCAAGAAAGCAAGTTATCTGACAAGAAAACTAGCTGGAAAAATGAAAAGTGGTCTCCAAGGAGAAATACTGGTCTCCCACCCTAGTACCACCTTCCAAACAAGGAAAACAAGGTTTGTACCAAAAACAAACCAAAGCGGATGCAAGACGAGAAATCGGGAGGCAAAACACGCGGCCAAAAACCCCGAAAACTAGCTGACGAGCATCAAAAGTGGTATGCAACCACAAAAGTGGTCTCCCGGACCACAGTGTTCCTCTAGGCAGAGGCAACAAGGTGTGGTTCAAAACCACCCCAAACAGAGAATGTTAAGCGGTCCCGAGACAAGGCACGCAGCCAAAGGCTCCAAAAATCAGAAACTAGTCTCCAAACGGGAAAAGTGGCCTACGACCACGAAAAGTAGTCTACGACTACAGAGAGATGGTCTACAAGACCACTCCCTCCCTCCGGGGAAGAGAAACAAAGTTTGGTCCACAAACCGAGCTGAAGCACAAAAAAGTTCAGAGGCCCGGAGACAAGGCTCTCAGCCAAAACTCCGAAACCTCTAAACGAGCACAACATGCACCATCACCGAGCGCTCAATCGATGACGTCTGAGTCTTAAGGTCGGTCAAAGATGGGGTGTCTACACTTATGAATGTATAACTACATGTGTCATCTTTTGTACTATGGAATCATATGAAATGGAAGGGACATTGTATTCAGAATGGTATGATTATTTATTAATATTGTGGATGGTTCTATTGCAATTATTTTTTAGGCGTTATAACTTGAGCGGTACTTTCGTCACTCAAGTGATAACGTTGACCTTCCAGTATCTCGTTTTGTAGCCTGAACTTCAAGGAGTGTATTTTTCGCTTGAGCGAAAGTTTCATCACTCGAGCGGTCTTTTGCAGGAAGGAGAGAAATTCCGAAAGTTGGCATTTTTCACTCTAGCGTAGGATTATTTGCTTGAGTGGTCTTAGAATTTGAATTGATCGCTCAAGTGTAAAATTATTCGCTCAAGCGGTCTATCTGCAGTCTGCTCTGAAAAATGTGTTCAGTCACTTAAAGTTGAGCCTTACACACTCATTTTTCACTTTTCACTTCACTCTCTCTCTCTTTCTACACTTTAATTTCTCTCTTTTCTCTCATCTCTCTCAAGAAAATCCTTCACCCATATCATTTATTTCCTTAATCTCCCTTAATCTCTCCACATACTTTGAGATTTTGACCCAAGCGTCTTTATTAATATTGGAAAGCTCATCAAGGGTTATATTTTGTGCAGTGGAAATCGGATTTCAACTCCGTCAATTTTGAGGGTTTCTTCTCTTTTTTTCTCCAAATCTTGAGGTAAGGAGTTTCTTTGAGTTATATATATGTTTTTAGCATGTCTAGCTTTTTTTGTTATGGTTTTTAATAGAGGGTTTAAGGTTTGGAATGATAGGTTTTGGAGAGTGTATTTTATGTATGTTGGTTCAAATTAAGTTGTTTTATAAATTTATGAACCTCTCGGAAGTACGTGGAAGGATAATGCCTTGAAAATGGAGAGAAAAACCATCTTTTGATTAAATCCTAACTTTTTGGGAAGAATTGGGGAAAAATGGATTTTTGTAAAGCAATAATGAAATTGTGGAGATTTCTATACGAAAATGATGAGATTATCATATTTGGTTATGTTGTTTAAGATATCTATGAGATGGATGGATGTTATTTTAAAATTTTGGATAGCATGAATATATATATATATATATGCTTGGACTATGAAATGAAAATGAATTTTGATTGTGAATATGAGATGGTATCATATATCGCATGGATATGGATTTTGTTGTAATTTGGGCAAATGTTGAGAATTGTAGAATGTTACGATGAAACTTTATAATTACAATTCATTTCATTCATTTTGTACAAGTTTTAAATATTGTTTATTTGGGTAATGCTTTGGCAATTGATTTATTGTTTTGAGAAAATAATTAGAAACCTTGAAATGTTTTGGGATAAATACATTTGGTAGTTCGGATAAGGGCTATAGATGGTAATCCTTAAATAGTTTGAGTGTCTAGAGAGAAAGACCAAAAATATGCACGGATGAGGTACCACATGCCTTCTGGTTTGGAGCCGGTAAAGTGGGGGATTGGTAGTGCTCGTTATGCTTATTTGCAGTACACCAGCATAAGAATTACTTGAGTCATATTTACCACCCCGTATTTAAAATTTTAGAATTTATCGAGATAATGAATTGTCTTAAAAGATCATTGCATATGATTTTCAATGAATAAAACTTGTGATTTTTGGAGCATGTCATGACATTGCATTCAACGTAAATAAGACTACTCAAACATATATATACTTTGTCAAGATACCTTTACTGGGTTTTGTACTCACCCCTAGTGAATTTTTGTAGCAAGAGATGTAGTGATCCTGCTTAACTGAGGGCGTAGAAAGTCTTTTGGGAGTAAGAGGCTCTTTTCTTTTGTGATTATTTTTCACAAGCCAAGCGTTTAAATTGTATGGGTTACTTAACCACTTTCGTGTAACCAAGCTTGAGCTTTGAAACTTTTAGTCCTTGAGGCATTTCTTTGTTGTTTATTTCTTATTATTGTAGGGTTGCACATGCTATTAATTCAACCTATGAGAGTTTGAATGTGTAATGCATGTGGATTTTTTTTTTTTTGGTTGTAAATCTCTTACATGAATGAAATATGAATTTAGAGATTTGATTAACCAAATTGGAATTATTTAATGGATGGGATCATCGATTATTTTATGTCAATTATTTGAGGACGTTACAATATTAATTTATAGTTAGATTGTTAAGATCACAATTTTATCTTAAACAATAAACAATAAACGGGTCCTTTAAATATATAGTATTATACAAATATTTTCTATCAACTTCCCATTTCAAATTTTCATAATACGTACCTGTAATACAATTGAAAGTGTGAAATTAATTTGACAATTACACAATTTTGTTTAATAATTCATCTCAAAATACAAATTCATTAAATCCACTATTGCATATTATTTACATACTATTGGTGTAAAAATGCATTAATATCAATATTGAATATATTTTTATATATCTGTAGACACTCCATTTTTTACTGCCCACAAGACTTAAGCGCTTTGCCCGGTACACGGGATGATGAAAGTGGTGTTGTGCGTGGTTCGAGGTCTCAACAAAGGGGCCATGTTTAAAACTCCAAAACAATACCAAACCTCCTATATTCCCACTGATTATACCCAAGAAATCTATTTTTACACATTGTGCCACCCTATGCTAAGTTTGAAGTAGAAAAACAGAAGAACACGTTGAGGCCTGATCGTGCCTCATTGAGGGCCAGTTGTGGTTATTGAAGGCCGGCCCTGCCTTAGTAATGAGAAACACTGTTCTGGGCGTGAGCCCGCCAACTGTCTATTTTTAAAGATATTTATGACCCCTCTTGCTCAAATTCTATAAAAACGACCATATATCTCTGTTTTGAGGGTTGAAGAATTTCTAAAAAAGCCTCTACACCTTCTTGAGAGCTCCTTTTTCTCCTTCTTCTTGTGCAAGCAACCCTTTAAACAAGCCTACCACCTTGAACCTATATCCATACACCATATACACCTTCACACCTTAGCCTAGGAACCTTGGTTGAGCCTTGAACACCATAATTCAAGCTTGAGAGTGTGTTGAGACTTAGTTTGGTTCATAAGAAAAAGCTCATTTCTTTGAGAGGTATAAACTTGTCATCCTCTTTTTTACTTCTTGTTCTATCTATTGCTATCTAGTTCTTGTAGTTTTGTGTTATTTTGATTCTCTTCCAAGTGTTTGAGTTTGGGTTTGAAGAGCTACCAAAAGGGTAGAGAGAGTTTATACTCTTTCTCACACTTTCTTACACCTTTACCTATAGCTCAAACCCTTACTTTTACACTCTTTTTCTTTGCTTTCTAAATTGATTTTCAGAGTTTAAAAGAGGCTAAAAATCATGCTTTGAAGTCTCAAAAGTGGAGGGGTTAGCCACCCTTCATTGTTCTTCTTTACTAGCATTGTTTTCTCTCTTTGTTGATTAGCTTTTTAGGCTCTTTTCATGCACTTTGAGCCACTGTTTTTCATCTCTCAAGGGCTGTTTTGGGGCTATTCTACATTGTTTAAATAGTTCATGCTTTGATTAGCTTGGTTGTTGTCTCATAAGTTTGCCTACAAAGCTTGTTGTATATTGTTATTAGCTTTTCTTTAACTAACTTCCATGTTTAAGAACCTCATTTTAATAATCAACTTGCTATTCATTTCTTTCATTTGAGAATTATTTCAACCGGTTGAGAGTTATTCAAAATGTGAACTAGCGATTTATGCTTAATGGCTTAATCTCTACGGTGGTTCATTGCCAACGGTGTAGTCTCTTTTTCATGTTGAGGATCACCTCCTGTTTGACATATTTCTCACTTAGTGAACGTAATATCTAGTGGACGTAGCAATCATCTTGGACTTAATGGATTAAAGAATGGCATAGACTAATGAATTTGGCTTAAAATGAACCAACTCACATAAAGAAAAGGAGTTATATTGTTTGGGGTTCGGCTGGATGTTATGCCGAGTCCATTGTGTCAAAGGTTGTCTTACATCAATTCATGATGTTTTGATGAATCTTGAAGCGTCTCTATCTCCCTCTTTGAGTTCACTCTGTGATAGGAGAGAGGGGTGGTTGTTGTTCATTGCATTTATTGATTTCTTTTTTTTGTCCAAATTGTATCTGAAATCACCAAGCAATCAAGTTACTCATTGATGGTTTTGGAAACGATTCCAACCTTCTCTCGTGGCTTTCCCATGACTGAGAAGTGTGAAAGGGACAAACATAGTTCAGAACACTCTATCTGCACTGTTTTCACTTCAAAGCACAAAATAAAATTTTGCATGAAATTGAGGCACAACCGGCCTTCTTTAGGCCCGACCAGGCTTCATTGAGGGTTGGCCAGTCATCAATGTTTGGTCAGCAATGTATTTTGCAGAAAATAGAGGATAGTGGCTGAAGGTGAAATAGAGCAAGCCTAGGCAGACAGAGCTGTTCTTGGATATTATGCATGCAACCCTTGTGCATCCTTGCTCACATCATTATTGTCAATTAATGCTCCATGTAATGTTGTAATTAATTTGATTATTATTATTGTTACAATTAGTCTTGCTGTAATTATTATTGTTTATTTATAATTGTTATAGCTAGTTAACTTAGATAACTAGTTTATTTCTCATTATTATCCTTGTTGTAATAGAGTAGTTAGCTAGTTAATTCTTTAATTTATTCATTCGGTTTTGTAATAATTAGTTTAATGCGGATTTTCAAACTTTGATTCGCATCCTCTTGCACGAGGGCAATCTGTAATAAGTTGTATGTCTTCCAATCCCACGTTTTTCTCCCTTTTACTTACTTGCTTATGATGGTTAGTATAGGATATCATTTTTCAAATTAGCATTCTTATACTTTGCATCCATTGTCTTGCATGTATCCAAGGCTCGACTCATCATACTAACCCAATATCAACATTCAAATTCATTGCTTGAATATGTGCTTTATTGCATGTCTTGAATGAAATCATATGCCATGTTCATAGCTGAGCCTATAAAATTACATAATGCGTGTGTTGCATTTAGTCATATTGCATTAATTAGAAACATGCATATTTTTCTAATAATTTTGCTTTGTTTTGGCTCGGAGTACTAGGTGAGCAATTTTGTGTTTTAGCATCTTACATCGAATGTTTGTGTTACCATGTCAAAGCATACTTCCATGAGACTAATTGCTTAAATGATATAACTGTTTGAATACTTGTGGATGAAGGCTAGTTGCTTGAATTGGGATAGTTTGATTAAATGTCCATTTTAAGCCCACTTTTTCAAGTGGCAAATTCGCAAAACGATTTCAAATAAAACACAAGATCAAATGTTCCAATTTTTACAAATTAGTCTATATTTGTGTGTGTGTCACATAGTAAAAAAATAACTAATAATCGGAACAAGAGCATATAATGTAAATAAAAATCACATCGTGATTAGTAGAGGCCGATCTTTGATCAGGTGAGTGGGGTGCCCAATTCATGACCTTCCCCTCTCGTACCTAAATTCCTGAGCCGAGACACTTTGGTGTTGATGGACTAATGGCCTTTGGCACGAGTCTCGGGTTTCCTAAATTTCTCAAAAAAAAATTTAGGTGGCGACTCTGAAATCTAGCAAAGCAGTCCATTTTTGGCATTTGATTTAAACATTGATTTTCCAAAAGAATTGACAGATTTGGACTCTTTTGTATTTTCACTGCTTCACATTGTACTTTGTGAAATCAGATTCAGAACCACGGGAGTCCGAACTGTGGGGTTATTCGTCTTCCGAAAGGAGCATGAAAAGTCAAGCCACAATATCAAAAGTTGTTGAATCTTGTTTCTTGTGCCATGAATATAATATTAGTCATTCGCATATTTTTATTTATGTAGAAAATGTAAAATAATTTTTTTTTAAAGAAAATTGAATGATATTATAACTTAATATTTCGATTGATATAGAAATTTTATAATTGTTTTCACAATATTTATAGATCCATGCTTATAAGTGTTTGTAGGATTACTTTTATGAAACTGTCAAGTTACATAATTTATTATATCATCTGTAAGTAATTAGCATATGACAAAAACTGATCGAAATGTTTTATTTGATATATACTTTCTGCATCATTAAGTTGTTGCGATAATGTTTAGATATCATTTGATTTTTTCCTTATAATTTGACCAAAATGTGTGCATGAGATAATTGTTTTTTCTTGAACTTCATAGTAGATACGACAATTCCTGCTTCAGCTCGTCTAACTTTACTTGGAAAGCATGTTACAATAGATTTTCTATAATTTTTGTTTCACTATCTTCAAGTTTTTCTTCTTACTCACTGTAACGCCCCAAAATAATAAAGACGACCCATCTCATGATGTTCAATAAAAAACACAAGCTTGTGAAATGTTAACATTTCATTTATATTCCTTTATCATACAAAAGATGACATATGCACGTATACATTCATAAATCTTAGATACTATATTTCTAGCATATTCCATGTATGAGTGAACTGAAAATAAAAGGGAATACAGATAAGTTTATGCTCTAATGGCTACATCTTTCCAAGACATTGCTTGGCTACAGCAAGGTGGATCAAGTCCAAAACAATTAAAAAGGTCGAGGCTTGTATAAAACATAATCACAATAAAAGGAACAAAAAAAATGAGCTTTCAGCTCCATGGTCCTCCCAAGCTAAGTCCTTGGTAGAGGCATATCATCGGTACCTGAAAGTCGTTTTCCACATAAGGTGAGCTAAAGCCCAGTAAAGATACTTTAACACAATGTATAAAACTTAATTAAGTCATAAAGTGAATGCATATACATGCCATTTGCCAAACATTATATTTTTCCATCTCAAAACAATGCAACGCCAATAATATATATCAATTCATGAAAAATATACTTTTATATCAGAAAACAGTGCAGCAGATACGAACATTGGGAATCTCTAGGTACGTGTCTGCTAGTAGGCTATACAAGCACTACCAAAGCCATTTTACCGATACTAACTGGAAGGATCAGTACCTAACTGCGCGGGTTTCTAGACTTTTACGAAGGACACACAGGCCAACATAATAAATCACAACCACATCCTTTAACCAGATTCACCAAAGTATACACCTATTTTTCTCAAAACAATACATTTTCAATATTTAAGTATGAAACAATGATCAATGCAAGATATATGAGTAATTAGTTTCAATTCACCTAATTCTCATGCAATCTCTACAACAATCAAAGCTATCCTCCACCAATAGCCAAAACAAATATTTCTACTCAACACAAAATTTTTCAACAACCGGTACAATCTCATAATTTTCAAAATGGAAGCGATAATACTTATCCAACTCCACTCTCATCATCAACAAATACATTCTTCTTATCTTTTCAAACTCAACATTTTTTTCCTTTTCTTTCATAAATCAAACATCATTGATTTTCAAACAAAACCTCATTTACTTTCAAAATCATATTTAAGGAATGTAATTCCAACATTTCAGCACAACCCAACAATATACATACTCCCACAACCTTTCTTAAGAATTTATTTGAAAAACCCCTCTTTACATTTCAAAATCAAACCCTAGGTTTAACCCAAAATTCCCAAATCACTACACCTTTTCAAAGAGCAAATAACTAAGCTAAAAATCATACCAAAGGTTGAAAAAATCCCTACCTCAAGATTAGAAGAAAAAAAAAACCAGTGTTGAAGTTTGTTAGAGCTGAAAATGAAATCTATTCTAATTAGATTGACCTCATCGACGAATTCTATTTTTTAGTCCAAAACACAATGGTGGTGAAATCAATGGATTAGGGTATATGGGAGGGTTTTAAGTAATAACTAGAGAAAGAAGGGGAAGAAAGTAGGATTTGAGAGGTTTTAGAGAGAGAGAGAGTGTGTGTGTGTGTGTGAAAAAGTGACAAAAACTCATTTTTCTCGAATTGATATACGCATAGACTGCTTAAGCGACCAAACCACTGCTCAAGCGTCAGACACAGTAAGTGATAATGCTCGAGCAACCAAAAACACCGCTTGAGCGCACAATAGCCCCCTCCCAGAAGTTCAAACTTGCAAAAGATTGCTTGAGAGAAGAAACGATCGCTTGAGCAAAGATCACTCATTTTTAGAAGTTTTACAGGTCTACAAAAATACTGAGAGATCTCAAAGGCCGCTCGAGCGACCAAAGCATTGCTCGAGCGAACCAGAAGTGAAACAGACAGCAACTCTATTAAAAAGCTAACTCCTAACATTTTTCAAGCACAACCAACAACTCAAGTCAACTATCAACAAGATGATAAAAGACATAAATAATAATTAAAGGTACGGAATCCCGGATCTAAGTGCATGAAAAGAGTCAGGTCTAAACCGAAGCCATTATAATCTTACCTTTAAGAAATTTTGTCTCTGAAATTTAAATCAAACCAATAATCACCGGATTTAATCCGATTGACAATCCATACTAGCAATAAAGATAAAACAGAGTCTTCTAGCACAGAATGTTACAATTTGAATCTCCAAAACACTTACAATGTTTATATATTACAAAATGAGAAAATTTTCAATACCAAACTCAAATATCAACAAATAGGTCTGGATACTTTTCATGACTTCCGCCTCACGCTCCCAAATTGCCATTTCAACCCCATGGTGTCGCTACAACATCTTAACCAATAGGATAATCTTATCCCTCAAGACTTGCTCTCGAGTATCTAACACCTGAACTGGTCTCTCTTCATACGAGGTATCCTCATCTACCTCTAACTTGGTTTAATCCAACACGTGTGAAGGATTAAGCTCGTACTTCTGGAGCATTCAAATATGAAGCACGTCATGAATCTCGAAAAGTTAGGACGACAAGGCCAAACGATAAACTACCTCTCCAATTCGCTCTAGAATCTTAAAAGGCCTAATGAATCTAGGAGACAACTTCCCGCTCTT
>NW_021030367.1:346515-387028 GCF_004153795.1 Camellia sinensis
TGGAATAACTCGATGATTGTGAGTTTTAAGCCCACTTAAAGTGGCAAAATCATGTTTTTCTAAGCCCACTTGAGGGTGGCAAATCCACCTCTTAGCCTACTTGCGAGTAGCATCTTCAAACCATTTTTCAAAAAACAAACATGAGTTGTTTTGTTTTAATCCGCGTGATTAAGTCTATACTTGTTTGTTGTGCGCATCACGTAGTAAGGTTAGCTAATAAACCGGGATAAGAACACATATGTTTTCAAAAACAACATATCATGTTTAGTAGAGGCCGATCTTTGATCAGGCGAGCGGGGGTACTCATTTCATGACCTTCCCCTCTCGTACCCAACTTCCCGAGCCGAAGCAACTTTGGTGATGACGGACACGGGGCTTTAGGCACGAGTCAGGGTTTCCTAAATTTCCCAAAATAAAATATTTAGGTAGCGACTCTGAAATCTGGCAAAGCAGTCCATGTTTGACACTTCTTGACTAAAATCGATTTTCCAAAACGATTTATCAGATTTGGACTCTTTGGTGATTTATCGGTCTCACATTGCACTTTGTGAGAGTAGATTCAGAACCGTGATAGAAGTCCGAACTGTAGTAGCTATGAACCA
This sequence comes from Camellia sinensis, assembly GCF_004153795.1. Lineage (NCBI taxonomy): Eukaryota > Viridiplantae > Streptophyta > Magnoliopsida > Ericales > Theaceae > Camellia > Camellia sinensis. The sequence continues at coordinate 347,118 of NW_021030367.1, forward strand.
CGATTCGCGCCCTCGCGCGTGGAGCGGAGTTTCGGGCGGTCTACACATACCAATACTCGCTTGAAAACTGTTACTATAGGAAAATTCCACCAAAGGTAAGTGTCTCTTCCACGACCCCTTAAAATCGAGAACGTAAGGCCACATAGCATGTCCTCTAAAATTTGAATGGTGCACTCCGACTTCCCATCAGTTTGAGGATGATAGGCGGTGCTAAACGTCAACCTAGTGCCCAAGGCATTTTGTAGGCTCAGCCATAACCGAGCTGTGAAACGTGGATCTCTATTTCAAACGATAGTCATAGGGACTCCATGAAGTTGAACTATGTCCCTAACATAAAGGTCGACAAGATAATCTACCAAGTCACTTGTGCGCATAGGTATAAAATGTGCTGATTTGGTTAACCGGTTGACTATTACCCACACAGTATCACTACCCCGTTGAGTCCTCAAAAGACTCACAACAAAATCCATTGTGACATACTCCCACTATTACTCGACTATAGCTAAGGGTTGCAACAAACCTACCGGTCATTGATGCTCGGCCTTCACTTGTTGACAAGTAAGGCACTTCTAAACAAACAAGGCTACGTCTCTCCTTATCCCCCTCCACCAAATTAGAGACTAAGGTAGTGGTATATCTTTGTCCCTTCTGGGTGTACCACAAGGCGTGAATAATGGAACTCTCGGAGTACCTCCTCCCTATAAGATTTTGGCACAAAAAGATGATCTAGATACCTCACACTAGAGTCCCAATGATTGTTCAAACCCTTCTCCACCTTCCCACTAGAGATCTTCCCTCATATTGCCTCTACTTCATGATCACACTATTGTGCCTCTATCTATAACTTGGCTAACTAAGGTAGTTGTGCAACTGCGGTAAATAAGGTGGCTAACTTAGCAGATTCACCCAGGTGCAAGTCAAACTCGCCAATAGCACCTAATATCTCCCATTCCCGGATGGCAATGCTAGCTACACTACTTACGGACTTCCTACTCAATGCACCGGCTACTACATTGGCCTTCCCCAGATGACAATGCAACTCAAAATCGTAATCCTTCATAAACTCCATGCACCTCTGCTATCTCAAATTCAAATCCTTCTGTGAAAATAGGTATTTTAGATTCTTGTGATCAGAAAACACTTCAAATTTTTTTCCGTACAAGTAATGCCTCAAGATTTTTAAGGAAAAAATCACCGCTGCTAACTCGTGAGTAGGATAATTTCTCTCATGTGTTTTCAACTCCCATGTGCCATACGCTACCGCTTTCCCTTCTTGCATCAATACACATCTAAGCCTTCCCGAGACACATCACAATAAATCGAATAACCCAAACGTCTCTTCGAAATAATCAAAATTGGAGTGGTGGTGAGTCTATCCTTGATCTCTTGGAACCAATTTTTGCATACGAATTTAATTCCATTACTTGTTAATTTAGTTAATGGTGAAGCCAAACTAGAAAAATCTTTCACAAAACGTCAGTAATATCCAGCTAAGCCTAAGAAACTCTCGATCTCAAAGGCATTCTTAGGTTGTTCACAATCTTACACTGCGTCTATTGTAGTTGAGTCTACAATCACCCCTTCCCCGAATACCACATGGCCTAAGAACTTAACCTTTTTTAGCCAAAATTCACACTTTCCGAACTTAGCATATAAGCGGCGTGCTCTAAGCAACTCAAGTACAATCCATAAGTGTTCCTCGTGTTCCTCCTCCTCGGATGAGTAGATTAAGATGTCGTCGACAAAGACGTCCACGAATCAATCTAAGAACTCACAAAAGCCTCGATTCATCAGGTCCATAAACGAAGACGGCGCGTTGGTCAACCCAAAAGGCATCACTAAGAACTTGTAATGGCCATACCACGTACAGAATGCTATTTTCTAAATATCATCCTCTTTCACTCTCAACTGGTGTTATCCCAATCTCAAATCAATCTTAGAAAAATAACGAGACCTTTCAACTAGTCAAACAAATCATCTATTCGTGGTAATGGGTACTTGTTCTTAACAATTACCTGATTAACCTTCCAGTAATCGATGCACAGTCACAATGTGCCATCTTTCTTCTTAAGAAAGAGAGCCGGTGCTCCCCAAAGTGAAGTACTAGGGCGAATAAAACCTTTATCCAATAGTTCTTGGAGTTGAATCTTCAACTCGGTGGGTGCAAATCTATACGATGGCATGAAAATCGGTGTCATGCTGGGCACTAAGTCAATGGAGAATTAAATCTCCTGGTGGGGTGGCAAACTGGTAAGATCTTCGAGAAAAACGTCCGAGTATTCACAATTCTCGACAAATTAACTCGAACCACATCACTCTCATTACCCAAGAAGGTTGCAAGGAGGAAATTAAGCTCGCCCCAATCTCGTGAGTCATATAATGGTGGAAAAAATCTATTAGTTTAGTCCTCCAGAAAATAAAAACAATCACCACTCGAGGTGTACAATATAATTTCCTACCGTAACAACCTATGATGGCACGACATGAAGACAACCAATCCATGCCCAAGATGAAATCGAAACTCAACATGTCTAACAAAACGAAATCAAAAGGAAGTCAACTACCGGCAACCTCTATCTCACAACCGTGATATCCCTGATCCAAGACAAGCTTACCCCAAACTGGTGACTCTACCCTGAGCAGAGACGCTATTCGAGCTATTTCTAATCCCAAGACTGATATGAATGCAGACGAAATGAAGAAATGAGATGCACTAGTATCAATCAACTTGTTGGCAATATAGTTGAACAACAAAAAGTTACCTCTTACAATAGAAGGCGCTGGCAACTGATCCAGTATGGTAACAACATATACATATCTTAAAGGTCTTTGTTCTACATGCTCACCCCTCGGAGCATAGGTCTGGTGCACGAATTGAGCAGGAAAGGCGCCCTGATTGGCCCGTGAGGCTTGTGCTGAATGGGTAGGCTGATGACTCTATGTCTGTCTCAGATCAGATGTGCCACCTGCTTGAGGACAAAACCTCCTCAAGTGCCATGACTGCCCACACTGATAATAGGTAGGTGGATGCTCTCTCCTTAGACTCTAGCTTTGAAGACGAGCTAAAGACGGTGTAGATTGTTGCCCTCCTCCCCTCTGTGGGCAAACTGAAGACTTGTGGCCCAACTAACCACACTTGAAGCACATGAAACTACCCTAGCTACATCTCCCTAAACTAGAACTTGGTACAGAAAGGTGGATCTAAACTGGACTGCCTGGGACTGCTGTGAGGTGGAACCATCATTGTTTGTTGTCGCTGACTCCCCCCAAACATCCTAGCTCTCCTACTTGGAGCCTCTCATCTGCTCCTCATCTGCTTGGATCATGGTCTCCAAGTGAGCCGCCACCGCCTCCACAAGGCAACCATAATCCCTAATCATAGACGTAGCCACTTTGAAAAGGAGTCCAATCCTCAACCTCTTCTTGAACTCAATGCAACAGCGTTCCTCCATTGCCACAAGTTCTGGTGCAAATCTCGATGCTAGTAAAAGCAGCCTTAAACTCGGCTACTACTGTGTTTAGTTGGTTGAGCTTCAGAAACTAGTCTCTCAACTTCTACCTAGCAATAGGTGGCAAAAACTTGTACTGGAAGGCATAGACAAAGGCCTCCCAAGTCACCCCTATGCCCTCGCACATACTTCCACTACTGACATGTTTCTCCCTTCAGTTGAAAAGACGCCAAGGTCACCCTCAAACGGTCGTCCTCGATGCTAAGCATCTCGAACGTCTTTACCATCTGTTCAAGCCACTCATCGGCCTTCAGTGGTTCTTTTAGATCACCTAAAAACTCATCCTAATTCGATTAAAAAACTCTCTTTTTAGAAAAGATGGCCTTGTTTCAGCAACATGGGCCTAGACTTGACTCTTAGCCCTGAGAATGTCCATAGATTCCCACAAAAGCTCCAACCATTTTTGCGGGCTACAGTACCCATGGCTTGCTGACCTGCTGGCTCAGCCACGTTGGCCTGACTAGCTCTCTCTTCTTACGTTGGAATTTCATCCGATATCGGCACCTCCTACCCCCTAGGCCTATCACGCCTACCACCACCACGTCCGTATCCTGACATTCTAATAAAGGTAACACAATTGATTAGCACATTTATAAATGTGCCGAAGCTAATTCACTCATGTTCTAATATGGTGGACAACAAGTAATTCATTCCACATAAGCACTGAATCACATAATCACAAACGAATTTCCTTTCTAGATAATGATCGCTCCACGACATTGATAGAATTCCAATTAGAAATAACAGTAACAAGACTTCTAAAAATTCATAGACCCAATCAATATATTAGAAATTAAATTTCATACCTATTTAGTCACATAAACATTTTAGCACATAGCGTACTAGGTCTACTTCTAATATCATCTTGCGAGATAAACCTATTGTGGTAAAAATCACATCCCATGATCCTAAAGTATTCAAGCCCGGTTGCTCTGATACCAAGTTTTAACGCTTTAAAATAATAACGACAATGCATCTCATAATGTTCAATACAAAGCACAAGCTTACAAAATGTTAACCTTTCATTTATATTCTTTTACTGTACAAAAGATGACATATGCAAGTATACATTCATAAATCCTAAATTCTGAATCTATAGCATATGTCATGTATGAATGAACTAAAAATAAAAGGGAATACAGATAAGTTTATACCATAATGACCATATTTTTCTAAGACATTAATTGGTTACAACAAGTTGGATGAAGTCTAAAGCAATTAAAAAGCCGGAGACATGTACAAAAGATAACCACAATAAAAGGAACAAAAAAAATGAACCTTCAGCTCCACGGTCCTTCCAAACTAAGTCCTTGGTGGAGGCATATCATCAGTACTTGAAAGTTGTTTTCCACGTAGGGTGAGCTAAAACCCAATAGAGATACTTTAACATAATGTATAAAACTTAACGAAGTCATAAGGTGAATGCATATGCATGCCATTTGCCAAATATTATACTTTTCCATCTCAGAACAATGCAATGCGAATATTATATATCAATTCATGAAAAATATAATTTTATATGAGAAAACAGGGCAGCAGATACGAACACTAGAAATCTCTAGGTACGTGTCTGCCAGTAGGCTATACAAGCACTACCAAAGCTGTTTTTCTGGTACTAACGGAAGGATCGACACCTAATCGCGCAAGTTCCTAGACTCTCACGACGGACACACATACCAACATAATATATCATTTTCACCAAAGTATACACCCATTTTTCTCAAAACAATACATTTCCAATGTTTAAGTATGAAACAATGCTCAATATAAGATATATAAGTAATAAGTTTCAATTCACCTAATCCTTCTGCAATTTCTATAACAATCAATGCTATCCTCCACCGATAGCCCAAAACAAATATTTTTACTCAACAGAAAAGTTTTCAACAACATATACAATCTCATAATTTTCAAAATGGGAGTGATCATACATATCCAACTCTACTCTCATCATCAACAGATACATTCTTCTTATCTTTTCAAACCCAACATCTTTTCCTTTTCTTTCATAAATCAAACATCATTGATTTTTAAACAGATCCTCATTTACTTTCAAAATCACATTTAAGGAAGGAAATTTCAACATTTCAACACAAGCCAACAATACACATACTCCCATAACCTTTCTCAAGAATTTTTTTGAAAAATCCCTCTTTTACATTTCAAAATCAAATCATAGGTTTAACCCAAGATTCCCAAATCACTAAACATTTTCAAAGTGCAAATAACTAAGCTAAGAATCATACCAAAGGTTGAAAAAATCTCTACCTCAAGATTAGAAGAAGAAAAGAGCAAGTGTTGAAGTTTGGCGGAGCCGAAAATGAAATATATTCCGATTAGATTGACTTCCTTAACGAGCTCTATATTTTACCCCGAAACACAATGGTGGTGAATTCAAGGGAAGTATGGGAGGGTTTGAAGCAAGAACTAGAGAGAGAAGGGGGGAAATTAGGTTTGAGAGGTTTTAGAAAGAGAGAGGGAGTAAAAAATTAACAAAAACTCATTTTCCCTGAACTAATATACACACAGACCGCTCGAGCGTCAGACACAATAAGTGACACTACTCGAGCAACCAAAAACACTGCTCAAGCGCACAATGATCCCCTCTTAGAAGTTTAGACCTGCAAAAGACCGCTCGAGCGAAGATCACCCATTTCTAGAAGTTTTACAGGTCTGCAAAAATACAAAGAGATCTCAAAGACTGCTCGAGTGACAAAAGTCTCGCTCGAGCAACAAAAGTCTTGATTCATTATTGAAATTGTTTGTTATTGACACTTGTTTATACGACATATATGTGTGTATGTATTGAATATAAGTTGATAGAAGAATAATATACAATTTTGGATTTTTTTCCTTGCAAATATAACAATATTATAAAATGATACATGTTAGAAAATTAAAGTATCCGATGGTAATATAGGATTACAAATTAACAATGTACAAACACAGTAACATATATAAAGTTATATTTATAATTTTTATATATGTAGGCATTGACATATATAAGATATCACAAAAGTATGTGAAATCTTTTGCAACAATATAATACATGAAGCAATGAGAAGTTAATTATTCATAATTAAATAGTTGATCATAATTTAGATGTTTTGTGTTACATTTTTGTATGTATGCACCATTTTTAATTAGATTATTCAATTCACATAAAAATTAAAAAAAAATTGTGTAAAATTAGAGATTAGTGAAGAAAATTTTAAAAAAGACAAGTTTATAGTGTTTGATTTGGTTTCTTTTTTCAAACTTTTGTTTTGAATATTTTGGTTTTCATATTTTGCCTTTGACACTATTTTTTCAATAACCCTTTTTATTTTTTATTTTTTTAAATTCACTTAATTTTATACTTTTTTATTTTTTATTTTTACCTTTAGATTTAGATTCACTTAATCTAAATATACGTAGAAAATAATTTTTTGTGTATTCTTTTTAGGAAAAAAAATTATTAATATTAAATAATAATAATAACAAAAAAATTATAATAAAAAAAATCGGTACATGTTTGAATTTATATATTTTTTTACCAATATTTTACTTTTTAATTCTATTTAGATCAGGGCGCTGGGGCCAAAAATCCATTTTTAAGGCCTCGTTTGGGAACAAGCTATTTTAGTAACGTTTTTGCTTTTTTGGCTAAAATACAAGATTAAAAAACTAGTTTGTTTGTAACGATTTTTTGACTTTTTATGAAAAGATGTACAAAAAAGTAGAGAAAAAATGGAATCTTTGACCTTTTGGTATATGTTATAGATTTTTTGATTTTTTTAGTAACTTTTTGACTTTTAGGCTAAAATTATTGCATGCCAAACGAGGCCTAAGTTTTCTTTGCCCAACAATCCAGCTGCTAAAACATTATGTCCACAAGGACATACTTACTCAAAAAGACTAAATTACCTCTATGTGTGTGTGTGTGTATGATACTCATCTGTCAAAACCCATTGCCCAAACCCAAACCTTCTCTCTCTCTCTCTCTCTCTCTCTTGCTTTTCTTATTTTCTCTCTTCTGTTACCACCGCCAAAACCTCTTTAGCGTCACCACTGAAATCACTTTGGCACCAAATCTGTGATAACCCCATCACGTATTATGCTTTTAATTCCTTAATTGTGCATGTGCTTATGAGCTAAGTGTGAATTTGAATGATAATTATGTCATTAATGTGGTTTTGACTACATATCCGTTGATCGTAGGAAAATTTATTATGATTTCTATTATGATTTGAAAATTGAAAGCCTTAATGGCGTCAGAAACCGAAATTGGTTAGTTTATTGTGATCAACATAATTTTTAGAGCCTATTAGAAAGTTTAATTAAAATTTGATTCAGTTCAAAAAAAATTAAAATTTTAAATAATTAATCTTAAACCTAATTTATTTGCTTAATCCTTGATTAGTGATAATTAAGCTAATTAGTGTGTGTATATATATATATATGATATAATTAAGAAATTGAACTCAACATCTTCATTTGGTCGAGATTGTACAAGTTAGAGAGAGAGAGAGAGAGAGAGAGAGAGAGAGAGAGCATTCTAGAGAGAAAGGGAGCTAGAGAACTAGGAACTTGACAAGGAAATAAGAGAATTGGGTAGAACAACTCAAGTTCTTACTAGAATTCAAATATGTGAATTCCAGAGGATTATGTGATTAAGTACAAGAATTGAGCTAAGATTGTTGAATTTAGAGTCAATTTATACATACATGCATAATTGGGTAGAGTTTCATAAGTCTGGGCATGATTCATGTCATCTATGTTGAGTTTTGAAGCTATCTTATACATGCATTCATGAATTATGAAGTTTTAGATTTTAATTCCATGATTTACAAAGTTTTGAAAATGAATTGCATGTTTTTTAAGCTTTGGAAAAGAGTATGGAAACAATTGATGCATGCATAATAATTTGAGTTTGAATTCTTGAAGTTTTGAGCTTTGATTCTGCAAATTAGCTTTGCGTTCATGTTCTTGGAAGATTTTCTAATTGTTTTCAAGGTTTTGACAAGCCATGAAAATTTTGATTTGAAAATACAAGTTTTGAAGTTCAATTATGTTATGGAATTTCCAAAATTATGCATCACCGCTCGAGCGACCAATCCATCGCTTAAGTGCACATTTCATGCATCTAGTATTTTTGCAAATGTTTGCAGTTGGCTCGAGCGACCACCTTTTATTTTACACCTTGGTTCTAGTGAACATCAAGCCTAGATTCGGACCATCCAGTACTTTTGCAGATCATGTGGACCGCTCGAATGACCAATGTTGTGCTCGAGCAAACTATCCTGCTTCAGTATATTTTGAAAAGCCATGTTTTACTTATTCTGGCATTCTCATTCCTTTCTAAGCATTCTTAGGCATGAAATGAACATTCTAAATGAATTAAAAAGTTAGAATGAAGCCTAAAGAATTGAATAAGTTAAAGAACAATCCAGTTAAGCAATGTAATTCACGAGGACAAATCAACAACCGAATCACTATGAGTAATATCTTACTAAAGATATTTTCTTAATTACTCTATTTTTTTGTATATCCTACCGTGATATGTTTTTTGAACTTATGATTTTGTAAGTGTGAATGAGTTTCTATCTATCCAATCAACATGATATCTGTAAATACGATTGATATGACACGAATGTCTATGATGAACCTAACGTCGTTCTGTATAACTGAATCGGACTTAAGGTCATTTTGTATATCCACCAAGATGGACCCAAGGTCGTTCTAAATATCTTATAAGTTTGATTATATGTTATAAGTTAACCGAATGGTCATTATACAGCTATAAATGATTGGACCCAAAGTCATTCCATTAAAATATGATCAATTCTGTTATGTACATCTGTTATTTGTTGGATCCGATGTCGTTCTGCCATCTGTTGGATCCAAGGTCGTTCCGTTACGAATTGTTTTGTAATAACCCGACTCTCGTACATGTTTTCTGATATATTTTCAGTCCCTTTATTCTGTGCCCTTAAATGCTTATTGTGAAAGTTCATGAGAAATTAAGTTTAATTAAGTGAACCTTATAATTATAGATTCATATCTGTTTAATAAGAAAGCATATCTGTCACAATTATGATGTTCAGATCAGAAATTAAACACCATACAGGCTTGATAATCTGAAATTTATTTTACATTTGAGATCGTCATAATTTTTATGTACTAATAAGCATTTTTGTGAAAATTTGATTTGGAATGATTAAACTGGTTGATTTTCGTCTTTAGTCACTTTTACATATATATACTTATATTCTTTGGACCTTTGACTTGGAGCCATTACACAAATATCTCCTGGGAGAAGAAAATTAGAGAAGGAAAGAAAGGGTTTGAAAGGAAGAAACTCGTCAAGAGGAAAGATGGGGGAATTGAGAGGGGTTTTAGGGTTTAAGGCTCAAGGTATGTGAATTTTGTTTTAATTAAGTCTTTTCTTAACTTTGAGTAAGAATTCCCCCTTTCATTTGTAAGATTTGGGGTAGTAATTAAAGTTGTGGGTGTGCCAATTCTTGAATTGAGAAATGCTCATGTCACTTGGTTGATTGGAGATGTTGTCAAGATAAGCTATGTAATGTTTGTAATGTTTATATTGGGATTGATATATGTTTGTAATGTTTATGTCTATGATTTTTTAATCATATTTCATCAATTAAAAGATCTATTTTTAGCCTCAAGAATACTCACCAAAATTTGAGTTTTGCTGAAATTTCGAACTGTAATCTGTCCAGATCGCCGCGCGTGCGGGGCTCACAGCCGCACGTGCGGCCCAAGATGAAAAAAATGTTCCGCTCCGTTTCGCGTGCTCGACCCTCTGATATTTTTAAAATATTTTTCTGATGATCTTAGGATGGCTGTAAATTCATTCGAATCGTAATGATTCAGGAAGTAATTTGACAAGGACAAAGGGAAGTTAATTTGTGAACTTTGTATGTGTGTAGGACACGCTTCAGGGGGGAGTAGCGCTCCGCCACAACACTGTGAATAGTAGTACGGAGATCGTGCATTTACTTACCATTAATGATTCTTATTCTTAGCACTTTATTCCTTGCAAGTAATTATATTAACATTTATGTTGGTTGGAAATCGGTGCGAATGTATGGGAACGTTGAAAGACTTATGTACACTGGTATGACTCTAAAACTAATTTGCACTCCGGTTATGGTTAATGGTTGTCGATAATGGGCCATAGTCTGTAAATTATCTATGACTTCGCATGAGAATTTCATACGAATTATTAACATTGGATTAGTTTAGAGATAAATCTAACAAGAGTGATGTGTTTTAAGAGAATTGTTATACTGTGTTCTATATTCGGGAGTTAATACTCTGGAATTGGTTAACAGGAAGAAATGGTAAACGTAAACCCCGCTTACTAGGAACATAATATTCTGAATGGCCTATCGAAGGCTACTATAGTTCATTTGGCTCAACACGTGTTTTATGGCATAAATATCTACCCAGAGTAGACCCTCAAAATGAATAATTGGACAAGATCATGGGTTGTTTTATACGTTAACAACTGTTAAGAATTATGATAAACATCAGATTGACTTATGAATGACTCAACCTGAAGACAGAATTAAACATCAACGACATTGTCATGTAACTCATATTATAATGAAATTGTTCTGTCATTGTTAAATGTACCGTAATGACAAAATATAACAAGAAATACTTTACTTTCGGGTATGTTACGTTTGAATCAATGAATGATTGTTCAAGTATGTTACAAGTTCCCGGTACTGGAGGTTCCTTTATGGAACTAATAAGTATGCTTTATCTTGATCTGTTAGCGCTAGTGGTTGTACCATGTATAATCAAACATGAATTCTATTTTCTGTGTATGATCCAAGCATAACTAAAAATATATTTGAATATGTTTCTGTTTATCCGTTCCGTTTACGCTATGTTATGACATGATGTGGGTTAACCGGTCTTTAAGACCTAATGATTTCTGGTATGGAACAAAGTGTTGTATGGAACTAAGTGTTGCAATGCGAGTCACCTCTAGAATCCATACGAGCCACCTCTTAAGTCCATGCATATATGAACTGGGTTTAAAGCCGATATGAAAGTTATGAGGCCTATGGCCATTCTGTATGATTTCCTGGTATGAAACAAAGTGCTGCCATGCGAGCCACCTCTTGAATTAATACACATTCTGATAAGGGCTTAATGCCATTCCGATAAGGGCTTAAGGCCATTCTGATAAGGGCTTAAGGCCATTCTGATAAGGGCTTAGTGCCATTCTGATAAGGGCGTAATGCTGTTCTAAAAAAGGCCAATTTGTGAAGTTGTGAGCCAACAAGGTCGTTCTGAAAATTAGTACAGAATCAGATTAACTACATGACCTCTACATTTATACACGCATTAAGATGTATTCTATTTTAAGTTGTGCATCAATTTGTTTAAGTATTATTATTCACTGAGATTGTCTCACTCTGTATTTTGTCTGATTCTGTAGGTACTAAATCTGGAGGTCAGCCTTAACCCTCGATGCTCGCTTCTCTTTTGCCAACCTCTATGTGTCTAGGCATTTGGGTGAAGCCTGATCATTTCTTTGACGTTTTGCTAAGTTTTGACTTGCACTCTGATTTTTTTTCCAATGTTTTTGATATCCGCCCAATTAAAGGGCGGGGTTTGTATATGTGTATGTAAATATTTATCATCTGATGCACTGTTTGTGATCCTGGCGTAATAGTGGTCGCTCAATGGATGTCATTCTTTTACTGTATGTTATTTTCTTATATTTAATGCTTCCGTTCAGGCCCCATATGTTATGTACAGCAGGTTAAGTGTCCGTTTCCAAGTAGGTCATGCCCAAACTTTTAGGGGTAGGTTTGGGGTGTGACAAGTGGTATCAGAGCACGAGTTGCTATCTCACACACGAATCCATTGAGCTTTAGGATGTCTAGAAAAGACTTAGGCATCATGCATGACATCCTTAGTGTATATGAAAGGACTTGATAGCAACGATAATGGTACATGTAATAACGCTAACCGCAATGGTTACTATTTATGTCTATGGTATATTCTTGTATATATTGTGATTGATTGCTATGCAGAACATGGTAAGACCTGCAGATGGGATTAAATCGATAAAGTTGTGCAGCGGAAGCGTGGTGAGGGTTCGAACTGGTCGGTAAGACAACTTATATGTAAATGATTAAATGAAATATGTGTTATCGGTTGTTAGTCATCTGTGAGAAATGATGACGATATAATTAAGCTTATTATCATCTCTTTAAGTGAAATAATTAAACGCTAAGCATGGAATATTTCTAAGATCAAAGGAAATGCTATATGTGAGACTCTAACTTTAAGCTAGCGTTATATCTTCCTTACCATAACAATGTTTAGATCTGTGATCTTGAGAAATTATTGCATTTGAGTATTTTGATGAGATGTGTTTGTGTGCCAACTGAAATTGTGTTGTACAATTGGTTGTACGATGAAGTTATGCAGACAATGACCCCTTTTAAGAATTGTGTAATTTGTTTATGGAAACCTGTGATTTGAAATTTGTACTCTATTATTTGTAATCTGTAATTTGTTTCGTTATGTGTAAATTGTAATCCGCAATCAGGAATTCTTATAAAGCATGGTTGAACGACATGAAAGGCCTTACCCACATTATATGTTTGCTTACAGGACACTTGTAAAAAGAGATGCAGTTATTGACTATCACAAGAATTAAAAGCCTGTTTCTATATATCAAGGACTTAGGATGGAGGAACCATTTTTATGAAATATTTTTGTGCACATATGCAAATATTAGATATTGCCAATTGTTAAATTCGTCCCTCTTCTGTATTGGAAGGATAGGTAGTTATGGACTACGTTGCCACTCTAGTAGGAAGTTATAATATGAACTGTCTTGTACGATGTGGTAAACCTTGTTAAAACGAAAGGATATGATGATATGATTACGAATTGACTTACTGTCATATTGAACTAACCTTGTTAAGAATCCTAACTCTGATATTAATGGTCAACTCTTTTGCCGCTGTCCTATTGAATTCCTAGACATTATGGAATCTGGATAGATGTAATTACTGTATATGTAATGAACTTGTTGACCCTATGAATAAACCTAGTAGGATTGACGCATGTGAAGTAACTAGATACTCTATTATGTTAATTGACTGAGCCAGACGACTGGTCTATAATTTCTGTATGCCTATTGCTGACACACGGTAATTATAAGTTGTGAATACGAAACCCTGTAGTTGATCTCGTGTCATATAGTAGGAAAAGAAAGAACTATCTGAATAGTGGAATACTGAGATGATTAAAAAGAAGCCAAATTAATTTGTGCTGTAACAAGAAGAAATGCTTATGAAAGAAAGATGTTACACCTTATGGTTATGACTGATTAGTCAAGCATGATTTTGAATTTGATTTCTGGTTTCGTTTTTTAGTGGCTCTCTTTGTTCAAAATAATGACTGCTATAGTTGTATTTATTGTTCCGATTTGGACTCGTGATGGCATGACTAAGTGTCTACAATGGTCGGTATGCATGAATTTACAAAGTTGTGTGTTATTTGTTTGGGTATCACTGTAATTATTTGATTTGGAATATGGTTCTCTTTGTGTTAATATATCTAGGAGGGAACCTGTGAAGAATTAACGATATTGATTAGGATTCTTCTCCCCGTTGTTCTGACCTTGTTAAGAATTAGTATATATGGGTTTGAAGCAACATAACGATATGACTTGGATATATTTTCTAAAATATAGAACGTTTCTGTTATTATGCGAATATGCATTATGTGCTTAAGGAAGTGATACTTATTATGTTTTTGTTTTTGACAAGTGATGTTATGGACCTTATTGCTAGGAAAAATATTGTGATTATAAACCCTGCCTACTGGGGAATTATGCCTTGAGTATTCTACAGTGAACTTTTGTGATCTCATCTCATACGACTTATGATCCTATGAAATAAATATATGGCATTTAGACATTGAAACGACTAGTTGGATAGCACTATGAGATGTTTATTATGTAACTGTGATAAATATTGGATTCATCTGTAAATGGTTTGAACGGAGGAATTAATTGAACATCTATAATAGAATTGAACAAGGATGTGAGACTAAGATTTCTAATCTGTTACATGGTAAAGCAAGTTTGAGGGACCAAACTTATTTAAGGGGGGGAGAGTGTAATAACCCGACCCTCGTACATGTTTTCTGATATATTTTCAGTCCCTTTATTCTGTGCCTTTAAATACTTATTGTGAAAGTTCATGAGAAATTAAGTTTAATTAAGTGAACCTTATAATTATAGATTCATATCTGTTTAATAAGAAAGCATATCTGTCACAATTATGATGTTCAGATCAGAAATTAAACACCATACAGGCTTGATAATCTGAAATTTATTTTACATTTGAGATCGTCATAATTTTTATGTACTAATAAGCATTTTTGTGAAAATTTGATTTGGAATGATTAAACTGGTTGATTTTCGTCTTTATTCACTTTTACATATATATATCTATATTCTTTGGACCTTTGACTTAGAGCCATTACACAAATATCTCCTGGGATAAGAAAATTAGAGAAGGAAAGAAAGGGTTTGAAAGGAAGAAACTCATCAAGAGAAAAGATGGGGGGATTGAGAGGGGTTGTAGTGTTTAAGGCTCAAGGTATGTGAATTTTGTTTTAATTAAGTCTTTTCTTAACTTTGAGTAACAATTCCCCCTTTCATTTGTAAGATTTGGGGTTGTAATTAAAGTTGTGTGTGTGCCAATTGTTGAATTGAGAAATGCTCTTGTTACTTGGTTGATTGGAGATGTTGTCAAGATAAGCTATGTAATGTTTGTAATGTTTACATTGGGATTGATATATGTTTGTAATGTTTATGTCTATGATTTTTGAACCATATTTCATCAATTAAAAGATCTATTTTGAGCCTCAAGAATACTCACCAAAAATTGAGTTTTGCTAAAATTTCGAACTGTAATCTGTCCAGATCGTCGCACGTGCGGGGCTCATTGCCGCACTTGCGGGAAGCACTGCCGCACGTGCGGCCCAAGCTGAAAAAAATGTTCTGCTCCGTTTCACGTGCTCGACCCTCTGATATTTTTAAAATATTTTTCTGCTGATCTTAGGATGGCTGTAAATTCATTCGAATCGTAATGAGTCAGGAAGTAATTTGACAGGGAAAAAGGGAAGTTAATTTGTGAACTTTGTATGTGTGTAGGACACGCTTCAGGGGGGAGTAGCGCTCCGCCACAGCACTGTGAGTAGTAGTACGGAGATCGTGCATTTACTTACCATTAATGATTCTTATTCTTAACACTTTATTCCTTGCAAGTAATTATATTAACATTTATGTTGGTTGGAAATCAGTGCGAATGTATGGGAACGTTGAAAGACTTATGTACACTGGTATGACTCTAAAACTAATTTGCACTCCGGTTATGGTTAATGGTTGTCGATAATGGGCCATAGTCTGTAAATTATCTATGACTTCGCATGAGAATTTCATACGAATTATTAACGTTGGATTAGTTTAAAGATAAATCTAACAAGAGTGATGTGTTTTAAGAGAATTGTTGTACTGTGTTCTGTATTCGGGAGTTAATACTCTGGAATTGGTTAACAGGAAGAAATGGTAAACGTAAACCCTGCTTACTAGGAACATGATATTCTGAATGGCCTATCGAAGGCTACTATAGTTCATTTGGCTCAACACGTGTTTTATGGCATAAATATCTACCCAGAGTAGACCCTCAAAATGAATTATTGGACAAGATCATGGGTTGTTTTATACGTTAACAACTGTTAAGAATTATGATAAACATCAGATTGACTTACGAATGACTCAACCTGAAGACAGAATTAAATATCAATGACATTGTCATGTAACTCATATTATGATGAAATTGTTCTGTCATTGTTAAATGTACCGTAATGACAAGATATGACAAGAAATACTTTACTTTCGGGTATGTTACATTTGAATCAATGAATGATTGTTCAAGTATGTTACAAGTTCCTGGTACAAGAGGTTCCTTTATGGAACTAATAAGTATGCTTTATCTTGATCTGTTAGCGCTAGTGGTTGTACCATGTATAATCAAACATGAATTCTGTTTTCTGTGTATGATCCAAGCATAACTAAAAATATATCTGAATATATTTCTGTTTATCCGTTCCGTTTATGCTATGTTATGACATGATGTGGGTTAACCGGTCTTTAAGACCTAATGATTTCTGGTATGGAACAAAGTGTTGTATGGAACTAAGTGTTACAATGCGAGTCACCTCTAGAATCCATACGAGCCACCTCTTGAGTCCATACATATATGAACTGGGTTTAAAGCCGATATGAAAGTTATGAGGCCTATGGCCATTCTGTATGATCTGCTGGTATGAAACAAAGTGTTGCCATGCGAGCCACCTCTTGAATTCGTACACATTCTGATAAGGGCTTAATGTCATTCTGATAAGGGCTTAACGCCATTCTGATAAGAGCTTCATGCAATTCTGATAAGGGCTTAATGCCATTTTGATAAGGGCTTAATGCCATTTTGATAAGGGCTTAACGCCATTCTGATAAGGGCTTAGTGCCATTCTGATAAGGGCTTAATGCTGTTCTAAAAAAGGGCCAATTTGTGAAGTTGTGAACCGACAAGGTCGTTCTGAAAATTAGTACAGAATCAGATTAACTACATGACCTCTGCATTTATACACGCATTAAGATGTATTCTATTTTAAGTTGTGCATCAATTTGTTTAAGTATTATTATTCACTGAGATTGTCTCACTCTGTATTTTGTCTGTTTCTGTAGGTACTAAATCTAGAGGTCAGCCTTAACCCTCGATGCTCGCTTCTCTTTTGCCAACCTCTATGTGTCTAGGCATTTGGGTGAAGCCTGATCATTTCTTTGAAGTTTTGCTAAGTTTTGACTTGCACTCTGATTTTTTTTCCAATGTTTTTGATATCCGCCCAATTAAAGGGTGGGGTTTGTATATGTGTATGTAAATATTTATCATCTGATGCACTGTTTGTGATCCTGGCATAATAGTGGTCACTCAATGGATGTCATTCTTTTACTTTATGTTATTTTCTTATATTTAATGCTTCTGTTCCGGCCCCATATGTTATGTACAGCAGGTTAAGTGTCTGTTTCCAAGTAGGTTGTGCCCAAACTTTTAGGGGCAGGTTTGGGGCGTGACACGTTTATGATATGTAAATGCTTATGTTACTTAATAGAACTCATTCACATAACTCATTTGCTCTGATGTTATTCACTAGGCGTTAGCTCACTTTGTTATATATATATATATATATATATATATGTAGATGAGCAACGGGATGTCCAGCCCCAGCCTTAGTGAACTTGCGAAGGATACCAAGTTTTTGTGAAGTCTGTCATGAGCGCCTCACAAGCAAGGCTTTTGTTTCTTTTGTCTTTTGAGTTTCTGTCTTCTTATGGAATCTTATTATATATGTATGAATGTGAGTTATTAATATATGAAAATTTTTTGTTTATGCCATTTATACACAAGTTTATTGGACAAAATTTGTTAGTCTACTTTCGCTGCTTTCCCCCTTATTATTAAATCTAATTTGATTTCTGTCTAAGACCATAAGTAATCTCATGATTACTGGTCAATTATGATCCAAACCTCCAAGGGCGGGTTCGAGTCATGACAACCTCTCTCTCTCTCTCTCTCTCTCTCTCTCTCTCATCTTCTTCCTCATCCCCTTTCTCTCTCTCTTATCTCGTGACTCACATGTCTTCCCTTGTTTCAGATTGTCTAAAACCTTAGACAATCCAGTGGCTGATCTACACCACTACTACCACCATCTTCTCCCCCCTCATCGATGACTTCGACCTCAACTCCATGGTCGTTGGTAAGCTTTGAAGGAAAGACCGTTGGAAAATGCCAAATCGACTGTGTGCATCATCAACTTTGGCAAATCTAATGGCAACACCTCGGGATCCATGGCCAGTTTTGCTAAAAAAGTTGAAGGATCATCAGAGAACATCGTGGTACAAAGATCGGTGAATATGGTGATACTTAAACCAACATAGCCTTTGAGAATTCTAGAAACTGGTCACTGGTTCTTTCAAAAGTTTCAAATGTAGGTTACGAGCACCACGGTGTTCATCCATGTTGTAATGTTTCCTTTCATGCACAGAAATATACACATTTGCACACAACATCGATTTATACACACACACACAGACACACAGATATATATATATATATATATGTTTTTTCATTCAATTATTTGATAATTTTGTGATTACCTACTATTAAAGTAGTCAATTCGTATATAGAATCATCATTTTCATTAAATTTCTCATTCAATTGTCAATTGTTAGTAAAGTAATTTATACTATGTATATGTATATTTTTCATTCCATGGTGATTTTGTCAATGAAGATGGTGGTTATGGTAGTCTATATATATATATATATATACATTTCTGATTCAATTATTTGACAATTTGTGATTACCTATAACTAGTAAAGTAGTCTATTAGTATATAGAATCATCATTTTCATTCGCATTCTCATTCAATTGTCAATTTCTAGGAAAGTGATCTATATATATGTATATGTATTTTATTTTATTTTATTTTTTGTTTTTGGTGGTTCTTGCATTTGAAACTATTCCAACAAAGAAATTGTTCCAAATGTGTGTGTTTATATGTGTATGTTGTTGTTATAGTTGTTTGATGTTGATGGTGATGATGATGGTGATGAAATAAATTATAATTTTTTTAGATAGGTAAGAGAGAGATAGAAGATGAAGAGGAGAATTTATCGATTTTGGTAAATGAACAGATAAAAAATAAAAAAAAAATTAAACATATATATATATATATATATATGTGAGTGTATGTACTAGGATATATTTGAGTGATAGTGGTAGAAAATTTCAATAGAAATGGAGAGAGAACAAAAGAGATAATGAGAGAATCTGTGTATATATGTCACAATTTGAAGAGATAAAAAAATAAACAAATAGGAAAAAAAATAGGCTTGTGAAATTCGACAGATAGAGAATATTAAGTTTGAATTTCAACAGATATGGAAAAAATAATTGAACAGATAATAAAATTTGGATAGATAAATTTAAAAAGATAAGAGAAAAAATTGAATAGATAATAAAATATGGATAGATATTTGAAGAGATAAGTGAAAATTGAATAGGTAATAAAATTTAGATAAATATTTGAACATATAAGGGTAAAAAATTTGAACAGATAGGAAAAATATTGAATAGATAGGAAAAAAATTTCAACAGATATGGAAAAATTTTGAACAGATTGTCAACGAAAGTCAACAGATAAATTAAGGGTATAATTGGAAACAAAATGTCCTTTAAAACTAATAAAAGGATTTCTCACCAAGCTATTTCACAAATGGTGGATTTTTCACTAACAAAAAAAATCCATTAGACATAATGCCTTAGACACTCTCTAAATTAGATTTATCACTAATTTACTCTTTAAATTATTAGATATTAGATTTTCATGTAAAAGTACAATTTAAATATAAATTATGAAGAAATTTCAATATTTGTAATCACTAAAACTGAGAAAATATGAAAGACAAAAACTGAAAACATATTTAAAAAATAAAATCAATGAAAGTGATTCTTATTTAGAATTTTGACATTATACCTTAGCTATTAAAGTACAATGTAAAATATTACATTTCATAAAATATAATTTAAACAAAAAGAAAGTATATGAAGATAATCTGTGAATTTTTTACACATAGTTTGCCTCTATCTAGATTTGAATGAATGCATACAACTTTAAGATTCAACCAAAATTATTCATAGTGATTTGATCCATGATGAACAATTATAAATATTATGTATATCAGTGTAGAAGCAGACACAGGAAATGAGAAAGAGTAATTATTTTTTGTTCTTCAATTATTATTAATGTAAAAAAATAAGGAGATGACTTCTTCTTTTTTTGGAGGGATAAACTACCAATAGGTTGTAATAGTTGAATTTAATTCTCATAAGTCTTATTGAAATGTCAAAGTAAAATCGTCGTTAAAAATAATTTTTTGTGACATTTTTTGCATATATCGCTAAACATTGACAATTAGTGATTTTTTTTTTTTTTGTCACGATTTTTGTAAGTTGTCACTAAAACTTACAATTAGTGACTTTTTTCTGTGACAAATTTTTCAAACTATCACTGAAAGTTAAAAATTAATAACTTTTTTTGTGAAATTTTTTTTAAAATGTCGCACTAACTTAAAATCAGTGACATTTTTGTGATAAATTTTTCAAACTGTCGTTGAAAATTAACAATTAATGACATTTTTTTAATAGTATTTAATGAAAAATGCCATTAATTCGCCCAGGACCTATTGGGCAATAAATTCACCTATTAGGACCCTTATGTAAGTGTTTTTCTTTTCTTTTTTTTTTTTTAAGAAGGGAAATGATTTGTTTATATTTATATAGGGCTCTTGGAAGTAGATATATTGTTTTTGAGTATTTAACTCAAAAAATAAAGAGATAGTTCGTTTGTATAACTCCAAAAATAAAGAGATAATTAATTTATATAGGACTCTTCATGATTTTTAGAAAATATAGTAGATTTAAAAAGGTAAAATTTGGATTTAAAAAAAGTAGAAAACATGGCAGGCTCTTCACACTTTTATAATAGTAGTAGATATTTTAGCTCACTAAAAATTCATAAATGATATTTTATTGAATCAAAATTTCTCTTTTAGGCAATAAAATATTTTTATTTCAACTGTCAGCCAAATGCCGAAAATAAAAACAATTTGTAATTTTCGGCATTAAAAATAAGTTTTGAAATACATTAAGACTGTTTGTTTCGACAAAAAATATTTTATAAAAAAAATATATAAATTATTTTTTGACGTTTAATTGACACTTGAAATAAAAATATTTTATTACCTAAAAGAAATTTTTTGATTCAATAAGATATTATTTATGAATTTTTAGTAAACAAAGCTACTCATGTGTTAAAAAGATAGTGTCAAAAAAAATTTACCTATTTTTTATTCAATCAAATAACGAAAAGTAAATAAAATATTTTTAACAAAAATATTTAATGTGAAAATGAACTTTACCCTATAAAATATATAGAGAGAGAGAGTAGGAATAAAAATATCCTATTATTATTCATGCATATAAAACGGAAGTGATTGAGGGCCCTAAATTTCGGGGCTCGAATGTCCCGAAATTCCACTTTAAGTAAAAAAAAAAAAAAAGGAAAAAAAGAAAGAAAAAAAGAAACAGTTTCCAAAAATAGAAATTAGGGGCATTAGGGGCAAATTTTTTAGGGCCACCAATCATTTTTCCATATAAAAATAGGCGCAGCCAAACAGCCGCTTTTACAGTTGGCAAGCATTGGAGGGCCCACAGGTACCTAGAGGTTTTAGCTGTCTTATGGGTCTCGCTGACCTTTCACTTTCGATGTCGCCACCTGTCCTTGTTGGAGGGTCCAAGCCAAGGCACCATCACGCTCCACGCGTCACGCACCAAGTGTCCTTACGTGTTCATGCCACATAAGACCATCTCCAACGGTGAACCAAACCCAGCATCAGATTTAAATTTTGATGAAAAACCCACTTTTTCACACTCTAACGGTTTCACCAAATCGATATCAAATCCAGAATTCAGTAAAAATGGTACCAAACTGAGTGCAGGCGAAGCATTTCAGCAAATCACTGTTCCTAACCGTTGGGATGAGACGAACAGGTCGACCATCCGGTTGACCAACCGGTTAACCAACCGGTCGCCCCGGAGAAAGTTCAGACCGTTCACAAAAAGGTTCAAACCAGTCCAAAAAAAAAAAAAAAATTTGCCAAGGTGGTCGACCACCCGGTCAACCGGCCGGTTGACCACCCGGCCGACCACCAAAAACTTTGATAAGAATTCAAGCACGAGACATTAACCCTAGCAGTCTGCTATTATTTATTTATTCTTTAACTAATAGCAGTGCTGCTCTTCACTATAACTATTTTTGTATTTACTTGTAATTTCTGGCCCTGCAATATCTCTTCTTCAAGCTCATCAAAAGACCTGCAGATGAAGACCAACGAGGCCAAACATGATTAGTGATTAATCTCTACTAAAAGTTTTTGAGCACTAAATGGATCTAACAGATGCATACCTTTTCCCGCCATTCCTAGCAAAAGCCTCCGCACATTTCCTGTTTCTTCCCCCTGCTGCCATATCGAAACAACATAATAAGGTTGCATGTTTCTATCATGAGCAACCGATGTTATGAAGGCAAAATTTGTAGAACTAGGAAAGCAAAGAAATCTATCTGGCTACTTACAGCAAGTTGTTATAAGGTCAGCCACACCACAGCTTTCGAAAAAGGTGCTATCCTGGACAGATGAAAACAACAACTTGGAAAAGGCCTTCATTTCTCTTTCTCTATAATATGCGTAATAAGTGCAGAAAAATACAAGAGGAATACAAATAAGAATATATTTGAACTCGTTACTACTTCCATATTATATTTATAAGAATAAGAATAAGAATCACTATGGGATAATATGCGTAATAAGTGCAGAAAATATATTTATAAACATAAGAATCAAAGTGAAGAATTAGTGAAGAATAAGAATCAATTTGAACTCTTTACTACTTCCACATTATATGGCATATTGGACAAGTTTGTTTATTCCTATCGGGAAGGGTCAAGACAAAAGATGGTCACATTGCTTTCTTCCATTAGAATCCCCTTAGCCTTCTCGTATAACACCGTAACCTACAACAGAGAGAGAAGATGTCAATGGAGAACCCTTTTCCATTACACTAAAACAGAAAGGTATCCATTAAAAGGTGAATACTATGGCATAATAATAATAACAGTTTCATAACATGGATGAGGCAAAGTACAATATATAGATGTCCTGGGTAAGAGTCAAATCTAGATGGACGGCTTAAATGTGAGCTACATATATAAAGGTTCCTTTTATAATAAATGGTTATTCATTCATCATAACAGAAGAATACTCGAGCTATCATGGTTCTTCAGTAAATTATTTCCAGAACCAGAAGTGCCTCTATTAATACTTGATTCAATGCTCACTTTCGAATAATGGAAACTCCACACAATTTCGTGTAGAAGTCAATCCCAGTATTTATTGACCTGCATTAGTATACCAAGAAATTAACAAAATTTATGTTTTGGGATAGGCAACTTAAGAATACAACATAGTGTGTGTTACATGTACCAAAAGGGAAAAAAATGTGAACAATTCCAATTTGCTGCAGATAGAAATATGTTGTAGTCCACTTTCTTTTTTTTCTGTTTTCTTTTTCAATAAAAGTATATGCACTCCCTCTTTATGACATAGAAAGTAAAGACAAACAAGAGAACATTATGATGCTAAATGTTAATTTCTAAATGCAGTTTAAAGTTAAAACTAATTTGTCATGAATGGTTAATTTTAGGTGTCACAGAAAACTGCAAAATTATTCACCAAGAAAGAAAGCAAATGAGTAAGAAGACTAAAGGTGAGCTAGCCACATTATTTCATTCTCATGTACACTTTTTAAAAGCAAAGGAAATATATGCTTTCAAAAAAAGATGATATAAAAAAAGGAATAAATCACACCCTAATGAAACAACATTCGCAGTCATCAGTCATTACTCTGCATAAATTAATCCCAACAATTTATAGCTAGTTTAAAAATCTAGTTTAGCCATATGTAGAGGAATATCTTTTCATAAAATTGACACCATGAGGAGACACTAAATTATATGCTAGCAAGAGAAAACACACAATCATATATGTAAAAAACACAAACAAATAAAAATTGAAGGCATGTAAAGTTCTCAATTTAAATTCAAAGAATTGAAGGAAACTTGAGATAAAAAGGAAGTAGTCTACTTATATTCCAAATTTCATTAGAAAGAGAGAGAGGAAGAGACTTGAATTGAGTGCATGCCTTGCTACTAATTTTCTCCTAAAACACATATGTTGAAGTGACTACTTGCTTCTCAGTAAAAGGCAAATGGCCAAGTCTATGCTCCATAACCTGAAAGTCAAAAACAATAAAAGCAATGATGATTGGTAAGATTTAACATTTTTATTCTATTAACCTTTTGAATTAACCTTTTAACATTTTTATTCTATTAACCTTTTGATGTGTGCCCAATCCTCGTATCAAAACTAAACTTATACTACTAGAAATCAGCTTTTTAGGGACAAATTTATTCCGTCCCTAAAAGTGTAATATTTGTTGGGAAAAACTTTTGCCAACCAATTTTTTCCATTGCGAAGTTTGTCCCAAATGACCCGTCCGGAAAAGTCAAAAAATGACTTTTAGAGACAAAATTTTACATTTGTCACTATAAATAGACTTTTAGAGACAAAAATATGTGGTTGCAAAAAGTTTTGATTTTGAGAACACCAAAATTTGTCTCTAAAAGTCAAATTATAATCCAGACAAAAATTAATTTTTGAGACAATAGAAATTGGTCTCTGAAAGTTTAGTTTTTGGGACAAATGAAAGTGGTCTCCAAAAGTTTTAGTTTTTGGAACAAATGAAAGTGGTGTGTAAAGGTTATAATTTTTTTGAGACAACTAAAATTGGTCTCTAAAAGTTTGATATTTTTATTTTATTTATTTATTTATTTTTTGTAACAATTACTCTAAAAATACTAGTATGACCATCAACTTATATTCCTTTCTTGATTTCTCAACAACCAAACAGAAAATATCAAACATATCACCAGACTATCTGTTCATCTCCAAATTAAAATTCAACTACATGAAAAAAAAAAAAATGCTCATCACATTCAAAGAGGCTTAATCAAAAGATATTTCAATAACAAAAAATACCATGCTCTGATTCATTAGTATGTAATATCTTGATTGTATACCATAAACTGACAGAGATTTCAAAAGTATCATTTCCAATTTATAAGGTTAGTGTCATAAGCATTGTTTGTAACATTCAACTATTCAATGAACAGATTGTAATTGGAGTTATATCTATCTACATAACAAAACAACTAAACTCATCGCATCTTCTTCTCAAGGACTTCATTGAAATGGCATTCAAAATCTAGCAGAGAGGTCGCAAGTTTCAAATCGACACAAGTTTACAGAACCTGCATAGAATAGGCCAAACTCTCAAATAGATTACCAATTAAAAATTATCCAATGACAGATTAATTTAATAGATTGCAATTTAATGTGCCAATTGTAGTATCTGCAACAATCACACATAAATCTTAGTACACAAAGCCGTCCAAAATTCACTATCAATATTCAAAAGTTAACAAAGATTAAACTAAAATCCAACCCTGTGTTAGGCACAAAAAAGCAATTACTAACAATTAAACATTTAACCACTCTTCTTACCAAAAAAACAAAAAACCCCATCACTCCTTAAATATCACAAGATCAAACTGCTAATAACTAAAAAGCAATAAACACAAACCATAGGCAAATCATATACCAATCAAATTATAATATAACAATCTACGGTCAAAAAATTAAACTCACTATACAGAGTTAACAAGCGTTAGCATTGGAACTCACACTGCTATAAGGGTAGAGGGTTCTTGAAAATTACAGTATACGTATCAATCCACCATTGTAGGTGTGCTGTTAATGTGGTAGAATGCGCATAAGCAGTCACCTGCTGTGCTACTTGATGCCCACTAGACTTGCATGCCCGGTCTTGTTAGTGGAGTTACCTAGAATCGACCAACAACATAGACATTTTCATTCAATCCACGGTCAAAACAGAGACTACAATTTTTACCACAAAAATGCTATCAATAAGAAATGCAGATCTGTAGGGTCCTATACACTTTCATAAACATGTTCATTCAATTATCAGAGGACAATGCAGAAATGCATAGTTTCTTAAAACCCGAGATGTTTATGGGTATAAATTTATTTAAAAAACAGTAATCTAATTTTGAAGAGAAAATCACTTTTAATGATGATGTGCATAAATATTCATTGAAGTTGGTAATTGTTTCTATTATAGCCAATCAACCCATATTGCAGTTCAAAAGCACTCTAATTTATATTATAAAGACTATTGCATTTGCCTCCTTGTCATTAGTTGCACATCATCTCCTACAAAATAACACACCCATATACTTAAATGTACACTCACATCCATGACAACCACCAGTATAGACTAGGCCTGTAAATGGATCGGATTCAGATCGGATCTGTTAAAACTCTAACCCCACCTACAAAACCACGGCTCACCAATATCGGCCCAAGATTTTTGAGACCACAGCCTAAACATCAAAATGAGTCCTCATCTTCTTAGGCTTTTGAAAATTTGGAATCTTTGGTAGCAAGAATTTTTGAGATTTTCTTAATGAGTTTCAGTGATAGTTTGTGAGGCAATCTTTCACAAAACTGACTTTCAAGTGTAATGTATCTTTCTTGCAAGGGCTTTCTGACTTTCTCTCAATCTAAATTCATGATCTAAAAATACAGCCTAAGACTAGTCTAACCCATGTTGTTCTCTTGGTAAATATTCAAGAAAAGAAAAACAAAAAACAAGATTGTAGCCTGAACTTGTGCTAGGCAACATGAAATGGATTTTAAAAATAAAAAAAAAAACAAAACATGAAATGGATAAAGCTTTGGTAAAATCTAGAACTATTAGGCAGCAGTTGTTCATCCAATGGCTAATTGCTAGAGCAGTCACCAAAAGGCATAGTATAAGAAATGGTTAGGTACTAGCTTGAAATTACAGATTAGAACCAGTAAAAAATCCCCAGTGAGGTCTGATAGAGGAATGAGGATATTAGGATGATGTGCCTAATGCCTCTGCAATACCACTACGGCTCCATTCTCCACAAAATAGGATATTGTAGAACTTTCTTTCACATACAGTTTTCACTGTTCTCTCACATCCTCATTTTTAATCAAAATCTATCTTAATCTACTTGCAAACATGTATCTTGCTTCTTCCCTAGCCTGTTCAATTTAGCAGATATTTTACCAAACGAACCTAAAACAATAATTCACATATTGATACTACAAAAAGTTTTAAGAACTTCATAAATAGGCCTTTGAGCTTATACAATATACAATACATATGAGTTCTCTCTACCATCCTTGATTGCCTGAAGCTTAAAAATAAATAAAATTGAAAATTTTAGACTCCAATTAAATAGCTAGGTAATAAAATAGATCCAAATTAACTAATGATTATTGCTAAAGCTTTAATGATGTTCAGAGTTATAAGGCAACGAAATAAGCTACCCCATAAATAAGAAAGTGCACATTTAGCCCTCAAAATGTTGATCCTCAAACTCAACAGCAAATGAGCTTCATGATACAAAAATTCATAAAAAAAAATATAAAAACAAAAGTCAAAAACAAGCAACAGCAGAAATTCTTTATCAGAAGATAACAACAGATCATGCCTGGAAGTAGAGGACAAGATTGGAATTGTGAAATATGTGTAGAGAAATGGAATAAAGATGAAAGATTCTACCAAGGCAACCACCATATGCAAATAAAAATATAACAACATATAAACCTCAATATTCAAATATTTAGTGATCTACTCCCAACTGACCCAGGATTAGAAATAAGCAACAATAGGATGTCTTAGCTTCTTTAGAGGTGCAACAGTTGAAAATGAACAATTGACTATTAAATTAATCTCTCAATAAAACAGTAGATAAAATATTATGTGATGGCACACACATTAGTTTGCACATGATCAAATTTTTTTTTTCCCCAGAGAAATAAGATTTTGAAACGTATGATTGAATTATCAAAATTTGAAAATTGATACATTTTATTAATTAAAAAGACTAACAGTTAAGAGGTTTGAAAAAAAAAAAATTTAATGGCATAACTACTCGTGTAATTACTATTGGGAAATTTTTTAAAAAATCTAAAAAGTGAGACATCAACACTAACTTTAGCCTTTGTATAAATATATGCAAAGAGGAATTGGTAGAGTTAATGGGGGCAACATTCGTCTTCTTGATTAACACATTTATAAATTCCCACTGCCAGACTAGGAAACAAGTTTTGAAGCAAACCAATTTAAATTCCTAATCTACTCAACAGTGTTTATTTGGAAAAAAAAAACTACCCCCCCAATTGATAGACAAACCCAACCCTCTTTCTTGGAGTCTACCTGATGTCATTGGTGTAGTCCTAACAACAACACAACAAGGTACCACAAGTTTCAGTTTGTCATCCTTCCTATGGAAAGATAGACAACCGTCACACAAACAGGATCAATGACTCAGTATAGTCATTTAAACTTCAGCTGAGAAAATTATGGCAAATAAGATAATACATGCTATTATAAGATAATTTTTGTTTTCACCAAACTAAACAGATTTTGAAAACTGCTCAACCAAACAGAGCCGTTGAATTATTATGATTAAGACTAAAAGACAAATCAGGAATTCAATATTACTTTCAAAATGAAGTAATTTTGAATCAAACACTCAAAAATATAAATTTTGTGACAAATGCAAAACGAATCAAACACTCACAAATATAAATTTTGCATTTGTCTCTCTCTCCACAATTACGGCTATTTCATATCCACAATTACCGAATCTAACACTCAAAAATACAAATTTAAAACAAATCATATTATGATAATACATCATCAACACAAACGCTGCACCGATAAATCGATTAATCACACTGGATGCTGAAATCAAAAACCAAATCAATGAGACTGAAATCGATTAATCGATCGAACCTGGATGCTGAAATCATAGTGGAGAGAGATGCTATGTTATCCCTTAATTGTTGAAATCAACGAGATCAGAAGAACACTACAATCAGTTTGTGCTCACAGCCATCAGGGATTCGATCGTG
Organism: Camellia sinensis; assembly: GCF_004153795.1. Classification (NCBI taxonomy): domain Eukaryota; kingdom Viridiplantae; phylum Streptophyta; class Magnoliopsida; order Ericales; family Theaceae; genus Camellia; species Camellia sinensis. The sequence continues at coordinate 376,452 of NW_021030367.1, forward strand.
AGAGAGAGGGATTGAAATCAAAAAACCACCAAGAACAATGAAATTAGGACTTCGATAGAGAGAGAGAGAGAGAGAGAGAGATTGGTGTGGAGAAGGAAATGAAGTCCCGACTATTGAAATTGAAAGAATGAAAATAAAATAAAATAATGTATGAGTTGAGTTTATTGGGTACGAATCAAAATTGTAGGCAAAAAGTCATTAACTCTTTTGCAACCAAATAATTTTGTCTTAAAAATATAATAATATGATTATTTTATTTTATTTTTAAATTCTTTCATTGTCTCTAAAAGTATAATTTTTACAGATAAATTATTTTTGTCTCTAAAAATTTGTCTTTAAAACCTTAATTTCTTGTAGTGTTATAAAGAGCAATAATTACAATTTTATAGAATATACTAATAAAAGAATCTACTATAACAAACCTGAGACAACCTATATCTAAGAGAATTGGAGAACTAATAACCATTTCAAGAGAAGTACATGACCCACATAATCATACCCCAGAAGGAGGTGTATATGGACTTTTTTGCTCAGGTCTGCTATTGAATATGATATAGCATTTACTGGAGGTGTATGGACTTTCTTGGGAACGATGGGAACAATGGATTTCCTTGAGAAATCATCTTTCATCAAATGATTTGTGACGATCAATAGGTGGAGGTCTTAGGTTTATTGTGCCTGAAGTTTCAAATGTTTTTGTGATGACTGCAGATGGAGTTTGAATCGCTACAAAAATGATGCCATAGAGTTATAATTAAATACAGTGCTCAAGTAGTTTCAAACAAATGGAAATACAAGTAACATTGTGTTTTAATAAGACCTACAAAAATTTAGCCCCTTTTATAGTTTCAGCTCAGCTTATGTACATGGTATAAAGAAAATTATTAGGCTCAAGCCACTTAGCAGTGGGAATTCATAAGAAAAAAAACTAATATCTTAGTTAGAGTTTCATCACTAAACATTTCTTTTAAGATAACTGGGTGTACCTGAGTTCAAAGAAAGGTTTTGGTCAATCTAAATTGAAATACATCAAGGGAAATAGACAATGGTGGCCTGCATCTAACACGTACTACTGAATCATGGATTTGTGATCCTTGATTCTACAGATTACAGCTAGAATTTGGATACAATATTTGGAGGGAAAAAAATCCCCTTTCTATTAAGTATCATGACTAAGGAAATGTATTTTCAAAAGCCACAACTTAGTAGAAAAACAAACAATGTAAATAATCCCTATTTGTGTTTCAGGGGTCTGCCACATGAACCTTGTTTAACAGTGATATGAAAGAAGTTGCAAACACCGAGAACCCACAATAGGACAATAATGATCTTTAGCATAGATATGAAGAGACATCATGAAAAGATTTCGTCTGTTCACCTATCATAGACAGAAGGAAAGGACCCCAAAAATAGCAGTGCAAGTGGAAGCTCAACACTAAATAAGTCATACCCAAACCACCCTTAGTTTGGAGTTCTAAAAACTTCAGCCAAAGTCACAAACATCATAGTGCAGTTCATAACTATTGAGTTGAAGTCAGAAACGTCATAGTGTGTGTTCTTCATGGATGTAGCTTGTACAAAAATCCTAATTTTTCTACTAAAAGCAAGTGGAAATATGTCTTCAAATAAAAATTCAATTTTTTTTTTGATAAATAATAATTGATTAAAGAAACAACATGGTTCATGGTTTAATTGATAAATAATAATTGATTAAGGAAGTTTTCTCCCCATGCCTTTCTTTGTTCATGGTTCAATGTTTTGGTGTCCAAGGAGCCATTTTCAAGATTTAGAATAGTAATAGGGTACCATGATTATTTTTATGTACACTAAGGGGCTACAGGATGTTAAATTACTTATTTCCCCCATTGAGGTCTGTTCTATGGTAAAGCCATCAACTTAACTTAAATGTAACATTTTTGCTCACAAACCTCGTGTACTTGCAAATAATTTGGTTGAACTAAAAAGATATAGGAAGTAATTAGCTCTTTTGATAGGAGTTATTTAGGTGAAGAAAGACATGATTGATCGTGTTGAACCTATAATTGTGTGCTTTGACTACATGTGTCTATGAGGCATATTATTTATTCATCCACATCTATCCCAATGAGTCGTCTATCAAATCTTAGCAGGCAATATCCAGGACGGACAGAAAAGCTGTAATGCTTAGTTCAATCCATGGAAACTACATAATACAAAAGGCCCAAAAAAAAAAAAAAGTTTTGAGATATGGAATAAGGGATGCCACCAGTGAAGCTATTTCCAGCAAGGTTTCTGCATTATAGGAGGATTGCTAATGAAACCACCATAAGAAAATTAAAGGGCGCAATTTTTTAATTTTTTGATAAATGAAATTAAGGGACTGAAATAGAAGAGAAGGAAAAATCAGTAGGCATTAAGCATACAGTTGTGTGTAGTTTGAAGGTGTGCAAAATTTACACATAAATTAAATTAAAGAAAAAGAACTTGGAAATGAACAAATTGAATCAAAATCAAAATCACATAGGAGATAGACGACTTTGACCAACCCTAGCCTTAAAAAAATCACTTGTTAGGGTTTCGAAAATTAGAAGGAGAGGGAAAGGGGCAGAGTGAGAGCAACAAACAAGTGAGAGAGAGAGAACTTAACAGAGTCGTAGTCGTCGGTGGTAGTCGCAGTCGCGGTGGCGGGCTTTGTCATTGTGGTTAGAGTCTTCGTCCTCGGCGGGCTTGAAGGATGGGGGCTTGATTGTAGGGGGCTTCGGAGGGCGGTTTCCTAATTTTCTCTAAATATCGTCCCATTGAGTCGAAGCTCATTCCACGTCCTTGTACATGAAGTGATAGTTCACCGTTTTTGAGAATCTCCGATCAACTCTCCCTCTCCCTCTCCCTCTCCCTAAGTATCGTATTTTGGGGATTTTTTGTTAGGGATTGGGGATTTGAGACCGTGAGAAACAAAAGGGGGGGAGGAAAGAAAGGAGGGAAATAGAAAGAGCGGGAAAACGAAAAAAAGAAGAAAAGAAGAGGAGAGTTAGGATAGCTGGTAGTTTTATTTATGAGATTTTTATTGATAAATCCATTCTAGAGTTGTTATAACCCATTAGGTCCACAAAAGAATATGATAACCTGATTAGTCCCATAAACTTTTCTTTTTATTCCATAAGGTCCATTTTCCTAATTTAACATATTTTCCTGGACTATTTTGCCCCCATATATATATATATATATATATATATGTGTGTGTGTGTGTGTGTGTACAGTGTTATACCTATTTACATATTACGTGCCTGTTTACGTGGCTGTTTCCTCGCTGATTCAGTTTGGTAGTTTCTATTTTACGTTTTTCTTCATCAATCCAATTCCAAGAGATACGTTTATGTTTTGCATACTCGTTCGAAGGATTGGTGGTGCTAGGGTTTCATTGTTGGTGTTCTAGTCTGGTTCTGTGGTTTGCCAGTGAAGATGACGAAGAGGTAGGTGTTCGGCTGTCACATTTTTCGAGCTTTAAGTAGTTCGAATCAGTTGTGTTCGACTTTCTGGAGGATTGTAGGATTGCATGGTTAAGGTTAGTATCAATTTGATTTTGAATACATGTTCAGTTCATTTGTATGATGGAGCAGATGCTCTATTTTTGGATTGATATGAATTGGATGCGCTGGTTTTTCAATTATATGCTTCTTACGTGGTCCTGTGGAGGGGAGTACATTCATATTATGTGAAGAACAGTGTTAGTTCTCATTTTAGTTGGACGTATGCGTAATGAGGATCTGTGTAGATGATTTGATTATCAGTATATATGGCAATGTGAATGTTGACATTTTGTTAATGTGGATTATGTGAAGAATGTGGATGTTCTCATTTTAAATTGATGTTTGCTTAATGAGGCTCTGTGTGTGTGATATAATTCAGAGTGTATGTTTCAATGTAAATGTTCAGATTTTGTTAATATTATGTGAAGTTTGTTGATGTTCTCATTTTTACTTTGATGTTTGCAATTTTGGCATCTTGTTAATATAAATGTGAATGTTCACATCTTTGTATTTGTGAATTATGGATTTAGCACCTGAACTGTACATGTAGTAATTTTTGATTTTTTGCACAATGTGATTTTTCATGTCGATTTTGATTAAATATGTAGTTCTCATTTTACTTGGACGCATGCGTAATAAGGATCTCTGTAGATGATTTGATTATCAGTATATATGTCAATGTGGATGTTAACATTTTGTTAATGTGGATTATGTGAAGAATGTGGATGTTCTCATTTAAAATTGATGTTTGCTGAATGAGGCTCTGTGTGTGTCATATAATTTAGAGTGTCTATGTCAATGTAAATGTTCACATCTTGCGAATATGATGTGAAGATTGTTGATTTTCTCATTTTACTTTGATGTTTGCTTAATGTTGACATGTTGTTAACAACAATGTGAATGTTCACATCTTCGTATTCTGAAGTATGGATTTAGCACTTCAACTGTACGCGTACTCATCTATTTTTTGCACAAAGTGAATTTTCATATTGATTTTTATTAATGTTCGTTGTTGTGTTTTTGTGTTTTTATAGGAGATAGATACCTTTATGCTGTTGGTGTGTACATATGGTTGCAGTACAACTGTAATAAATTTTGCCCGCGCAATGTGTTATTCTCGTTTGGTGGAGTGTTTGTGTGAGAAATGGGATGAGTTGTCTGCTGGTTCTATTTCACTGTTCTGTAAACTACCTGGGATTAGGAAGTGTGATTTGGACAATGAGGAAGAATTTCAGAACATGTTACTGCTTGCTAAATCAATGGGGATACAACATGTAGAAGTTGTGGTTGAGTTGAAAAGTGGTATTGCTCAGTCAACTAGTTTGGGATTGGTGCGTGTGGGGGTTGAGGAAGAAATTGATGCATTACGAAGATTTTGCCACCATAACGAGAAGGTGTTGTTGTCGGCCCCTTGGGCAAATGGTATTACGCATGTGGGACAACGGTTTGTTGGAGGTGCACAAGAATTTCGTGACGTTTTATGTAAGTACGCTATCCAATGTGGGTTTCAGTTTACATACGTGAAGAACGAGACAACAAGAGTTACTGATGTGTGTGCGATGCGGGAGGAGAGGGGCTGCTTGTGGGCTATACATTGTAGAGCACAACAAGCAAATGATTTTTTCTACATCAAGAGTTTTAGTGATGTGCATACGTGTGGTACGGATGTCCGAACATCGAAGAATCCACGAGTTAGTTCGGATTTGGTGTCGAGTACCATATCTGAAATTGTGTGATGTTGTTACTATTTTGAAGAGGGATTATGGGCTAGATGTGAGTTACCATGTCGTATGGTTGGCTGTGGAGAAAGCAAAGGCTGGTATTCATGGAGATCACTCATTATCGTTTGACCAGCTGCGGTGGTATTCGGATGCGGTGATGCGGTACAATCCGGGGAGTTATGTCAATATTGACTATGATGCGAGTAGTCAACAGTTTCGTCGTTTCTTTGTGTCATTCGCTGCGTGTATTTCTGGGTTCAATTCTTGTCGGCCTTTATTATTCTTGGATGGAACATTCCTCAAAGGAAAGTACAAAGGTCAGCTACTGGCGGCAACGGCAAAAGACGGAAACAATGGTTAGTATTTTTTTTACCTTTATATTCATGTCAATATTCACATTGACATGCATAGTATGGACAAATGAGTGATGGAGAAATTATAAGTACTGTTAACATTGACATTAGTATGCACTGATGTGAATGTTCACATCTGTGTCTGCTGATGCCTATAATGTGAACATTCACATTATTCTACACTGATCCATTCACATTATTATATATCTGTGCCTGCTAATGATAGTTATGTGAACATTCACATTCACATCAGTGTATACTACTATCAGTTGATCCGTTAATGAACAGTACTGTGAATGTTCACATTATCAATTGCTGAACAATCAAAAATGAATTATTGATGGTCGTTAATGTGAATGTTCACATCATTGTTGTTTATGAACTTGAATCCAGAAATAACAATAGTAATAGGGCAAGGTAGATATAAACATTCACATGACCTGTTTCGTTTATATTGTTTTCTATTCATTTTGGAATACTGTGAACAGTTGTGTATTGGTGTTGTGTTGTAGGTCTGTTTCCTGTTGCATTTGCGATTGTTGATTCGGAGACCACGGCGAATTGGTCGTGGTTCTTGCATGAACTTGGAAAGGTTGTTGATGGTAACTGCCAGATTACTTTTATTTCGGATCGTAATCTTGGCCTGTTAGAAGCTATGCCGAAGGTGTTCCCATCGGCTCATCACGGTTATTGCTTACAACACTTGAAGAGCAATTTAAGAGACCGGATGAAAGGAATTGATAATGGCTTCAGGGATCACCTAGTAAGTAGTTTGTGTGATTGTGCTTATGAGCCAACTGTGGTAGGGTTCCATGAAAAGCTTGCAAAATTAAAAGAGGAGAGTAAACAACGAGCACATGATTTTTTCAAGGACTTGGCACCTGAGCACTGGGCAAATTCATACTTCAGGTAATAATAGTTTCATAAAGTGTTCCATTGGTCAAGTCAGAATGGTAGCGATGTGAATTATCAGTTAGGAATTGTAAAAATCTTCCAATTGTGTTTCATGTTCAATGCCAGTGATGTGAATGTTCACATCTGATAGTAATGACTGATTTAAATGATGTGAATGTTCACATCCGTTGTCATATTTTGTTGTTGTTAACATTCACATCATTCTGTCATTTAAGTTGATGTTAGTGTTCACATCTGTGCATCGTGTAAGTTGATGTTAATGTTCACTGCGAATGATGTTAATGTTCACATCAGTCAACGTGAATGTTCAAACCTGTTAACTTTCGTGTTGTAAAATATTTGTGATATTGTGCAGGGGCATGCGTTATGGGGAGATGACTTCCAATGCGGTGGAGTCATTTAATAACTGGATTAAAGAAGCGCGTAATCTTCCTATCACTCAAATGGTGGACACAATTCGTACTCAGTTGATGCGGCAAATGTCTGCACGGCGTGACCAAGCAAACAAATGGAATGAGCTTATTTGTCCTACATTTGAAACAAGGCTTATGGATTCGTTCAATCACAGGAGGTCTTGGCATGTTAGCAAAGCCAATGAGAATGTGTTTGAAGTTCATTCGATACCATCTGTTACTGTTGATGTTGCGAGGCGTACATGTTCGTGCTTCAAATGGCAAATCAACGGATTCCCATGTGACCATGCTGTTGTTGCCATTCAGAAGAGCCACTACAATCTCAATGATTGTGTGGAACATTACTTTCATGTACAGACATATCGTGGAGCGTATTCGGGTGCCATATTCCCTATACCATCGGTGGAGAAGCCGCTTTTTGATCCCATGGACTTCACTATATACCCGCCAACTGTGAAAAGATCACCCGGAAGGCCGAAAAAGAATAGGATCCCATCAAGGGGTGAGAAACTTAAGCAAATAAGGTGTGGGAGATGTGATAAGCTGGGGAGCCATAATCGGAAGTCATGCAAGGAGCCGATATAGGATGTACATTTTTCATTTCAACGTTGTGTTTTACATTGGATTCTTATATTCATTTCACAAATAAGATTGTGTTGTGTTAGCAAGCAAAATAATAGTTTGGCAAACTTAGTATTTCATTTGTGCCTTTTCATTTTCTTTTTCTGTACGAAACTGATTTTTTGTTAAAGTTGTAATGATAAATACATGATGTGGACATTCACACTTACGTAAAAGAATCATATTATGTGAAAACTTGCACATGGGTTGAACGTTTTTACCTTATTGTTGTCAATGTTGACATGAATACAAGATGTGATGTGAACTTTCACATGCATAAAGATTGACATGGTGTGAACATGCACAACTGTTATGAATGGAATGAAATGTGAATATTCACACCTGTTCATGTTACCCGTAATGATGTCTTGCAAACAATGTGTACATTCCTGCACAAGGTATGTGTATTACATTAAAAACTGGTTCCACAAATCGCATCAAATATGCTCATCAAAACACGGCATTATGAATATCATAAGTGATTATGAACATTCACATCAGTGTTGAAACTGTGAACAGTCATAGCTGTAAACATTAGTGCATATGAATATCATAAGTGAATGTTCACATTTGGCAGAGAAGAATGACATTTACAACTGTTATGAGCAAGAACAAATGTGAATATTCACACATGTGTATGTGATCCGTAATTATGTCACGTAGACCAAGTGTACACTCCTGCACAAAGTATGTGTATTATAGAACAGTCAGGTTCAAACATTCACAGAAATTATACTCATAACAACACAGCAGTATGGATATCGTAAGTGACTGTGAACATTCACATTAGTGGTACAACTGTGGACATTCACATATGTAAAACATAACAACACCAAAAGTAGTTCAAAATTCGCAGCTGTCTTTTTCCTATTAACAGATGTTGTATCACTGTTTTACAATCAGTTGTTGTGTCAAAATATCAACGCATTCCATATTAACATTCAAATCGACTGTTGGTTAGTTCGTAGGTGGACACCCCCCACCTATAGGTTTTAAGGAAGCTCTGATTTCTTATAATTCAAAAAACTATGCACTAACAAATCTCGTAGTCCACACCATTCTGCACTATTGAGGCTGCCCACAATTTCTTCATGATATATGTGCGCCCGCATGATGTAACATACTGCAGGTCCGCAGTCCACTCTGTAAATGCGAAATGGTTTTGATTAGCAGTTGACATGAATATTTGCATAATGGTTATGGAGGATTTGAAAAAAATGTAGTTAGGCTTACGAGTCGTCGCCTTGCTGAGGACAGACATCAACACTTTTGGTTGGTTGTGCTGGATTTTGGCCTGCTAACTTAGTGTATAGCGGTGATGACTCGCCAATAACGCTCACAACATGCTCAATGTACTTCCTCTGTGTATGGAATTTCAAATTAGGCACCAACAAACATATGTGTGTGTACAGTCATTTAATGCACGAGAACAAGTCATGTTTGTGTTGAAAAATAGCCACTTACAATTTCCTGTGCTTGGTCGATATGCGGGTCATGTATGCTTGTTCTTGGGCACAACGAGTTGTAATGCTTCCACAAATTGTCTTTAGCATCATACACAACTATCGTCCAGTAGTACTCATGATGCAATGGGAATAGTAGGTATCTCTCTCCTTGGTAGTTTCTGACATGTGCGTCAATGTGTTTACTCCTTTTGCGAGGATGGTACTCTCGTATCACTTTCTGTACACATTTGACAAATAATTAATGAACTGTGAAGTTTCACAGTCACATTACAAGTAATGGAATGATAGATTTTACCAAACACATGCTCGTGAAGATCAATGAGGCTTCATCCGAAGTTGGGTTGACCACCTCTTGTTGTTCATGCAACAGTTCAATATATGCATCTATAAGCTGCACAAACATGGGGTCATATTATATAGATTTTGTGGATGTGAGTGTGTGTGTGTCTGTGTGTGCATATGCATGAAGAGTGAATTATATTTGTAATGGCATACATTGCTGTGTATTGATTCCTCCTTGATAAGGTTGACAATGTCATCAAAATACACATGTGTACCCTTCGAAACTCCTTTCCACACCAGCAGCCTGTGCATTATTAACAAACCAATGTAAATATTCACATTGCATATATCTCAACAACCCAAAAAAACTGAACACAGTTAGGAATATAGACTATTACGGAATGTGAATGTTAACATTAGATGTTTGTACAGTCACTTACTCATCGCCTCCATTTTTTTGTAAAGCTGGGCCCTTTTGTTTGTCTTGTTTGGACATCTTGGCCCAGACTTTGAACTTCTTGGTAAAGGATAATTTTTTTGGCTGCTTCGCTGATGGGTGTTTCTCCACATCTTCAACCATTTCGACTGGATGGGGCTGCTTTTGGCCAGGTAAGTCTGGGTATTGGAAGTCAGGCAGGCGATGTTCTTTGCGATCTTTTTCCTTTATACGCTTGACCCTAGAAGGTGGGCTGATATTGTGTTGCATTGGGCTAGGGGGTTGCCTTTCTGACATAGCTTGTGTGACAATGTGGACTGACTGGTCATCGTAAAGATCCTGAAGAATTGTTTTATCGCATTCTAAGTCGATGACCAGCTGCGTTAAGCGTTTGATTTCTTGATCCTTCTGCTCCATGGACTTCTTCATTTCGATATTCACGTTGGGCGGGCTGGACTGGTTAAACAATCTATGTTCAAGATCAGCTATGACTCTTGCCCTCAACTCCCATGAAAATTGAAGGTGTTTGTACTTTGCTTCCCATTGCCTTATGACGCCCCAAGCCTTCCGATTTTCTTAGATAAGGACATCAATGATATCAGGTTGGTTTGTGTCTGGTATTACAATAGCTCTGTCATAATGTTGGCTGCTAAATGGAATGTGAATGTCCTCATCACTGTCCTTCAGGTCTACCCCATCCCCAGAAAAGTGGGAGTTGCTGCCACTGTGTTGTTCTCCCTTGATGTCAGAAATGTTGGGACATTTTCTGCCTGGTTCATAAATTTCAGGCTCCACCTTCAATGTTTTACGCTTGAACTTTTGTAATTCTGTTGGGATTGCAAAGAGTTCACCGGCATTAACCTG
>NW_021030369.1:0-21868 GCF_004153795.1 Camellia sinensis
ACGAGGTTGTGGTCATTAAAGTATGATCCGAATTATTTTTATCCGCTGCGTTAATTTTATAATGCTTTATGATTTACAGTAGGTTTTCAAAAAATATTTCAAATCAATTATAAAATTTTATAATTAAAATTATAAAAATTTTCATGAATTTGTAAATATTTTGTAAAAACTTAACTGATTTGCAATTTTTTCAAATAAAAATCCAATCTACATGATTCCTATAATACCTATACACTACGATTCAAGATTTTTTTAGAAAGCCAAACACTGCCATTCAAGATTGACTCCACAAATGAAGGAAATGGGGTCACTCTTGTGTTGTGTTGTGCCTCAATTTGAGGTGTATTATGGATTTATTTTTATGATTCGAATTGTTCATTTTGTAAGGTTTGTTGAGTACTTTATGCCTATCAAAAATCATATTAATCGGATATCAATAAACAATAAGTTTAATTAAACAATAAGTTTTTTTTTTTGAGAAATAGCATAAAAAATATGCAATTCGACCATATAGTTATTGATATTCGATTAATATGATTTTTTGTAGGCATGAAGTAATCAACAAACCCTACAACATGAACGGTTCAGATCATAAAAATAAATTCATAATACATCTCAAATTGAAACACAACCGTTATTGTGACCCCATCTCCACAAACGAAAGACAATCACACTTTTCTACTGGTTACAGCAATCCTACATTCTAAGATGGGATTTGGAAAGTAAGTTTTTTATTTTTTATTTTTTATTTTTCATTTTAATCCTCTTTGGATTATTATTATAGAGGAAATAAATGTAGTGAAATGAAAAAAAATAGAGTGAAACTGATTTACCTTAAAACGGACTCATTGAATCTCTCTAAAAGTTGTAGGTACAGAATTTTAGATATTGATTATCAAAAATAAAAAATTGAATATGTCATCAATAAATAAAACATAAAAGTTAGGGCTCAATAACTTAACACATTTTGTAACAGGGCTCGTGGATTGCGAGTTCAATTCCTATTAAAATTAGTTTGATATAGCTGGCTCTTTAGTTAGGGTTGAATTAGGTCAAGTTTGGAAAGATTAAGGGCAAATTACATATACACCCCTCGAGGTTTGGCTAAATTACAGATACCCCCTAAGGTTTGAGAAATTACGAATTTCCCCCTAAATGCTATATTTGCATAAGAAATTAGGGGGTAATTTGTTATGAAATATAAACCTCAGGGGGTAAATTGTTATGAAAATACAAACCTCAGGGGGCGGGATGTAATTTCCGAAACCTCAGGGGGATATCTGTAATTTAACCAAACCTCGAGGGGTGTATATGTAATTTGCCCTTTTTGTTACAAGCGGGAAAGCTCCTATTGTCATAGTAGAAAAAAATCATTAAAGTTTTATGCTACTTAACCCTAAAATAAACCATAACTTTTGTGTTCCCATGATGTTGAGAAATTATTATAGTCCTCTCATATCTTAAAAGGGCTAGGGCTCAGATATGGGAGTTGTGCAGCCGTAATTGTTGACTTTTGGTGAATAGTGTTAACTTTTTAACTTTTTGAGTAACTTTTTGACTTTTTGGTTTTTTTGGAACATCCCAAACTTAGCCTTAGTGGCATGTTTGATATAATATTTTTAATATTTATAATTACTTTCCTATTGATTGACAAAAAAAATTTAATATATTTATAATAAATCAAATATACTAAATTTTTTGGGCTTAATAAGCCTAGTTTTAGACCAATTTCGGTAAACACACTTTTAAGTTGATCATCTCAATTTGAGATCAGCCAAATTAAATGAAAAAATATATTTATTATCACAAAAATTGTTATTAAACCATAAAGTGAGTCGGGGCCACATCACTTACAAAAATAAAAAAGAAAATAAATGAAGTTTGGTGACCACTTTTGAGACAACACCTTCGTTGCCAATAGCATAATTAGGAGTCATTTGGGAACCGTCTAATTTAGTAATTTTTTATTATTTAGTTAAAATATGAGTTTAAAAAATTAATATGTTTGAGATGATTTTTTAATTTTTTACGAAAAGATGTGCAAAAAGTAGAGAGAAAATAAAATCTTTGACTTTTTGGTATGGGTTGTTGGCTTTTTGGCTAATTTAGGCCTCCTTTGGGAACAGAATAATTTAGTAACTTTTTGGTTATTTGGCTAAAATATTAACTAAAAAAAACTAGTATGTTTGGGATGACTTTTTAACTTTTTACGAAAAGATGTGCAAAAAGTATAGAGAAAAGAGAATCTTTGACTTTTTGGTATGGGTTGTTGGTTTTTTGGCTAATTTAGTAACTTTTTAACTTTTTAGCTAAAAATGAGGGTTTCCAAACGAGGCCTTAGTAACTTTTTAACTTTTTGACTAAAATAGAGAGTTGCCAAACGAGGCCTTAGTGTCATAAAAAAAATAGCTTAATTAGTGATCAGAATTCTGTGTACTTCCTTAAGATGCCACCTATTTTGGGCTCGTTTGGTAAAATGGTTAAAAATCAAATTTAGCTTTGTAACCTATTTTGAATCACATAAGCCTGTGTTTGGTAAATGGGTTTGCAGATTTTTTTGGCTATTTTAACCACAAAAAATAAAATAGACTATTTTAGCCATAACAAACAAAACATCACATCCAACCAATAATCATTGCATTCTTCTCTCACAAAAAAATTCAAAAAAGCCAAAAAGCCTTTCCAAAACCAAGCTTTTAAGCCTAGGCTAAAATAGCCAAAAAAGCCAAAAAACCAAAAAGCCAACCCACTTCCCAAACAGAGGCTTAGTGTGTTTGATTTCTGTTTTTTGAATTCAGTTTTCTGAAAATTGAGTTTTTTGTTTTTCATGTTTTTTTTGTTTTTAGTGAATATTTTTTAAATTTTAAGTAATTTTTTTGCCTTTTTTGATGTATTTTACTTAGATATATCTAAATAGTAAAATATTTGTGAAAAAATATTTTAAAAAATTAATAAATATACAAAAATATGAAAAATGTATTGAATTTTCATTTTTTTTTGTATTTTTTGGTGTTTAGTGTATTTTTTAAGATTTTTTTCACAAATATTATACTTTTTAAGTGTATTTATATTAGGTGTGTCTAAAAATTAAAAACAATTACTTAAAATATTAAAAAAAATTCATTGAAAATATTAAAATAAAAAAAATAAAAAATAGAATTTTCTAAAATCTATTTTTTAAAAACCAGAACCAAACAAGTTAATCACTTTTTTATTTTTTTTACACGTTAAAAAAAAATCAAAATGTCAACTTTTAACCAACTTCTCAAAACATTTCTTTGTCTTCCCGTTCAAAGAGAGAATTAAAAAAGAAAAAAATGTAGAAAAATGAAGAAACATAAAATAATAATTGTAAAAATGATAAAAACAAAAAATAATTGAAATTTACATGGTAATTTTTTTTTATAAAAAAATGCCAAAATGCAATCAAAATGATGTTTTTGTCCTTTTCATTTTTGTCCTCATCCTCTTTCTCTTCCCTCTCATAGATGGTTATTGGGGGCAATCGCACCCTCAAAAATTTGTAAAAATTACATATATTATATTAATAATGGTACAATAATTTTAAAAAATAAGAAGTTACGTGTATATTTCTCTTTCTAAAATTCGAATTTTGAATTCATCATTCCTTTCCTCTTTCTTTCTCCTTCCTCACCACCTTGCCTATATGAGGTTCACCTCTTTCCTTTTTCCATCCATCACCGCTACCACCACCACCTTCAAAATGAAATGAATGAAGAAACTACAAAATAACATTAACTACTTAGATCATCAAAGTGTGGAATACGTGATGAGCTTTACGAACCCAATTAAACCGAACTACACTTCTCTCGACTGGAGGAAAGCTTGATCGTATAATTATATCATTTAATAGTGAATATTTGATATCTAGCATGAAACAGTTGATAAAAGCCCAATATACTGTGTATATACATGCGTGAGCGACATCACATTGCCTTGCTCAAGTAGTATTAATATTCATGCGAGAATCGGCATGATTGATCGAACCCACGCCAGGTTTCTTCAACTTTTGTTACATTTTCGAGTCCCTTGTCTGGTTCATTGTGTTTTTGCCTTTTTATTTTATATTTTAATTTTTTGAAAAATATATATAAATTATTTGGTGAACTGTTTATGAAAATTATTTTGACAAAATTTTCTGGAAAAAAAAAGGCATTTTTAAGAAGCAAAAAATATTTTTGCACAAAAATAAAACCGTACAAAAATGATGAATTTTTTAACTTTTTATTTTATCAAAAAATACAATAAATAAAAAATAAAAATATAATCAAACATAAATTTCGCTTTTGATTTACAATTGGACAAAAAAAGGGGGGAGGGGAATTACTATTCAGTGGTTTGTAAAAAATATATTTACAAGCACATGCAAAAGTTTAGAATTTTAATTATTAGTGTTTATAAAGTTTTTCTTTGATTTATAATTTTTTTCTAAATTTGTACTGAATTGTAAATTTTCCCAAAAAAAAAAAAAACCAACAATGGAAATATTAATGATGAACTAAATGATAATTATTAAACCAAACTAAATCAAACAAAGCCTTAAGTCCCATCAAATAGGGTCGACTACATGAATCCTTCTTCTCCGCGCGGCCCTATCAAAGGCCATCTCAACTAAATGATAATTATTATTCTCGATAAATGTAAAAAAAAATAAATGAAAAAAGTGTTTGAAAGCCTATAAGTGCTTGCCAACATGTGAAAAGTATCTCGGGATTTCTTGTACTTTGACATTATTTATTAGATTAATAATTGGATTGCAAATGAGTTGAGTTGAGTGTTACAATATTTGAACTTGGATTAGAAATTAATCAAGTTGAACTCAAGTCAAACTTAAAAAATTGAGCTTGAGCTCGAGTTGTCAAGTATTTAAGAACTCAAACTTGATTCAAGTAAGTTCGATTACATAGACGAATCAAGCTCAAGTTTGAACATAAAAAATCAAATTTAAATTAATATGCATATTAAAAGTAAAAAGAGAGAATTATAAGTAAAATATTAAGAAAATGCTCATATTGATAATAAATTTCATCAATCAACCAAAGATAAATAGAGAAATAAAATATATTTGATTAAAAATAAATATTAATTTATATACTTTGTGTTTACGAATTTCATTGAACTGAACTTGGGTATACTATTCACCTTGACTCAATTTACCAAACAAACCTAAAAATTGGTCTCAAGCTCATTTTTTTAACAAATGAGTCAAACTCAAATAATTTTTAAACGAATTCAATTCAGTTAGCTAAAATAAAAAAGGATTTATCTGGTGCACTTTATAGCAAGTTAAAAATTAACAAAAAAAAATTGAAGGTAAAAGCATATATGCTTAACTTTTAAATAATTAATTGTTCAGTAATGCTACATCTATTGAATTTGGTATACGTTGTCCGAATTTGTTCATGCTGGTCATTCAGATGTTAGGATGACGACCACAGTAGATGAAGGTGAAGTCGGTCATCTAGGAGGTCGGACGATTCAAACAAATTCGGACGATTCAAGCAATTTCGACGACTACAAATTTGGTGATAAGTCATTTCACTTAATTTTTTTCAACCTATTTAAACTGTTTTTGTCTTATAAATTATAAATAGAATCTGCATCAAATAATTTAACACAAATTTCAAAAAAAAAAAAAAAACCAGTTCAAATAAACTCCATCAAAGAGCACCGAAAGGAGAGATAAGCTTGCACATGGATAGGGTACTAGAATAGTTTTTGGTGGGCTGTCAAAACTATTCTATTATATGATATGTATCCCACATTTCCTCATGTGAATAGGCCTCTTCCCAATCCTGCTGGGCTTGCTTTTGAGAAAGTGTGTCACGTGTCCCTTGCTATCCTTCTCTCTTTGACTAAACATGATTGTGAATGCTATGAGCCAGAAGAAAACACCGTGTCCCTTTACTATCCTTCAATCTTTCATTCGGATGTACCAAAAAAAAAAAAATTCTACGACCCAGAAGATTTTTTTATTTTAATTCCTAAGAAATTATTCATAAATATGAAACGAATTATATTAAGGCTAAGTTTGACAAGTTGAAAAAAAGTCAAAAAATAAAAAAATTACTCAAAAAGTTAAAAAGTTATCACTATTTACTAAAAGTCAAAAAGTACGGCTGCACAACTCTCAATCCTAATTTTTCCCTACACATTAATTTATACAATTTTTTAATACACATTTTTTCATAAAAAGTCAAAAAATTAACCCAAACATCTATATTTTTTTCTCAACTTTTTAGTCTAAAAAGACAAAAAATGCACTTATTTAGGACACCCCAAACATCCCCTAAATTTAACAATACATGTCTAGAAGCCTAACAAAAAATTGAAAGAAAGAGTCCATAACCAAAAACTAATAATAATTTAATATAATAAAAAAAAACTTACAATTAAGAGCACTCGTTAATTTTTTTCAAAGCAAAGATTGACCCCATTAGAGCTTCTCTAATGGCCTACTATTGCTATAAAATAGTATGGAGCTCTGCTCAACTTTATGCTCTCTAGCATGGTTTTAAAAACTGGACCGGACCGGCCGGTTCAACCGGTTGAACCAACAACCCCTAAATTTAACAATACATGTCTAGAAGCCTAACAAAAAACCGAAAGAAAGGGTCCATAACCAAAAACTAATAATAATTTAATATAATAAAAAAAACTTATAATTAAGAGCACTCATTAATTTTTTTCAAAGCAAAGATTGACCCCATTAGAGCTTCTCTAATGGCCTACTATTGCTATAAAATAGTATGGAGCTCTGCTCAACTTTATGCTCTCTAGTAGCCTGTTATTTTTTAACAAAGTTAATCTACCAATGGAGTATGAGAGGGGAGATAGAAATGAGATTGTTCAAGCATTGGTTAAACAAAAGCAAGAAAAATTAAAATATAAACAAGATTGGAAAGAAAAGTAATGGTGGTTAGTGATAAAATAGTAGTTGAATGGTGGAATGATGGAGGGAAAAAAAGTATCGTTTGGTTTAGTTTCTAAATTAATATTTGATACAAAATCAAAAAATATGTTTGATTTCTTAATTTTCAAAAAAAAAAATTAAATTTATTTTTTTTCTCTCTCTTCTCTCTTTCTCTCTCTCTTTTTATTATTAATAAATCAATCAATCATTTTTTTCTCTTTTCTCTCTCTTCTCTTTTCTCTCATTCTCTCACATTCTACACATCAATCAATCAAATTTTTTCTCACACCTATCTACTCAACTAAAAATAAGTAAAATTACAAGTCATCTCAAAATTATTTTCAAAACTTATAGTAACTAAATAAATTTTTAATTTTCAAAACTCTTTTCAATAACTTATCTTTCAAAATATAATTCAAAACTCCTTTCAAAATTAAACTAAACGAACCTAATTATGCTAAGAAATATAAAAGAATCATTACAAAAATTACTAAAATATAGTAATTTCATTATTAAAATATGAGAATTAACTATCCATATAATTAGAAAAGCATTGGAGATTCCATAATCTTCTAGTTGAGAATCTATACCATTACTTTCCATCTTTCTAGTTTAGTCATGATTGCTTGTAAAAATTGTGATAATGTCAAGATCACAGATGTATCCATCACACATTAGGACTGTACTACTATAATTTATTTATAAAATTGAAAATAATCTTTTCACTATTAAGGTTTGGAGATTCGATAGTACATGATGTACACATAAAATAATATATAATGTAGGCTTGCATAAAAAAATTGGTACATAAATTACACCGGACGGGTATGTACTTCTCAATAAATGATGGATACATTTGTAGATTGTGACACAAATGTAATTTTTGCAAAAGCAACTCAAATTGTTTGACATAATTTAAAAAAATTAAAAAGTCAAAAAGTTACTTTTTTATTTAAGTCATATCATCTTATTTAAGTTACATTACCTCTCTATCACATCACTTCAAACTCATTCCATACTCAATTCATATTTCATAAAAAGTCAAAAAGTACACAGATCATCCCAATTCACCCCTTACTTTCAAAACATTAATACACAACTATGGACTATTTTGGAAAGATGGTTTATAATCAACTTTTTGTGAGAGAGGGAAGTGGATTATAATCTGAAAAGTTGATTATAACCCACTTCCCAAAAGACCCCTATATCATGGGGGCATTTGGAAACTCAAAAAAAAAGTTAACGTTTAACTTTTAATTCATTTTAAGTCACTTCATTTTTTACATTTTTTATAAAGTCAGTTTTAACCAATTTACCAAATCACCAAATGGATATATTTTTTAGAGTTATTTGCATTGACTAAACTATTAAGAAATATTATTTTAACTCTTTAAACTATAAAAATGTATCAATAGACCTCCTAAATTATTTTGTACACTTTTATAATTTAGAGGATAAAGTAATTTTTTTCAATAGTTTGGGGAATCCATTCATACGTTTTTATAATTTATACTAATTCAAGTGATATTTTTTAATAATTTAAAAGGTGTCCGTGTAAATAATCCTATTTTTTTTATTTTGGGTACATACATGTAAAGGCATTCCTTTTTATAAAATTGCTTATTGTTATCAAGATGACTTAAGTAATTTGTTATAATAATCAAGGAATAAAGTATTTTATTTAACAAGTACCCACATAACTCAATTGATTGTTTGAATATTGTCAACCAATTAGCCTTAATTTAGCTTAGAATAATGTTTGAGGGCCATAATTTTTGTGGCTTAAATGGCTCAAAACTGCTAAAACGACGTCGTTTTGGCATGTTTTATGCTCAAAACGATGTCGTTTTGACAGTTTTGAGCCATTTGAGCCACAAAAATTGTGGCCCTCTACCATTGCCCTTTAGCTTATTCTAGTGCATTTAGTGGTCCATCCTTAAGACAAATGTTGATTATTTATTTTTATTACAAGAGTTATTATAAGCTTTTTATTTGGTTGGTGAACTTATAACTATGTACTATTGAACCACAATTATTCAATTTATGTGTGTATTCTTATATTTTCTAACTAACTGCCAATCAGTTGGCCCCCAAAAAAATCATGTCGTAATAGTTGAGAATATTTAGTAATCCTTTAAACATGGTCATTCAATCTCTGCAAACGTAAATTAAACCAAAAATGGAGATATTACAAAATAATAATAATAAAAATCCTTGTTGCTTGCATTTGTTCTTCTTATCAAACAATAATACAAGGTATACAAAATATATATATATAAAATGTATTCACTCTGTTTGGTTTCAATTTTCAAAATTTACTCTTCAGAAATTTTTACTTTTTCGTTTTCTGTATTTTTATTTTATTTTCATTCAATTTTTTTAATATTTTAAGCATTTTTTTTAAAATTTTTAGATACATCTAACATAAATGCATTTAAAAAATATAATATTTGTGAACTGTAACCACTGAAGATTATCGTCACTCGATTCTCCTTCTTTCTTTGTTACTTCGGCTGTGAGTGTGCACCGTGGCGAGCCGCCATTGCTGCCACTGACCAGTGCCGACACTAGCTATCTTGCAGATCGTCGTTGTTGATTTCGACTTTGACCATCCAATGCCAACCACGCCGCCTTTTCAACGCGGCGTCGATCTGCCAGCTACTCCATTGCTCATTCGCGTCACAACTCCTGGCACTGTCAATAACGAGACTCAAGCCACTGCTCACACATATCAACGTTGGACAGGCTTGTTATTGGTTAACCCACCGTGGTCGCTAGTTCTCTTTTTCTTGGATTTGGTAGTGATCAACACCAAATTTAGCTCGCCATCGGCCTATCCTCTTTGTGTCAATGCTGATTCTAGCATTCCATTAACCCATCTTTATTTGTGTTGCTATTTCAGATTAACAAGTGTTTGCCGAAACCCCTTTTTCCTTCTTCTTATATTTTTGGATCTGTGGGTAAGCTTCTATGAAGACCCATTTCGGTACTTTAGAAAACATATTTATGAAATTCTTGTTATGGATCTTCAAATGCTTTTTTATTTTTTATTTTTTTTGAGTCTTGAGTTTCTAATTGTTGCTCGTTGTTTTTCTTTGAGAGAGAAAAATAAGACTGCTAAACCCTTGTTAATTGCTTGGCCACTAAGAGAAAAGAAATGCTATGATATTGAATTTTGCTAATCTTTGCTTTACTGGGTTAGCTAAATCACCAATTTTTCAACATAATATATCTGTTGATGATGCTTGATAAAATATATTTTGAATCCTCACTTGGAATCTGAAACTCCACTGATGTTGAGACTTGTTAAATCTGAGTATGATGAAATTTTGCTGCTCACTTGCGGCTTTGTTTGGAATAGGTTTTAAATTTCTTTTTTTTTATTATTTTAGTCACAAAAGACAAAATAAGTTATTTTAGTCATAAAAAACAAAACATCACATCCAATCCATAATCATTACACTCTTCTCTCACAAAAAAAGTCAAAAAAATCAAAAAATCAAAAAATTCTTCCAAAACCAAACTTTTTAACCCAAACTAAAATAGCTAAAATATCAAAAAACCAACCCACTTCTCAAATCAACCCTAAATTTTATTTTACTTTTTAATAATAAATTTATTATTATCAAAATATTTTTTTAAAAATATAATTTAGCTATTTATACTTCTTACATTATATTTCAATACAATTAATACAAATAAACTAAAAATAAATTAATATTTATAAGCAAAAGTCAAAATATTTCAATCATTTATTACTTTGATAAATTTTTCAATATCATGATCAATATTAAATGATCATTTCATAAACACAAAACGTATTTAAAAAGTCTCAAAAAAATCTCATTATCAAAATGAAAAATAAAATACCTAAAAATAAATTTAGTCAATAAAACTTAATAGTAATTATTCATTTTCTTCTAACATAGTAGTTTTCTTTTGAGTAGCTATAAGATTTTATTTGATACCGATGTGGTTCAACACATTTAATAACTAGAGAGAATTTGAATACAATATATATATATATATATATTTGAGAGGGTAATTTATACTTGTAAATTGGGCCGAGTTGGGTAATGGGCCGTTATGGGTCACATTGCGAAAGACTGAGTAAAAAGGCCATGAAGTTACTCCGGCCCAAGAGAGGTGTAAAATTACTCCGGCTTAAGAGAGGTATAAAGTTACTCCGGTCCGAAAGAATCTTGAGGTTACTCCGGTCTAAAGGAAGCTTTGAACATAGCCCGGTTGCCGTACTCAAAGTTAGCCCGGTCTTATCGAGGTTATCTTGGCCAAAACCTTGCTGTTTGATAGCTCGGTCTGATCACACCATGGTTGGCGCTAGGAGAAACCTGGGTAAGAGCAATGAATGGAAGAGCCGAACTAAAGTTAGCTCGGTCTAGTCTGCGGCTTAACATAAGCCATGCTTACCTCGGTCATAGTGGAATCCGACCATGGTAAAACCATCTCACTTGGTTTAAGTAGTGAGGAAGGTGTTGAAAGATAAGCATTATCTTTCAGGAGTATGAATCCTAGGAGGACTCTACAAGGAGGAGTAAGAGTCCTACTTGGATTGTGCCACACGGAACCTATAAAAGCTCACCAATATCACCTATGGAGAGGTAACACACAACTTTGATACACAGAGTTTTCGTCTTTGTCCATTTTTTTGACTTAGGCATCGGAGGGGTTTCCGGCACACACCCGCCGGCTAGCTCACGTTTGTGTTTTCAGGGAGTAAAGCGACGACGTTTGGAGGAGCGCAGACTTGATCAACAGGATTATACGAGAAGGTTTATTTCTTTCCCGTACAATTGGCGCCGTGTGTGAGAATTCAGACAAGAACAAGACCTCTTGATCAAGCTTTTCCTCTTTAAAAAGCAATGGCGCACAACGAAGATTTGCCGCAATCCGCCATCGACGGACAAACACCAGAGAGGGGTGCAAGACACGAAGGCCTACCTTCTATCCCTCCCATGGCGGACTTAGAGCCACAGCGACAAAATCCCAGGAGAGATACAAGAGGGAGGAGACGGACTAACAGCCCCCGTCACTCTCGTTCACGAAGTCCTGACAGACAAAGGCGGAGGATTGATCCTCAAGTTCTGGAGGACCGCGTGAAGGAGCAAGATGAATTAATAAGGAAGATGGCGGCGGACATGGAGGCCATGAAGCGCCAGATGAAGGGAAAATGAGTGGCGACAGGAGAGGGGCGCAAAAGCAAGACGCCCCATCGCCGCTCAGAAGACCGTGGAAGGCATTCCACACCATCACAAGCAGAGAGTAGAAGCCTCAGGACAGGCGATACTCAATCCAGAACCTCCAGAACTCGTTTCTCCAGGTCTGAGAGAACAAGATCATTGAGGTCTTACACTGAGGGAAGTACCTATCGACCCTCGCGCTCGCACCAGACATCATCCAGGCATATGGAGTTACCAAGATCGTCCGATTTGCGGAACATGTTAGAAGAAAAGGCACGATGGAAGGAGGATGCTAGGGCGCGCAACCCTCGCAGGGTATCTGCCTTTCAGCGGCTGGCTCCTCGGACGAATGAAAGCGTCGAGGTCGGAATGCCGTTGCCATGCCCTGCCTACGAACCAACGGACAGAGCATTAGCAAGGCTGCAAACCTCGCCGTTCGTCCCGGCAATTGAAAACGCGCCCCTACCTTCAGGCTTCCTTCAGCCAAAATTCACCACGTACGAAGGGAAGACGGACCCTTACATTCACCTAAGCCACTTCCACCAGGTTATGGCGGTATATCGGAGAAACGAGGCTTTGATGTGCATCCTCTTCCCATCAAGCCTTGGTGACCTAGGCTTGACTTGGTTCGAAAAACTTCCAGAAGGCAGCATAGCCTCCTGGGCACAATTGGCGGAGGCGTTCATCACGAGGTTCAGAACGAACACCAAAACCCCGGTGGAGATTGACCAGCTACTCTCCATCGACATGGGTGAAAAGGAGAGACTAAGATCCTACAATAGTCGCTACTGGGAGACATTCAACCAGATTGGGGACTGCCCCACCAATCTCGCCATTGCACAGTACAAAAGAGGCCTTCTAGTCAGAAACAGACTAAGGGACTCGATCACCATGATGCCACCCCTCACCATGGAAGCCTTGATGGAGAGAGTGCATCAGCACATCAGGGTGGAAGAGGATGGCGCCCGTGCCAAAACAAAATCTGGCACGACCGCGGTACCAGATAAGAAGACCACAGCAAACATCAACGCGGTAGAACGTCCAAATAAAAACGGACGAGGCAGACGAGACAACGGAGAGGACCAGGATAAAAGATGGTTGAGAATCCGCACTACCATAACCACGGTATTCAAGAAAATCGATCTACCGGATTCTGAGTGAAATACGCAATGAGCCTTTCGTCAGATGGCCAGCTAAGCTAGAAGAAGCACAGAAAGACTATGACGAAAGATCGCGATGCACCTTTCACAAAG
Organism: Camellia sinensis; assembly: GCF_004153795.1. Taxonomy (NCBI): domain Eukaryota; kingdom Viridiplantae; phylum Streptophyta; class Magnoliopsida; order Ericales; family Theaceae; genus Camellia; species Camellia sinensis. The sequence goes on from NW_021030369.1 coordinate 13,386, forward strand.
AAAAGGGACACCGCACTGAAAATTGCATGCCATTGAGACAACATCTGGAGGAGTTGGTGGCAGCCAATCACCTGGATAAATACATTAAAGGAGGGACGCAACCAGCCCCCCAAGATCACAATAACCCCAATGGAATGCCAATTGACGCCCCACCTCAAGGTGTGATCAATGTGATACATGGAGTATTCGAACCTGAGTGTCTATGCGAGCTTAGAGGGTCGATCAAGAAGGCTGAGCACTTAAGGGAGGTACTAAGTGCCCAACCTTCCATCAAAAATGGGAGAACGGAGGCCACAAACGTCATGTCTTTTTCAGACAAGGACTTGGAAAGAATGTATTGCCCTCACAACGATGCACTGGTCGTCACCCTCCGCGTCAAGGATTATGACGTCAAGCGAATTCTGATAGACCAAGGTAGCTCGTGTGAGATAATGTACTACGACACCTTCAAACAACTGAAATTGGAAGACAAAGACCTGGCACCAGCTGTATCCCCCCTGATTGGATTCAATTCAATGCCAGAATGGCCAGTCGGCAAAATTATCCTGCCAGTCAGGGCAGGGAGCGTGACAAAACAAGTGGAATTTTGGGTGTTGAAGGTCCCTTCCATTTACAATATAATCTTGGGAAGAACATGGCTCCATGCCATGAAATCAGTAGCATCATCCTACCATCAAGTAATGCGGTTCCCCAACGATGCGGGGTAATTGAAGAGGTTTTTGGAGACCAAATTATGTCCAAGCAATGCTTTGTCACGGCTAATGGCAGCCGCACTGCCAAGGGATATGTTCATTCGGTGGAAGAACCTGAGAGCAATGAACTGTTTACAGATGTTGGCAAAGCAGCTGATCAAAAAGCGGTGGAAGACTTGGTAGAGGTAAGAATAAGATGAAAAGAACCCGGATAAGTTCTTTTTGCTCGGTTCGTCGTTGTCCAGCACTGAGAGATTGGAGGTCTTGGAATTTTTGACCTCTAACATCGAAGTGTTCGCCTGGACACCCTACGACATGCCAGGCATTGATCCAAACTTCATCTGTCACCAACTCAATGTCCACCCATCCGCCAGACCAATCATTCAGCGCACTCGCAGATTGGCGCTCCACTACGCCGAGATAGTGGCGGAAGAAGTGACCAGACCAGGAGGTCACATCTTTTATAACGCCAAGAGGACTATATTGCTACAAGGTCATGCCCTTTGGCCTAAAGAACGCAGGGGCAACATTCCAATGGATGGTCACCAAGATGTTTGAACCATTGTTACGAAGAACAATGGAGGCTTACATCGACGACATGGTGGTCAAGAGGAAGGACAAGAGTGACCATCTCAAGGACCTAGGTGAGATGTTTCAAATCCTGAAGAGACACAAGTTACGCCTTAATGCATCTAAGTGTGCATTCGGCGTAGGATCTGGCAAATTCCTAGGCTTCCTGGTAGCCAACCGTGGCATAGAGGCAGACCCTTCTCAGATCAAAGTAATCCAGGATCTAGAGAGGCCCAACTCAGTAAAAGAAGTACAACATCTCACCGGCATGGCAACCGCACTAAACCGGTTCATAAGTCGGTCGTCAGACAGATGTCGACCATTCTTTCAAGCATTGAAGGCCAAATTTCAGTGGGATGAAGAATGCGACCGTGCCCTTAAAAATTTGAAAGAATACCTGTCTTCTCCACCGCTGCTAGTGACCCCAATACCTGGAGAAGAACTATTTTTGTACCTGGCAGTCTCATATCACGCAATTAGTGCAGTGTTGGTCCGAGCGGTAGGAATCCAACATCTACCCATCTTTTATGTCAGCAAGACATTGCTGGGCGCGGAAACCAGGTACTTACCATTGGAAAAATTGGCCTTAGCCTTGATGATGGCATCAAGGAAATTGCCCCACTGCTTTCATGCCCACACCATAATCGTCCTCACAACTTTTCCATTAAAAGCTTTGTTTGAGAGGGCGGACTTTTCTGGATGAATCTTGAAGTGGGCGGTGGAATTGGGGCAGTACGATATCAAGTTTCAACCCAGAACCGCAATAAAAGCCCAAGCTTTGGCAGACTTTGTGGCTGAGTTCATGCTAGGAAGCCATCATATCTGCCCAGTTGATTTGATTGGAACAATTGAAATGGGGACGGAAAGCGTCGTAAGAAATATGCAACCCCTAATACAAGATACTCAGCCACATTATGAATCACACGGGCTTGAAGACAAGCACGAAGAAGCAGACCGTGCTACACCAGGCCCCAAAAACTCATTAACAAACAAGAACCTGGTACAGTCAGAGAGTAAGGGGCAAACAGAAAGTGTGAACTTGGACGAAAACATCAGCAACACTCACGACCCAAAGACATCATCCAACCCCTCAACTTGCTGGAAGCTATTCGTTGGAGAGATGTGGAAGCTCTTTGTGGATGGAGCATCTAACAGGCATGGTGCAGGACTTGGTATAGTCCTCATCTCACCAGATGACCTATTAGTGGAACAGGCAGTCACCCTTGGCTTCCCAGCATCAAACAACGGGCGGAGTATGAAATGCTTTTAGCAGGCCTGAAATTAGCACTCTATATGAAGGCAACCGAGCTAATGGTTTACAGTGACTCCCAGCTAGTTGTAAACCAAATTTCAGGCAACTACAAGGCAAATGATGAAAGGATGGCTAAGTACCAAGAGTTAGTGAGAAGGGAGATCATGAAGTTTGAAGTAGTACGGATAAAGCAGATCGGCAGAGAAGAAAATAGCAAAGCAGACGAACTAGCAGGCTTTGCTTCAATGGCAGACACATCCATCCCACATCCACTACTGATCGACTTTCTACCCAGACCAAGCATTGAAGAACCTGAAGTAGAAGAAGTATGTTGAGCCGAACTAGGCCCCTCATGGATGGATCCCATCATAGTGTTCCTAAAAGATGGCATTTTACCCGAAGAGAAGAAGGAGACCAACAAGATAAGAGCAAAGTTACAGCGATTTTGACTCTCCCCATCAATGGCCTTGTACAAGAAATCCTTCACAGGACCTTACCTGAAGTGTGTCCAGCCCAGTAAGGTCGAAGCATTCTTGTTCGAGATTCACGAAGGCGTATGCGGAAGCCACCAAGGGGGGAGATCATTGGCTTACAGAGCAATTTCGCAAGGATATTGGTGGCCTTACATGCAAGCAGATTCGGAGAAGTATGTCAAGAAGTGTGAGAAATGTCAGAAGTTTGCACACCAAATACATCAGCCAGCCAGAGAGCTTCTACCTTTTAACTAGCCCATGGCTCTTCGCAATGTGGGGCTTGGACATAGTAGGACCACTTTCAACAACAGTCGGCAACAGAAAGTTCTTTCTTGCTGCAACTGATTACTTCACAAAGTGGGTGGAAGCAGAAGCACTAGCATCAATAAAGGAGAAAGATGTGAAGAAGTTCGTCTAGCAGAATATTATCACTCGGTTTGGCATAGCCAAGGCGCTAGTATCAGCCAATGGCACCCAGTTCGATGGCAAAATTTTTAGAGGCTTTTGTGAAGAGTACAAGATAGAATTTTATAACTCTACACCGGCGTACCCCCAAGCAAATGGCCAGGCAGAAGCATCAAACAAGGTTGTCTTGGATGGATTGAAGAAAAGATTAGAGAAAACAAAAGGAAAGTGGACTGAGGAGCTTCCTCATGTTTTATGGGCTTACCGTACCACACCTCGACGATCAATTGGAGAAACACCATTATCTTTAGCCTACGGCATGGAAGCAGTAATTCCACTAGAAATCGACCTCCCCACAATGAGAAGCGAGAATTTCGATCCAGACTTAAATGGGGAAGCCATAGCCTTGGAACTCGACTTTGTGGAAGAAAGAAGAGAAAAAACGCTGGTTCACATCGCCTTATACCAACAAGAGTTGTCCAGAAAGTATAACAAAACAATATATCCAAGATAATTCAAAATCGGAGATTGGGTGCTGCGCAAAGTGATGGGCAACACCTTGGTACCCGGAGACGGCAAGTTAGGGCCTAATTGCGAAGGACCTTACAAGATGGTTGGATTAGCAGGAAAAGGGGCATACCACTTGGAAGATAAAGACAACAAAGCCATTCCCAGGCCATGGAACACTGCCAATCTCAAACTATTTTATTTTTAGCTTTTCTTTCAAGTATTTGTAATTTTTTCTTTCTCAATAAAACAAGTAGTTTCTTTTCGGTATAGTTGTTTTCTTCTGTAAGAGATTATTTTAGTGAGTTAGGCACACTAAAAGCATAGTTGGCCGGAATAACCAATTTTGCACTCTCTTCAGCTAAGATTAGGATCAGTGCTGAAGAAGTTGGCTAGAAAAACCAACACCTCTCCTAAGCCTAGGATAAGGATCCAGGCTGCAGGGCGTTTGGTCAGAATAACCCAACACTTTACTCTAAGTTGGTAGGAATAACCAACTTAGAGGTTGGCTGGAAAAACCAACACCCTTCCTAAGCCCAGGATAAGGATCCAGGCTGCAGGACGTTTGGTCGGAATAACCAAACACTTTACTCTAGGTTGGCGGGAATAACTAACTTAGAGGTTGGCTGGAATAACCAACACCCCACTTAAGCCCAGGATAAGGATCCAGGCTGCAGGACGTTTGGCAGGTATAACCAAACACTTCACTCAGGGTTGGCAGGAAAAACCAACTTTGAGCTCTCTTCAGCTAAGATAAGGATCTAGGCTGAAGCGGCTGGCTGGAAAAATCAACACTTATTGTTCTTCAGCCGAGATAAGGATCTAGGCTGAAGAGGTTGGCTGGAAAAACCAACACTTATTGTTCTTCAACCGAGATAAGCATCTAAGTTGAAGAGGTTGGCTGGAAAAACCAACACTTATTGTTCTTCAGTCGAGATAAGGATCTAGGCTGAAGAGGTTGACAGGTATGGCTAGCAAGATTGCAAAGTTAAGACCGGGATAAAATATCTCGGCCAGTGAATTTACTTCATTTAGATTATATTATAAAAGTAAACCGAACAGGCAGTTGAAGAAAACAAGAGACGATTTCATTGAGAATGCAAATCAAGAGTTACAAAAGGGTGGGATTTCAGCCCGGTTACAGTTTTCTTTCCAAAAGTAAAAAAGAAGGAAATACTATTCTAAATTGGCAGAAATAACAATTTAGAGGTTGGCTGGATTAAACCAACTCTTAGTACTCTCTAGCCAAAGTAAGGACATCGGCTAAAGAGTGGTTGGCTGGATTAAACCAACTCTTAGTACTCTCTAATCGAAGTAAGGACATCGGCTAAAGAGTGGTTGGCTGGATTAAACCAACTCTTAGTACTCTCTAGCCGAAGTAAGGACATCGGTTAAAGAGTGGTTGGCTGGATTAAACCAACTCCTAGTACTATTTAGCCGAAGTAAGAACATCGGCTAAAGAGTGGTTGGCTGGATTAAACCAACTCTTAGTACACTCTAGCCGGAGTAAGGACATCGGCTAAAGATCGGTTGGCTGGACTAAACCAACTCTTAGTGCTCTTTAGCCGAAGTAAGGACATTGGCTAAAAAATGGTTGGCTGGATTAAACCAACTCTTAGTACTCTTTAGCCGAAGTAAGGACATCGGCTAAAGAGTAGTTGGCTGGACTAAACCAACTCTTAGTACTCTTTAGTCGAAGTAAGGACATCGGCTAAAGAGTGGTTGGCTGGACTAAACCAACTCTTAGTACTCTTTAGCCAAAGTACGGACATCGGCTAAAGAGTGGTTGGCTGGAAAAAACCAACTTAGAGGTTGGCTGGATTAAACCCTTATTACTCTTCAGCCGAAGTAAGTATATCGGCAAAAGAGTGGTTGGCTAGTAAGGTTAGTCAGATGGCACAGCTAAGACCGACATAAAGTATCTCGGCCGAAAAATAGTATGTTTCAAGCCGCGGTTAGAAAGCAAGCATAAACAGGAAAGTAAACCGAGATAACAGTTGGAGCAATAGAAGTCATTGAAAAGTCATTACAGGTACAAGCATACAGATCAAACCGGAATAAGTGTTGAGCAGAAAAGATGATTTTCATTGATCAAATTCAAAACAAGTACAAAGGAGGGGCCTCAGCCCGGTTACAAGACCACAAAAGAAAAAAGAAGATACAAAATTAGTTAAAGAGATCGTCCAGATCAGCATCCAGCTCAACTCTGAGTCCGGTCTCAGCGGGAAGTTCGATCGTAGCCAGAACTCGGTTGGGCTCGGTTGAAACAAGCTCCTCTGGGTTCGGCTCAGCTGGAGACACGACTATAGCATCAGGTGCTGGGGGATTGGAGATCACTGGAATTGGAGGAGTAGGCTAGCGACCGGGCTGGGAGACGTCTTCAGAAGAAGAACCTTCATCTCCACCTTCTTCAAGAAATTGCTTCTGAAGGTCGGCAGCATACTCCGCCAGTGAGGCCGGAATGAAATACTGAGGAGCATTGTAGACCTCGGTTTCGGGCCCACAACCGAGCTGCTCCACAACACCTCTCCAGCTGCACTTGAAGAATAAATCCTTTGCTGCTTCACATTGTTTGATATAAAGGGCTTCGCCTTCCATGAAACCCCGGAGCTTGGCATCTTCTGCCTTCTTCTTCAGCTCCGTTATCTCGGCGTCCTTCTTACCTTCAAGCTTGACCAGCTCACGAAGGTACTTATCCTTCATCACAGCTAGGGCCTTCTGTTTGTCTGCATCGGCCGAGGTAACTAGTCCGGTCAGACGAGCTACCTCGGCCTCTAGCTCGGCCGTTTTCTGGTAGGACTCCTTCAGTTCGGTTATTTTTGTTTCAACCTCTGCCATGGCTTGCCTCGCTATGCTCCTAAGCTCCAACACCTTTTTATGCGCAATTTGGCCCTTTTGCACGGCCTAAAAAAAAAAAAAAAAAAAACTAATGACAAAACCGAACAGAAAGTTGGTGATATTTAGAGAGACAAGAAGAACAACTTACCAGGATCATTGATTTCGTGGCCGAGCGGATGGCCTTTAGCTCGGTCAAGTTCTTGTGGTGTTCCATGTCGGCTGGGAGGCACACACTCTTGGCAAGGTTGAAAGCCATCAGATGGTCTTTTTCAGCAACAACTGAATCAGTGTCCTGAATATCATGGTTCTGGAAAGTCAGTTTAGGTGCCCATTTGGAAGAGCTGGCTCGGTCAGCGTGCTCCGGTTGTGAGCTCGGTGAAGGGCTTGGTGGCAGAGTGGTTTCGTCTTCATCAACTAAGCGTTATTCGGTCTGGGTAGTACGGGCGCGCTTAGTTCGGCGTGATGACGAGGGTTGTTGTGATGGTAGGGCCACCACGGTTTCTTGTGTTTGGTTTGGTGGTGGTACCTCGGCCCTGTTTGTCTCGGTCAAGAGAGCCCTGACTCTGTTTCTCTTGGCCATCTCTTCTTCAGCAGTCAGTAGGATTAGGGTAATTTGTGGCAAGGTTGGGTCCAGTTCGGGGGCGTCCTCCAACAAAAAGTCAGTTACTCTAGCTTTTCGGCGACCGCTGTATCTGTATGTCGGTTCGAAATTTAGAAGTTTGGCCTAACTTCTTTCTGAAAAACGTAGTGCGGCGCGGATAGCATTCAGGTTGGGGGTAACTATACAAGGATTGAAGATGGGCTGAATCTGCATAAAGAAGACAAACTGTTAGTTCGGATCAGGAACGGGTAGCCGAAATAAAACAAAGCATGCCAACAAACCGAAGTAATTATACCAGGTTCTCCTTTATTCCAGTTTATACTTCGGCCAGGGATCTGGGCTTGCTGGTCTTCAAAATTGCCAGACACCCAGAAAAAGTCATCATCGTTTAAGTCCTTATCCGGCGTATCTTTTATTATTTTTTCTCTGCGACGGCGTATCCTAAGGTACTAGACCCAGCCGTCATCTTTGGAGCCAATGGAGTATTGGTGGAATATTTCGGCTAGACCGAGGTTAAGACCGGCTCGGCGGTTTAGTTCGGCTATACCCATTATTATACGGTAAGAATTGGTGGAAAGCTGAGTTGGGCATATTCTGGTTTGTCTTAAAAATTCACAAATCAAGGGTTGAACGGGGAATCTTAGTCCGGTTTCTATTATGGATAGGAGGGTGAAAGGTACATAGCCATGTTTTCCCCATGGAAGGGTATCTTGTTCGGCCAGAATAAGCTGGACGTCGTCAGGGATGTTGTAATCCCTTCGGAATTCGGCCAGGCCACCAGGGGTTTCTACCAAAAACCTATACTTCCCTATTTATTCTTTTTAAGTTATGGATAAATTAGTTCGGTCGCAAAATTGTGCTCAGTAGCTCGGCTGGGCGCGCAGTGGACTGCCTGGGCAGCCTAAGTCTACAAAGTGGAAAACAAAGGGGTTAAGCACAGATCATTGGACCGTACTACAAAATAAAAGCAAGAATAGGAGTCCTACTTCGGCCATGTGGATGCTACAAGTTCTATTTCGGTTTCAACAAGGTGCTTGGTAACTCGGGGACCTCTAATCACGAGGAGCCAGTTTCTCTGGGTATTGTCTCCCACCCTTTCTGATTTGTGATTCTCACATCACTCGACCCTCAAGCTCGGATTTTCT